>CANPUM010000016.1:0-375000 GCA_947578465.1 Thera obeliscata
AGTATAGGCAATCACAAGGCTAGAGAACTAATTTCTTGAAGTACGAATTTACTGGTTGCGTATTGATTATGAGTAATTTATTGTTCTGCGGTTTATTTTATATTTTGCTACCGTCAACTTTTCTATTTTGAGCACTAGACACAGTTTGTTTTTAAGTCTTTTTGGATAGTTTTTATCACTACACGCTGCACTGATGGCTTATTATTGTATGTTTGTTGAACAAAGAGTTTAGTTTTTTCACTTTGTACATTAATCACTTTGTTTACGAATAAATCACCGAGTTCTGTTTCGTTCGTCACTTTTTCACTTTATTCTCAGTAGTTTTCGCGTATTTCGTTGTTAAAACATTTACTCCAGCTCTAAGCCCATTTATTTAGCTACTCGAACACTGAAAACACCAGTTTATTGCTTAAATATATTTTTTTAGATTAAAAGTTTGAGTCGATTTGCACGGTGCGACCGTAGCGCCCTAAGACATGCCAAATAATAATATAACTATATAACTTACCTGTTAATAGTTGATTCGAAATCCAAATGGTTAGATGTTCACATTATGAGAAATACTACGGCCACTCTGGTGATAGAGAAACTGTGTAAAACTTTTGCGCATCGCAGTAGCCAAAAAAGAAGAAGTGAAGTGAAGTGGAATTGTAATATTTACAACAAAGTACTCCTTTATAAATTTGCGTTGCCTGCTTGCCATTGCCATTGCGTATTTTGCGTAGAAGTATTTGTATTTGGTTTTACCGTGCGTGTGGGCATCGTTAATCACTTGCGTCAGAAAATCAAAACAATCAATATGCTTCGGAGTTCTCTAAGAATTTTAGGCTGCAGAAACAAATGTGGACGTCTCTGCGCATCAGTTCCTTTCAGGCAATTTTGAACATTTTCTATCTATCTTGAGGTCTACTTTTATGAAATTGATGAGAACTTGTTTTGTTATCGCTTTCAATTTGTTAATTATATAATTGAAATCGTGACCGAGAATAGACATGCTTCTACAGATAGGTCTCAGTCTATTCGGTCCATGATTGATAAATTAAAATGGATGACGTAGTCTGTCCCAAAACAAAATTACGTGGAAAAAATATTCGCTCTGCTTTTCTGGATCTTGGCTTTACATATATAATCCTGCCTGAACACCGCATTATAATTTGCCTGTGTTTTAGCTGTATAACTATTGATTATAGCATGCGGATCTTGAGCCAGATATAACAACAGAGCCTGAAATGCCGATACCACCAGACCCGTTGCTTGACCTATCTGCTGCAGACACAACACCGGTAAGACAAATATAATATTACCACACTAACATCGCAGGTTTGCTGGGACACAGACCTTTCGACTGGCGCGGAATGCTGATTTTTGACGGGATATTTAAACATACTACCTTTTGAAAGTGAATAGATAGAATACACCGATAAGTTAACGGCACAAATTATGTCAAAATGTGTTCATGATCAAGGCACTGGTGCAAGCGAAAACCGACTCTAAGGTGACGAACATTTTCATACCGCAACTGTACAAGACATTGATTTGAGATTGTTTCTTGAATACATGTGATTATTTCCAGTTGCCATCGCTTCGCTACCTGAACCTGTGGGCGACTCAGTTCGACGACAGCGGCTTGCAACTGATCTCGGAGCGTCCCCAACGGTCCCAACTCGCGCTCATAAAGAAAATTAATTTAAGGAGCAGACTTCTTCTTCCTTCTCTCATCTCCAAAAGGTCAAAATATGTCCGGGACATTTTGGAAGAAATAAAATCACTGAACTTATTTATAAATTATAAAAATCATAACAAAGACACCGTGGGTATAACACTTAGGGAAGTGGTGAAGTTTTATAAGAGATAAAGAGTTCTTATTTCTTTAAAAATGATTGTGACTAAAAAATTCTTAGCTTTTTTACAGTAGGTAAAAAAACTCCATAAATTTATTCGAAAAAATTAATTGGCCCATGAGGGGATCGAACCCGCGACCTTCGCGTTATTAGCACGACGCTCTAACCAACTGCGCTAATGGGCCGACGCCACTGGGCAGACAAAAACAATTAAGAAATATTAACGCAGTATACATAAATAAAAAGAAAAGAAAATTAAAAAATACAATAAAAAAAGAATCTAGTTATAAACAAATTTGAAACATAATTTAGGCAGAATTATTGTAGCACTCTTGTTTTCTTTCCATTGGTGTGGTGACCACTGAGTCCACTGACCCCAAAACTCAGATGTAACACTGTGTAACACGCTTGTGAAATGTAAAAAAAATGCTCTGGATTATTTTATGGTTACATTAGGAGTTTACTTATACTTTGAATAGACGAAATGTTGTAAATGCACTGGGACTTGCCCTTGTTCGAAATAATTATGTTTTGTATTATTTTCAGGGAAACCAGTTTGGCCATAGGGTAAACAGGCCTTTGCATCTGTTGTAGATGATTTATAAAGCGTCAAGGGCGACTGGTGATTACTCAAGCCGTACTTACGGCATGAAATAGGCTTAACCAGCTATACCCATCCTGACAGCTTAGTCAGCCTAATACACGGGAAAGACATGATCAATACGTGCAGAGCTATGCCATGGGTTTCCTCATGCGTATTTTCTTCAAAATATAGATTAATTAAATGTATTTAAATCTTGATTCAACAAAATTACACGAATTAATAATTAACTAAATCAAAATGGATTCAAAATTTCCTTATAAATATTTTTTTTCAAAGTTATTTATTTATAATTTCATCGAAATAAGACGTGAAAACGTTTAATTGCGGGTGAAGACGTGCCCCGTAAAGTGCAGGACGAACTGCTCTCGACGACAACTGCGTAATACAAGCCATTACATGCGTCGATGATCATGAGTTTGATGCTGCTACTCCCCCATTTCTAAATATTGGGGTGTTCGGTTGACTGTTTCTTCAAAATCCTTAATGAAGGTTTGTTCAGGAGGTTTTTTTGTTCCCGCAAATAGGGCTTGTGTAATCACCAGTTGCCCTTGACGACTATATAAACCATCTACAATATATGCAAAGGCCTGTTTTTTTGTTCGGAGCAAACTAAGTAAACCGATCTTTGGTATTTGTTTTACTCACGAAATAAAGAAGTAAGCAAAAGCGTGTTTGGTGCTCTGTGGTTTTACTGATATGTTTGTTTGTACTAAAATAATGGTCCATGTCTAATCTGCCAATGTACCACGAGTAAGTAAACAAAACGGTGTGAGTTTTCATTAAATTTATGCATAAAATGTATTTTTTCTGAAATATTAGGATATCACCTGTTGTGTCCCGCTGATAAATGTGTTTGGCTCTAAAACTATCGGCTCTAGACTCGCGGCAAGTGGCGAGAAGTTCTTAGAAATCAATTTTTTTTTGTGCTTGTCCGGGGAAAAAAAAGACAGGAAGAATAATAAATACAACTTGTTAACTTCACCCTCACACACACACATTATACTAATTAGTTAACAAAAAGCTTTTATTTTTATCATTTAGTTAGATGGCGGACGGTTAGAGAGTCAGTTGGTAACTTGGGCCTCCGCACTGGTGGCGGCTAGCCTTTGGCAACTGTACCCCGAGTCCCAGTTTTGCTACCACATTTCGTCTACCAAATGTTGTTTCGTCTACCAAAATTAATGAGACAACAACTCGTTTCGATCGTTTCTACGTAACGTATTTTTGTTGTCTCATATTTTCTCCAAACAATAGAAAGAGACAAATAGGCAAAACGAAAAAAAATTTCGTGATGAAATGTTTTAAATGAAGTGGGACTTGCCCTTCTGCAGGCCTACCATGAGCTCTGTCTGACTCTGTCTCTGGTTTTGAGTCTGTGTGAGTGCTCACCAGTGCTTTTATACTGTGTGTGTGACGTTTTGACGTAGGATTTATTTAGTCAACACTCACGCAGACTCAAAACCAGAACCAGAGACAGAGCCAGACAGAGCTCATGGTAGGCCTACAGGTGGCATGAGTAGGGAGCGCGCAATAACAAGCATTGAAGGGGAACCTTTCATTGAATGATCCAAAGAAATAGTACTAATTTACTTTATGGAATTAGTATCTAGTATGTTATTTTTATTGTATATTGAACAATATACAAGGGCTGTACATTAGAAACACCTAAGGAGTTATACAGTCTACTAAACTCAGTAACTAAAAGGCTCACGTAAGTCGGCTGCAGTAGAATGTAAACAATTGTTACATGCAGTTGAGTGTTGCAGCATTTTAATAAACACTTTTATTCTAACCCATACCGTCCCACTGCTGGAAAAAGTCTCCCACAAATCTTTCCAACCGTCAAATGAAAATTTACCTAAAGCTTGGACGACTGTCTCAATCATCTGATAGAGTAATGGCTCACGCAACATTTGCTATGGGACTTAGATGAGTCCCTCAAGGCCAAGTTTCTGTAAAAAAACTGGTGGAATTTAAAGCCATGATAAGTTCCGATCACGGTTAAGGACAGCAACATGGCTCGACTTTCAAATTTTTAAACAAAAATTGACAACTTACAACGATTTACGCTCACAGTGATTTGAGTTGCTGGAATCGACGCCCTAAACATAGGCCTCCCCTACACATTTCCAGGAAGAACGATTCTGAGCCCTTTCCATTCATCGACTTCCCGCGATCTTAATAATGTCGTCAGTCCATCTGGTGGGTGGGCACCCTACTTTTCGTATTCCGGTTATTGGTCGCCATTCGAGATCCTTTAGTCCCCAACAGTTGAAGGTTCTTCGAGCTATATGAACTACCCATTGCCCGCTCGGCCCCTCGGATAAGTACACTGAAATATAATTGATTAGTCTAATGACTAAATTTTTTAAAAGAAGTCGTTTTGTGATTTCTTGTTTATAGACTGTTATGTTAATTATCATGAAATTTTATTTCCATTTCATTTATTTATTGCTTGCTTGTACACAAAATACATACCTAGCATTTGTTCTTAAATTAGCATAGTCAGTACATGCACCCTGTTGGGCACTGCAATGTCATAAGTATTATAATACAATTTACATAATTATGGTATATATAATACAATTTACATAATTATGGACAAAATCATTAGGAAACTTGTAATTGGCTCTCCGTATAAAATGTGTGCCTTGCATACGTGGTAAATTAATCATAACCAATATTGTACATAGCTGTAAGTTTTCCTAAAATAAATAAAATAAAATAAAATAAATAAATAGTCAGCGGAGTGGGGGCCCTAGTATCCTGTAGCACAGGTTTCCCTTAACCTATTTCAGACACCAGTCTCTCGAAAAACAGATAAACTTGTTTCTATAGCAACGTTTCTAACACACAATTTTATGACCCACTAATGTATAATTTCACCTTAACATCAATTTATTATAATGTACTTAATTACATTAAGTCGTTCTAAGTTTGTTGAGCTTCATGACTTTTCTTGCACTCTATTTACTAAAGTATATTAGCAAAATATGTTCTTAGAGAAGAAAGAAAAGAAGAAAAGAAAATCATTTTATTGACCTTAAGCTAAGTACAATGGGTACCTACCTACTGCCAACTTATAACATAAAAAAGAACAACTTAATTTAAAAACAAAAAACAGAAAAAAATCCTTAAAAACTAGATACATTAAAAAAACAGGTAGGTAGGCACGTGCCATGAAGCCACAAAGAGAATACATAAAATTAACATCTATCCGATAGTTTGTTTTTATATTTAAACTAGCGGATCGCACGCAGCTTCGCACGGGTTTATATTGGAAAAAAGGAAACGAAAAATGTGGAGTCACTGCCAACTTCGGTTGATTTTATCCATATTTGGATAAACTCATACACATTATCGTTTTTAGGGTTCCGTAGCCAAATGGCAAAAACGGAACCCTTATAGATTCGTCATGTCTGTCTGTCTGTCTGTCTGTCTGTCTGGCCGTGTCACAGCCATTTTTCTCCGAAACCATAAGAGCTAGACTGATGAAACTTGGTGAGTAGATGTATTCTGTGAACCGCATTAAGGTTTTTACACAAAAATAGAAAAAAAACTATATATTTTGGGGGTCCCCATACTTGAAACTGAAACTCAAAATTTTTTTTTCATCGAACCCATACGTGTAGGGTATCTATGGATAGGTCTTCAAAAATGATGTTGAGGTTTCTAATATCGTTTTTTTCTAAACTGAATAGTTTGCGCGAGAGACACTTCCAAAGTGGAAAAAAGTTGGTCCCCCCCCCCCTCTAACTTCTAAAATAAGAGAATGATAAATCCAAAAAAAAAATATGTTGTACATTAC
Source organism: Thera obeliscata (assembly GCA_947578465.1). Classification (NCBI taxonomy): domain Eukaryota; kingdom Metazoa; phylum Arthropoda; class Insecta; order Lepidoptera; family Geometridae; genus Thera; species Thera obeliscata. The sequence continues at coordinate 6,254 of CANPUM010000016.1, forward strand.
TATGCAAACTTCCAACGATATTTGGTTTGAACGAGATCTAGTCCGTAGTTTTTTTTTTATACGTCATAAATCGTAAACCGCAATTTACCTTTCGACTACAAGAACCTTTATATTATGTTACTTGATGCTACGGAACCCTTCATGGGCGAGTCCGACTCGCACTTGGCGCCTTTTTTTACGTATGGTATCACATAGTTTGTGTAAGATATTTATTACGTTATTTCATATTATAGTTGTTCTGCAGCGCTCGTGATGTGATATTTTGGCACCTGGGGCTATAGGTATTATTGAAGTTTTAGTAAGGATTTCCTAATTTTTGTCTTATCTTATCTTATACCTTTAAACGAGAAAATCTTGTATATATATATATATATATATATTTAGGATCTATCTAATATTCACCTTTACAGAAACGAAATGAGAGAAATAACGTCAGAAGTTGATTAAAACTTGAATTATTTAAAGTCTTAGCCCTTTGAAGCTTTATATTTATACAAACCATTTTGGCAACGAATCTTGTCGGTTATAGTCTGTGTAAACGTTGTGTTAGGGTTACCCACTAACGGGTCTTCTCCCAACTTTAGGGATGAGAGAAAATGGGTTATTTAGAAACTGTCGTCTGTTTAAGAGAAACTTTCAGCGCAAGCCCAAATGGGGCACTCATCGTTTCTGTGACTGAGCACGTGACACCAAGGATCTCTTGAGTATATGTGTTCTGTGCCAAGGATTTTTTAACCAAGACAGTCTAGGTGCCAGATACTATGGCGGCCAAAGAGTTAACTCACGTTAATACTCAACGATTATAAATAAATTATACGTTCAATAAAAGACAAGTATTTCTGCCTGTAGGTTGTGTGAAAGTCATGTGACTAGGAGAGTGATGAATGTTGATGTATGTTTGGGAATGCTTTGTTAGAGGCGATATTTACCGCTTAACTTCCGGTGGGGCATATACTTGTTCTATCAGGTAGTTGCTTAAAAATACAAAGATCAAAGCCAAAGTCAAAAATCGTTTAAATCGCAAGGATCGCTTTGAAAAGTTTTAAATCTAGATGAAATTCTTAATAAGCAGTTTGACTTCTACTATGTAGGTTAACGTTCAAATTATTTAGTTATTCTTGATACTTTAAAGCTGATCGATTATTAGACCATGTATACTTAATGACCGTTCCGTACTCAGTAGGCCTACCACAGGCTCTGTCTGGCTCTGGTTTTGAGTCTGTGCGAGTGTTGACTAAATAAATCCTACGTCTAAACGTCACACACAGTATAATACACTGGTGAGCACTCACACAGACTCAAAACTAGAGGCAGAGACAGAGCCAGACAGAGCTCTGTTGGAAGACCAGTAGGCCTACCACAAGCTCTATCTGGCTCTGGTTTTGAGTCTGTGTGAGTGTTGATTAAATAAATCCTACGTCTAAACGTCACAAATACTGTATAAATACACTGCTCAGAACTCACACAGACTCAAAACTAGAGCCAGAGCTTACCGAACATTTTTATATAACAATCACTCTCTTTATCTATCTTTATTTACCCTGCTCGTTTTGTTTTTGTACCATTTTATTATTTTTCATGTACTTTTCTGTGTTTTTTCTTTAGTTTGTAAGTATTCTGTAATTATAATTCCGTGATGTGACCCGCTCTAGGCCTTGGCAGAATACCAGGGTTGCACTGTGTAGTGTCACGCCATGTGACCTACACGGTGCGACAAATACTGAGCCAGGGACCTAATTGACCATGTGAAACTTTGCGTTATCATTATCACTTATTATTTGTATCTTTTTTATGGTCAATAAACATATTTTCTTTCTTTCTTTCTTTCTTTCTTTCTCTTTGCATCTAAAGATTCTTCCTCCAAGCATCAAAACGATGATTTGACATGGAACTTTTTTTTGAAATGCTAGTCCAGATGAACTAGCATTTCAAAAAAAATCAATACTCTCGCGGTGTTCCGACCGATTGTTTTGTCATTTCATGTTCGTTCATTGAGCGTGCGGGCGTGTAATTGTGTAAAATTGAAGATGAGTGAATCCAACGGTGTTGTTGTTATTAAAAAGTAAAGTTTAAAGAGAAAATTTCTAATTTGAATAAAAATAAGTGTTGCAAAACTGTTATTGACCTATTTAAATCTAGGGCAATCATGAATTGGTTTCCAAGAGGCTGCTGTAATGTGTCATGCTTCTCTTCTTTGAATTGAAATGAAATGATACGTTGATATTTTGGCTCTAGCTTCTGCCACTAAGAAAAGAATCCCAACTGTTAAAAAACATCTCCATCAGCATTTTGTATTGCCATCGAACATGTAACGTAGGCAGACAGCGTTTAAAATGCATCATGTGTTTGTCAAACATGTTTCTGTGCACTAAAGTACCGAAATCCTCTAAAAATTTGTCAACAGGTGCTACATTAAGTTGGAATACTGTGTTTGTTCGCCTTTAATAAGCCCCCAGGTAGGTACTCAATTAAAACTCGTGTCAGTAAGTGACTAACGAAATTGTATATTCTAAGACAAACCTTACTTTGTCGAAGACGAAGATCCATGTGAAGTTGGAGTTTCCATTTCTGTTTTTTTTTTATCTGCAAGGTTATACTTTCAGATTGATCCCTATATTTCATTAAAATCGATTCAGCAGTTTGGCCATGAAGTCGGTTTCTCAAGTTTTTTGAACTTATATTATTACTGCTTGATAATGCACTTAGTTAAAGAAGGATAGCAGTATTATTTCAACACGGAAATGCAAAAACTACTTCAAACTTCAAATAAAAGTTCTGACTTGCCAAGTACTTGCGTCAAAACGCCAAACAAACATGCATTTAGCAGAACTTTAGATAACTGAGAGCTAATGCACTAGACTCGAACTATCTCACTCCCAGCAGACACTACAAACTTGCGATATCTAAAGTGCAAGCGCAAACCTTTATCGTTAGTGCACGGTGTGAATGGGATATTTGAAGCAAGCCATGTGGATTACTATACCTCTAAAGGGCCTATATTTTACAAAAAGTTACTCTTTATTGATAACCATGACACACATAAAAATACAGTATAAAAATTCACAGTAAAACAATGGCCTTATCGCTAACAGCGATCTCTAAAAAGCAACCTTGGGATGGACAGAATCGAACATAAACTAGAGAGTGGTGGGAGTTTGGTTTGATGACCAGCGCAGCTGCACTTTTCGTTTTACCATTGCCAGATAAGGAGCGACAAAAGCTTGTAGGTAATCTGACTCTGGCCGAGAATTCGATTTTAAATTATAAAATCGTCGCTTTAATTTGTGGGATCGATTTTAAATAACACCTAAATACAAAAAGAAGCAGTTTTTCTTTTATTGCTCGTATGAAGTGTCTAGTAGATAATAATGTGGGTTTTTCTCCGAAACTGTAAGAGCTAGACTGATGAACAGTTACCTCAGACCCCCGGCCAAATCACCTACTTTTAAGATCAACCCCCTTATTCACAATGGTCCGCTAACTTAAAATAGCTGCTACAGTGTGTTATTTTTCATAGGTCTCTCTTGACTTTTAGGTTCCTTCTCACGGTCGGAGTCATCTCTACGTCTGTCACTGGTCCTTGATTCCCGTTTTTCTCCATCTATAAAATGGGAACAAAATGTAATTTCAGCCTTACACGCAATAGTGTTCGGTTTGTCTATACAGGGTGTGGCGTAAAGAGTGGATAATCCTTTACCTACGGGTCGGGGGCATCACAACTGTTCAGAAAATAAAAACATGTACCCAGTAAAAGTCCCACGGTTTTCGAGTTATTAAACATTTTCGAAATTTTCATTATTTTGTACTTCTGTCCATACTTTTCGATGCCAAGTACATTTGATTTATATCAATGCAAAAAACATTTCCTTTTTTTTAAACAACCGATAGTTTTGACATCGGATTTTTATCTAAAACTAACATTTCAATTCTACTTTAAAAACAGCAATATTTTTAAGGTAAAATTTAATAAATTAAAACAAGTTTTCATAAATATTTTCTTTAAAAAAAATCTTATCGAGTTATAGGTTCACTTTACAAAATTAAGCTTAATAAAAAGCTATCTATCAAAACTTAGAAGCTACCTATGTTTATATCAGACTGATCGTCAATGCGAATCAATGTTAATCGAAGGGGATTTGTTAACCTACTTTATGCCACAGCGAGATGTTAACACTTTTATCTCAGAGAGATAGCACTTGCCCTCAGATAGCGGTATCTAAAATTATGAACACAAATAGGTACGTACCCGTTGTTTTTTTCTTGAAACACGTTCATATATCTGATCACACTTGGAAAATGTCTATAATAGCTCAAAAATCGGTTATTATTCACAAAAATATGATAATAACGCGTCCCGACATGATCCGCGCGACTACATTCGTGCGCCTCCAAATTTATTAGATGTTCTATTCGTGCACTTGACAAAGTTTTTGTACTTTTTAGGTACGAAATGCTGGATAAACACACTAGTTTCGTTCATGAATAAGATTTTTAAATAAGTCTATAATAAATTATCATTTTTCTTTTAATTATGCATACATTTCTTGAAGTTTTCAGTGGAAAATTAACAATTATGTATGTATTACAGGTAAAATTCATTATTCACTACTAATATTATTAATTCGAAAGTGATGATGGATGTTTAGATGCTTGTTCAATCACGCCTTAACCACTACACATAGACGATTTAGAACAAAGGCTACTTTTTATGCCGATAAAATAAAAGGAACGGCCGAAAAATTTCGCACGCGGGCGGCCGCTAGAAGTAAATACTAACATAATCTCTGGATTTATGCATCAAAAACACTGTAGAAGAACTCCGGCCGAAAATAAAAATGGTAAGTTGACAAATGTTCCAAGATCAAAGTCAAGATATTTTTTTGTAATGCTTTTTATTCCTAAGATACAAGTAAGTATTTACATAATTACAAACGAATTTTCTTTAACTGCCTGTTTCTATCGCAGTTTTTGCTTCACTCACTGTCTTAGTAATGTCATCGAAACCAATCCCATAACCATCATCATCGTCATCATCTTCACCTTCAGCAGTGTCATCCTTTTTAGAATCCTTTTTAGATGTGTTCCCTGGTACAGAGGTACTTCCCGTTACGGCTCTGGTTTCTGCTCTGGTGCTGGGTTCTTCTGTAGAATTAGACCCTGGTTTAGAGGTACCTGCCGTTGTGGCTCCTGTGCTGTGTGATTCCGTAGATTTGGGCTCTGGTTTAGAGGTAACTGCCGTTGTGGCTTCTGTGCTGGGTGATTCTGTAGATTTGGGCCCTGGCTCAGAGGTACCTGCCGTTGTGGCTCCTGTGCTGGGTGATTCTGTAGATTTGGGCCCTGGTTCAGAGGTACCTGCCGTTGTGGCTCCGGGGCTGGGTGATTCTGTAGATTTGGGCCCTGGTTTAGAGGTACCTGCCGTTGTGGCTCCGGGGCTGGGTGATTCTGTAGATTTGGGCCCTGATTTAGAGGTACTTGCCGTTGTACCTCCTGTGTTTTGTGATTCGGTAGAATTGGGCCCTAGTTCAGAGGTACCTGCCGTTGCGGCTCTTGTTCTGGGTCTTTCTGTAGATTTGTCTTCTGGTTCAGAGTTACCTGCCGTTGCGGCTTTAGTACTGGGTTCTTCCATAGATGCGTCTCCTGGTACAGAGGTACCTGAAATTGCAGCTTCAGTACTCAGTACTCAAGTAGAATATGTCACCTACACCTACGACACATCCACCAGAGTCAGTTGAACTCTTACAGTCCCGATATCACGGTTATGTCATCCAGCAGATCTACCTTGCATTCGATATTAGTTAAATTGCTATTTACATTCTTGTAAAGTTCTGCTATATTTTTAGAGAGGTCGTCGTTGAAGCCAGGTTAAATCCAGTTTGAGCCCATTGGGATAGTGTATTCTTATAGCTTATTTGAACGGATCCTTTTTTTAGAAAATGAACCTTTTTCTTTCAATCTTTTTCGTCATTAAGTACGCCAGCCATTTTTTTTACGCAGTCAACGCTGCAAATGCTACGCTCATTCTACGCATTCTACCATCTGAGTTACAATATCCCAATAGTTTTTACCTGACCTCCTCCATTAGCCACTACCACAGTAAGTGAAGGAAGGGTCTTGACGTGAACGAAGTCACGCGGGATTTCACTAGTATAATAATATAAAAGTAAAAATATGAGGCAAGTTTAATTCTTCTATTATCAACTTACAGGTAAAATACGACGAAGACCGACGACATCCACGGATGGAACACATTCTACAAGCTGTTCGATGTCAATACCTAACTCCTAACTTCCTCAAAGAGCAGATGAGCACGTGTTCTGTTCTAAAAAAAGTACCAGCGTGTAGGGAATACCTCGCCAAAATATTTAAGGTAAGTCTTTTATTAGATTGCTATTATTTTTGATTTGTAAAAGGATCATATAAAAAAACGGTAGGAACCGAGCCGTAGTTTGTTGCCTGTTCTTCTAGGCTTGGTCGCGTGGAACTGGCACCTAGACTCACCTAGCTTTAAGACGTTTCAAAGTGATTCTTGTAATTGAACTGAAATAAAGATGATTAATTTTGATTTGATTTGATAAAACATCCCTTACAGCCTCCCTTACATATTTTCTAATTGATTTGCAGGAACTTCACGCTGCAAAACTATCATTGCAACTGATAGATAGCGGTCAAAAAGGCATTGCAACAAGATACATGATCGCTATTCCTTGATAGTATCGTTTAGCTGTTAGTATCAAACTAATGATTGCAACTGAATTAGACAATCGCCCTAAGGTCTGCGCACCGTCTACGTCAAATGGCGCAGTTTTCTACACAATAGCTGACACAGAGTTGTTTCATTCACCATGCATGACCCTTCGATCATTTATGACATGATACTCGTGTCTTCTACACTTTAAAGCCTCAATCTTTAATCTTGTTCAAAGAGTGTTCTAGGTAAATTAGCTACGTTAGTAATTATTGTCACTAAAACCTAAGTTAATAATTATAAGTTTAAAAAACTTGAGAAACCGACTTCATTGTCAAACGGCTAAACCGATTTTAATCAAATTTGTTTGGGACAATCTGGACGTAAGAATAACCTTCGAAATAAAAAAAAAAAATCTAAATCGGTTCATAAATGATGGAGGCATGCAGTTACAAACATTAAAAAAATTATTTAAAAAAAAATGGCAACACCGATTTTAATAAAATTAAAATGGGACCAATCTGGAAGCAGTACCTTTCAGATAAAAAAATAATTTTTCAAATCGGCTCACAAGTGACGAAGTTATGCGGTAACAAAATTAAAAAATTAATCACACTAATACAAGCCTATCTCTATAAGACGTAATTTGTAGTTGGTCGATGTATATTATAGGGCATTGAGAGTTCCGTCCTGTAAAATATCGTGAATTATCGTATCGTTTTTTTGTTTTTGTTGTTTATCTTGCTTCAAGCTACCTATCTATCTTGGGATACAGGTTTACTTAAACAGATAAGTAATTCTATTTCATAAAGAAAAAAAGTCAGAAATTGTTTTTGGTAAGCCTTAAAAAGATCTAGGTATACCTGGATCTAGTATCTATCTTCATTTGCCGGATTTTATCTGTAAACCTTTTGATCAGGAGGCGAAAATATTGGTGTGCATGCATGAACTGAGCAGAGGTCTTTATAGGGTAAGTTTTTTTGACATTACATATATTATGCGACGAACTTGTATGTTATTCAGTCTGATTACGAAGTATACCAAATCAGATAAACAGTACTTGAACTATTGCTATCTCTTACCTCTGGGTAATGACAAACAGTGACAGAACTAACTTTGAGGAATGATTACGTTTTTATGTGTGTGACTTCGTTCGTGCTAAACTTTTTTATGCAATCTTTAGCACCTCTTTACAACCTTTTTTCAAAAATCCTTTCTTGCTGGTGGTTTCAAAGGTTTCGCTATAAATAAAAAGGAGTTCTCATTTAAAAAATATAGATTTAAAAACATTATACCTACTAAAGGGCGTGTGATTTTTATACCATAGGTTAGGTAGGTTTTTACCAAGACGTTTATAACGTAATTGAAATAACCTAAAATAATAATCACTGCCTGAGAGGCGCACCAGAACAATCAAAATAAATACTTCTCCTAATTCCATCTTCAGAATAATCCATACCTACTCAGCGTTACCAAATTAGGTTACAAATGGAATGAAACACATGGTATGACGTCACCAATGACGCAATGTCGCAAATATTTAGCACAAACGTGCTAGGTTTATGTATTTTTTTCTAATAGTCTGACATACAGTCTCTTAAGAGGGTTATTCTATCTAAGGGTGACCCCTTCACTTTATCATCAGGAAAGTGAGATTTTAGTCAAATGAGATTAAGAATGTTTTTTATCCCGTTGCTTAAATCAAATAAATCTTTACCAATTTTAACTCTTCCCGAGGCCATCATTGTAATACAAAATAGTAGGTATAAGTTGCAGGTATTCTAGAAAATTACACACTCATCTACATATAAGCATACTAGCTGTCACCCGCGACTTCGTCCGCGTGGTTAGTATAAAGTCATAGTTTGAGTTCGTTTAAAAGAAACTATTTTATGGTGGAAAGCGGACAACTATTGATATGTTTTCACTGTTTTTTGCGTATTTTTTGAGAGTTATTTTTCGTGAATTTGCCTTAGTGGCTAAGTTGGGTTATGTATGCGTTGGTTTTACATGACCAAGTGCTGGTTACCTTAGTTTTGAGTTTGCATTCAAAACTATATAAAGTGTGTTCGAAAGATGGTAAATGCTGTTGTAGCCGATTTTTTTCAGCTGTGTTTAGTTTTGGTATGATAGGTGCTTCCCGCGATTTTGTCTTAGTGGTTATCATGGGGTTTTTTGTAAACCTTTGTGTGTATTCAAACCTGGTGACACATGCTGCGGTAGCAGAATTTTTTAAATGTTTTTTTTTTGCGTATTTTGTAAAGCTCTTTTTCGTGATTTTGTTTTAGTGGCTAATTTGGGCTATCGTATTCGTTGGTGTATAATTGAATCTGGTTTTTTTAGTTTGACATGATCAAATGCAAGTTACCATAGTTTTGAGCTTGTACTTTAGAGTGTATTTGAATTTGAAGGCGAGTTCTGTTGTAGCTGTTTTTTTTCAGCGGTGTTTAGTTTAAGTATGATAGATGATTCCCGCAATTTTGTCTTGGTGGTTATCATCGGTTTTTTTGTAAACATTTGTATGTATTAAAACCTGGTGACAAATGCTGCGGTAGCTGAAATTTTTTTAATGTTTTTTTTGCGTATTTTGTAAAGCTATTTTTTGTGATTTTATGTTATATTAGTGGCTAATTTGGGGTTTCGTATGCATGTTGGTGTATAATCGAATCTGAATTTTTAATTTGACATGACCAACTGCTGGTTACCATAGTTTTGAGCATGTACTTTAGAGTGTCTTTGAATTTGAAGGCGAGTGCTGTTGTAGCCGATTTCTTTCAGAGGTGTTTAGTTTAAGTATGATAGATAATTCCCGCAATTTTGTCTAAGTTGTTATCTTTGGTTTTATTGTAAACCTTTGTGTGTATTCAAACCTGGTGACAGATGCTGCGGTAGCCGAATTTTTTTTTTTTTTTTTGCGTATTTTGTAAAGCTCGTTTTCGTGATTTGTTTTAGTGGCTAATTTGGGCTATCGTATTCGTTGGTGTATGATCGAATCTGGTTATTTTAGTTTGACATGATCAAATGCAAGTTACCATAGTTTTGAGCTTGTACTTTAGAGTGTATTTGAATTTGAAGGCGAGTTCTGTTGTAGCTGTTTTTTTTCAGCGGTGTTTAGTTTAAGTATGATAGATGATTCCCGCAATTTTGTCTTGGTGGTTATCATCGGTTTTTTTGTAAACCTTTGTGTGTATTCAAACCTGGTGACAGATGCTGCGGTAGCTGAATTTTTTTTAATGTTTTTTTTGCGTATTTTGTAAAGCTCGTTTTCGTGATTTGTTTTAGTGGCTAATTTGGGCTATCGTATTCGTTGGTGTATGATCGAATCTGGTTTTTTTAGTTTGACATGATCAAATGCAAGTTACCATAGTTTTGAGCTTGTACTTTAGAGTGTATTTGAATTTGGAGGCGAGTTCTGTTGTAGCTGTTTTTTTTCAGCGGTTTTTAGTTTAAGTATGATAGATGATTCCCGCAATTTTGTCTTGGTGGTTATCATCGGTTTTTTTGTAAACATTTGTGTGTATTAAAACCTGGTGACAAATGCTGCGGTAGCTGAAAATTTTTTAATGTTTTTTTTTGCGTATTTTGTAAAGCTATTTTTTGTGATTTTATGTTATATTAGTGGCTAATTTTGGGTTTCGTATGCGTGTTGGTGTATAATCGAATCAATTTTTTTAATTTGACGTGACCAACTGCTGGTTACCATAGTTTAGAGCATTTACTTTAGAGTTTATTTGAATTTGAAGGCGAGTGCTGTTGTAGCCGATTTTTTTCAGCGGTGTTTAGCTTAAGTATGATAGATGATTCCCGCAATTTTGTCTAAGTGATTATCATTGTTTTTTTTGTAAACCTTTGTGCTTATTCAAACCTGGTGACAGATGCTGCGGTAGCTGAAAATTTTTTTATGGTTTTTTTTGCGTATTTTGTAAAGCAATTTTTTGTGATTTTATGTTGTATTAGTGGCTAATTTAGGGTTTCGTATGCGTGTTGGTGTATAATCGAATCAGATTTTTTTAATTTGACATGACCAGCTGGTTACCATAGTTTTGAGCATGTTCTTTAGCCATTTTTTGAAGCGGTGCGGTGTTTAGTTTCGGTATGATAGGTGTTTTCCGCGATTTTGTCTTTGTGGTTACGGTGGGGTTTATGTAAACTTTTGTGTGTATTCAAATTTGGTGACAGAAGCTGCGGTAGTAGATTTTTTTTTACTGTTTTTTTGCGTATTTTGTAAAGCAATTTTTTGTGATATTTCTTTAAACTATTTTTCCCTTTTTTCTTCTTTTAGGGAAATAATTTTCCTATTTTCTTTCTTAGTGCACCTTTGCTCTATAAGAGAAACACATCTTCCAAGTTTCATGCTTCTAGGACTAATGGTTTAAGCTGTGTGTTGATTTTTCTTTAAACCTTTTTTCCCCTTTTTCTCCTCTTCGGGAAAGAATTTTCCAATTTCCTTTCTTAGTACACCTCTACGCTATAAGAGGAACATACCCTCCAAGTTTCATGCTTCTAGGACTAACGGTTTAGGCTGTGCGTTGATTGTCAGTCAGTCAGTGAGTCAGTCAGTCAGTCAGTAACGAAAGAGTTTTATATATTTAGATTAGTGGCTAATTTTGGGTTTCGTATGCGTGTTGGTGTATAATCGAATCAATTTTTTTAATTTGACGTGACCAACTGCTGGTTACCATAGTTTAGAGCATTTACTTTAGAGTTTATTTGAATTTGAAGGCGAGTGCTGTTGTAGCCGATTTTTTTCAGCGGTGTTTAGCTTAAGTATGATAGATGATTCCCGCAATTTTGTCTAAGTGATTATCATTGTTTTTTTTGTAAACCTTTGTGCTTATTCAAACCTGGTGACAGATGCTGCGGTAGCTGAAAATTTTTTTATGGTTTTTTTTGCGTATTTTGTAAAGCAATTTTTTGTGATTTTATGTTGTATTAGTGGCTAATTTAGGGTTTCGTATGCGTGTTGGTGTATAATCGAATCAGATTTTTTTAATTTGACATGACCAGCTGGTTACCATAGTTTTGAGCATGTTCTTTAGCCATTTTTTGAAGCGGTGCGGTGTTTAGTTTCGGTATGATAGGTGTTTTCCGCGATTTTGTCTTTGTGGTTACGGTGGGGTTTATGTAAACTTTTGTGTGTATTCAAATTTGGTGACAGAAGCTGCGGTAGTAGATTTTTTTTTACTGTTTTTTTGCGTATTTTGTAAAGCAATTTTTTGTGATATTTCTTTAAACTATTTTTCCCTTTTTTCTTCTTTTAGGGAAATAATTTTCCTATTTTCTTTCTTAGTGCACCTTTGCTCTATAAGAGAAACACATCTTCCAAGTTTCATGCTTCTAGGACTAATGGTTTAAGCTGTGTGTTGATTTTTCTTTAAACCTTTTTTCCCCTTTTTCTCCTCTTCGGGAAAGAATTTTCCAATTTCCTTTCTTAGTACACCTCTACGCTATAAGAGGAACATACCCTCCAAGTTTCATGCTTCTAGGACTAACGGTTTAGGCTGTGCGTTGATTGTCAGTCAGTCAGTGAGTCAGTCAGTCAGTCAGTAACGAAAGAGTTTTATATATTTAGATTCAACTATGGCCTTACTCATACAATTCCACAAACACAACTACAAGTCTGTCCTTACTGTACACTCAGTAGGTACAGGTTGTTTGGTAGATGGGTGAAAAACTGAAAGGGGAAGGTAGTTTTAGTTTTTGTTGATATTTTTTTTTTACTATATTTGCTTATTAGTGTTAGTTTGCCAGTTATATTTACTGTCCCGTTTGGTATATTGTTTGAAATAATGATATTGTATTTGTATTTTTGGTATTCATCGTCATCCTGAAGAAGTCCACTGCGTGACTCTAGGCTGCTAGGCCTCCCCTACACATTTCCAGGAAGAACGATTCTGAGCTCTTTCCTTCCACCGACTTCCCGCGATCTTAACTATGTCGTCGGTCCATCTGGTGGATGGGCGCCCTACTTTTCAATTTTCATATTTTAATATTTTTTGTATTATGGTTGTAAAATAACGCTTTTAAAGAAATCGCGGGAACTCCCGCCAGATTCACATATCCCTACTAATCTATCCCAACTGGTCGGATTTTTTTCCACTTTACTACTAGGGGATGTTTTTCCACGTATATCCACTCCATTATTTTCTTTTCCTCTTATCCCACTTCATGTGGGGACGGAACAATAGGTTTTCGTTCTCCACTCTCCTTTATTAGCCATCATTTCAGCAGTCACTCCTTTCATACCCATGTCATCCTTCACACAATCCATTCATCTTTTCTTTGGCCTACCTCTGCTTCTAGTACCTTTCAGATAAAAAAATGTTTCAAGGATTTTTATAATGTCCCAAAAGTTAAGAGCCGAGCGGGATTTATAAAAATCTTTGTGATTTCCTTAAGTGTAGTAAACACTATAAAAATTAATAAAAAATTAAAAAAAAATTTTTTCAAATCAACTCACAAATGACGAAGTTATGCGGTAACAAACATTAAAAAAAGAAAAAAAATTACAACTGAATTGAGAACCTCCTCTTTTTTGATTGGAAGTCGGTTAAAAACAAAAATTACCTAAACTCACAGTTGTGTGAAAAATATCTCTGAATTTTAGTTCCAGCCATTTTTCTCCGAAACCGTAAGAGCTAGACTGATGAAACTTGGCGAGTAAATGTATTCTGTGAACCGCATTAAGATTTTTACTCATATTTATCTATTGTCTTATTTACAGTTACCAGATTCATATGGGAGCCTTCTAGAACTATCCTGGAAGGGCACTAAGTCTCTCCGACTGACCTCGGGCGAGGAACGCAAGTTTCTGCAAGATGGCGACACGGTCATCCTGCGCGGATATTGTCTCAACGAAGAGGGTACCAGAATAGGTTTTGGGAAGTGTGAGGGGAAGCTTCTACCGGCTATACCTTTGTAAAGTTGTTTGTGTGGATATAGTTACTTCATCATCATAATCTCAGCACCCACGGCTGGGTATAAGTCTTCATTTTTTGCCAGCCTCCTGTCATGTGCGTCTCTTGTCCAGTTGTTTCCTGCGACCTTTACGATGTCGTATATAGTATAGTACTATTTAGAGGACTTACCCCCGAATACTGAAACGCAACTCAGATTTAAGCACGTCTCAAGCGACGAATATTTGACGTCGTCTTAAATCTGAGTTGCGTTTCAGTATTCGGGGGTTACACTACCATTTAAATAAGGGTCAGTTCACACCGAGACGCGACGCGGCGCGACGCTGCGCGCACATTTTTCATAGAGCGACTCAGAATATACTTTATTCACTACACGAAAAGATACACATTACATTGTGAGAATTCAGATTACGTTGCACCACGCAGCACTGCGCCTCGAGGTGCCTCGCGGCGTAGCGCGACGTATCGTGACGCAGCGGTGCATCGCCGGTACGCGCGGCGTGCAATAGCGGTCGTCCTGCTACGATTTTAAGATGCGCCTCGCGACGTTGCGATGCGTCTCGCGACGACGCGCGGCGTAGCGCGAAATCATTGGCCTCTTTGAGTATCGTCGCGTCGCGTCGCGTCTCGGTGTGAATTGACCCTAAGGCGTTTTTTTGAAAATAAATATTTGCAATGTTTTTGTTTTTATTTTTCGTTGCAATGATTCTATCATACCTATCCTAGGATCTAGAAAGAGTTGTTCGTCTATTATCGTTCCTATCTATAAAATAGATAGGTAGACACTCTGTCTGGACACCATGGATTTTGCTGGACACTGATGATAGGTTTTCCCTGATTTCCTGTATACATACTTATTGATTGATTAAATGACTTGACTGCATGTCAAAAAAGATTTTGTTTCCAGCGCCAGTATAAAAAAAACACTATTTTTAGTTCCCACTTCCCTCCCTTCACGGTGGTGAGAGCGCTGGTGGCCTAGTGGTAGTGGCCCCGCCTTCCGATCCTAAGGTCGTGGGTTCGAATCCAGTCGTGTACCAATGAGTTTTTCTGCCCAAAAATTTATGTACACTATGCCAGTGCTCTCAAACGGTGAAGGAAAACATCGTGAGGAAACCGGCATATCGTAGAACCTAAAAAGTTCGAAAATATGTGTCAAGTGCACGAAAGGAGCCTCTTCGAGGCGCACTTAAAATCCTTTCACCACACTTGGTTCGAAAGAATCAGTGACACGATAAGAAGAAGAACGGTGGTTACGTTGTATCTCCTATGTTGTATTTTCTAAAATTATGCCAAAAGATAAACAGTGCTTAAACTATTGCCATCTCTTGTCGTCTGTCGTCGGTTCAGCGCTGTACATACTTCATCATCATAACCTAAATTCACTCGACACGCTTTTTCTAAATTCAAGTTCTGCACTGCAAGTCCAGAAAACACATTTGACATGATGTAGCACGCGATAATCGGTTCCACGGTAATGTTCGCCCTGATCTGCATAAGCTTGTCTTTGACCGTTCAGAGATCCATTGTCAGACCCACGAGCTACGAGACAAGACGCAACAGACGATGGTGGATTGTGGTATCAACACGCACACTAACAACGTGTTTCTATGGGGGCTTAGGGGGCAGTTGGGGTATGGACAACATGCCATGGCTTTGGGGGATACTATTGCGGAGAAAAAGAAAGGTACATTGAATTGCTAGTTATAATTCTCTTCTTATTTAAGAGCAACCCTCTTGTCGGCGTAATGTATGCATTTTTCTCCAGTTATTTCTTCTGAGGGCAACCTCCTTGACCTCCTTAAATGACATAGCAGCGATCCTTGCTTTTATTTGGCTCATATTTACTATTTTTTATTGACGTTAAAAATTTGTGTACAATCCACAAATCTATTAGCCCCGAATTAAGCAGAACATGTACTATTAGATAGCTGAAACATACTTAGAATACAATAAAACACCCAAACAGAGAACAAACAGGTGGCCACCACACAAATATTTGTTCTCGGTTGGGATCAAACCAATTAGTTGCCTTGCAGAACGTTGTTTAAAGTCGAGTCAAGCAAAAATTACTGAGCAAGCTGCTTTCCATAGCTACTTTAAATTTATTTTGATAACGCAACGCATAAAATAAAGTCGACTCTAAGCAAAATAGCAGGCAAAATTCTTGTCTGCAAGGTTGGACCAGATGTGGAGCGCAACCAATTGGATTGCGTCACTTCTCACAAAATCGGTGCTAAATCGGTGCCTAAGAATTGTTTTTAAATATGGACGTAAGAACCACTGACTAAGTTGTCTGGAAGTGATCGCTTTTAGTGATAAGACCGCCCGTTGTATACCACTTCTTTTTTGTTATTGCAATTAATTATAATTCAAATTATTTACCCCCCCCATATCTATAAACAAAAGTTTTTTTATACAACTAGCAGATGGAGCAAGCATATCGCCCACCTGATGTTAAGTGGTAATCATCGCCTATAACAAAGCATGGTCTTGTGGGTCACGCACTTCAGGAACGTGCCCTACAATGCACCTATTTGCGTCCATCAACTTGAGACAAACAAATATTCAGCCTCACGTGCCAGTAATTTCAGTAAATTTCGTATTCCTAAAAACTAGATAACGGTTAATTACCCGTTAAACGATTGGTTAGTATCTCGGTGAACACGGCCCTTAGTTATACTTAACCAATGTTGTATTACGTGCTTCACTAACTTTTATACAATTCTTCTTTTCGTTCGATCACCCTCACCTCTTCACATGTACACGGCTGCCAAAAAAATGTCTAAACGATTTTAGCATAGCAACCATTTTATATCTATCTATTACTATATAAAAATAAGTCGGGTTTTCCTTCCTGACGCTATAACTCGATAACGGCTGGACCGACTTGGCTGATTTTCCAGATAAGGTTTAAAAGTTTTTTTTTTAACGGGAACGGTAACGGCAAGAGCCTTCTCTAAATTAACTTTGGAGCAAAACTAATATAACTTTAGTAGATAATTATGTTATTCCATTTCTAATGTAAAATAAGTTACTGGACGTAATTTGTTTCAGAATTTTTATGAGGTTTTTTTTTTTTTTAATTAGTATATATTTTAGTTTGGTGAAAAATAACTAACTTCTTACTATGTAGATACGTCAAATAGATCAAAAATCAGCAAATCAAACAAACACCTTGCTCATATTTTTTTTTTAATGATATAGGCCGTGCCCACATTCACCCACTGCTAGTAAAGGCCTTCTCTTGAGATTATCTTCCAAAAGTCATTAGTTTATTACAAATATTTCAAGCCTACTTGATTGAATTTAAAATGATATCGGTGAGGCTTTGGCTGAAATTCAGAGATAATTTAATGTCCGCTCCTTTGTCAAAAATGTGCTTTGCCGAGCATCCGAAGCCAAAAATTGAAATATTATAATTTATAAAATCAAAGGATCACGGCTACCATACCATCTGTAAATTCAAAAATTGTACTTCCACATCTGAACCGCTAAAATTGCTCTTAATTAAATTAGGTAGGTACTTACAATAGCTTGCACTCTAAGGAAGAACAATTAACTGGGGTGCAATTCTAGCAACACAAATCACTCAAGCGATCGCTGAATTCGATGAAGTTGTAAATTTTTGATTGAAAAATTTGAAAATGGAACGCGTATCCAGCGATCAGTCAATCGAGCCGTGTTGCCGGAATAGCTGGGGGGGAGATGTTGCAACTGAACCAGCTGTGCTGTATTGTCTAGGCCCAAGTTCCAAATTAATTTCGTCGATTGTAAAACGATAGAAGAGATTTTGAAAATTAGTCGTCATGCCTATTATAAATAACCCTTATAACATTTTATACTAAACCTGCTTACAAATCTGCGTGATTATAATAATATCGGCCCGCTTCTACAATATTGCAACACCCTTACAGGGTAAATTATGTAAAATTAGTTGTACTAGCGCCATCTGTGATTTAATTCGGGAAACTTACAAGTCCGAAGAAGAGTACACAAGAACGCTGGACATAGGCGTGCCTACGGAATAAAGAAAAGAGGGCCTCCTGTAGAAAGATTCTGAGTACTCTTTAACCACTAACTTCCCGCGTAGGTCCATCGGCTGGGGGTCCTACTTTTGCGCACTGACTTGTCTCTCTGATTGCCACCATGCACGGTTTATGGACGCAAATAAACGCGCACGGTCAACATTATTCGTTTTTTCCTGAAATGATGGTCCCTCATTGGTATTGACTTGGTCTACTAAAATAGTTTTACGACCAAAGATTTTTTATTATTTAGACTTTGATTATTATCGAAGTAGCTAAGTAAAAAATTCATTAAAATGTAATTAGCGTAGGTAACATTTTAATAAACTATTATTACGAAAGTTAATTGTTTTTATAATCTTTTACTACCTCTCTACCAGTGTGCTAGTGCTCTAAACGGTAAAGGAAAACATCGTGAGGAAACCCGCGGTTTAGTCAGCTCTGCACGTATTGATCATGTCTTTCCTGTGAATTAGGCCGACTAAGCTGTTAGGATGGTATAAGTGCTGGGCAAGCCTATTCCATCTCAAATCCTGTCCCAGGCACTATAGCGTCCCGCGATTAAGGATTGTGAAATCACCAGTTGCCTCTGACGCTATATAAATCATCTACAATAGATGCAAAGGTTAATATTCCATTTACCTATTAACCGACTTCAAATAAAAAAGTGGAAGGTTCTCATTTTGGATTTTTTTTTCCTGTTTTTTTTTATGCTTCTTATTTTTCTACACTTTTCATCAATAGAGCATATACAAAAACAATAGTCAAACTTTTTAAAAGTTATACCATTCTCATGTAAAATCCATGATTAAATAGCTTTGTTTATACCAAGTAGTAAAACACGAGTCTATCGTGAATATAAAGTCCATAGTGAAGACATAGCATGCATACAGAATTGTCTGAAGTTTTTACCTTCAAGGTTAATATTGAATAATGTATAAAAGAATCAATACCTATGTCTAAAGTCACTGAGGTCAGCGGCAAAGTTAATATCGCCTGAGATCAATAGTAAGGAGGCTGGGGCTGTATGTAATTCACCAAATCTCCTAACGTCGCCAACAATAAAATGTGAAACCAATTCAGGGCCCGTTATTAAATGTCATCGCAGCATAAAGAAATGGCTTTGATGTACGTCCTTTGTTCCTTCTAACGAGCCACCCAAAGACGTACGGCTTGGCAAAGCGAGTGTTAAAAGCGCTTGGAACGTTAAAAGGAAAACAACTCTATTCTCGAATGAACAATAGAAAGGCCTAGGTACTAGTAAATACCTTCCCCATCATTCATAATGCCACCATTGGAAAAAATCAAAAATCTTTATATACCTGGACTCAAGCACTGTTTTGGATACGAGCCTTAGTCAGACCATGGCTCTCAGGCATTCCTAAGTATTATTTATTTGTCAATTTGCATCGATTTTCAACTTCAAATTGATCTATCATTGACACAAGCATTAGCTCAGACAATATTTTCGTTCTTGAATTTTATTGGTTGACTCTTTTAAACACGTACTTATTATAGTAGGTACTCAAGTTTTATGGTGTTAGATGAAACCTCACGGGAAAACAATTTAGCTATTACAAATTAGCAAAATTTACAAATTAGCAATTCACATTTTAATTTAATATTTTTAAAATGAGTTAAGTAACTAAATGTAATGACACTTTGTCAGCCGTAAAATTACGACCAAAATGTATCGTGCGTGACCTACGAGACAATGCTTTGCTATAGTCACCGCTAAGATCAGGTGGACCATTTGCTTGTACCATCAGCTAGTTGTATAAAATAAAAATAATGTTCAGAACAGAAAATAAAAAAAAATAAAGTCTCAGGACCTCAAAAACATTTCTTGCATGCCTGACTTATTATTGCTCATATAAAATCTGTTATAACTTTTAAAACTAGCCTTTTGTTTTCTGCACAAGACAAAATTAAAACAATTTCTATATAAACTGAAACTGCATAAACGTGACAAAAGTGCTAATATTTATTTATTCAAAAAGGTACATACCTACTTAAAGCAATCTTAATTGAAACTTAATGTTGAAACTTAACGATATTAAAAACACTCATATAATTTAAGTGCAGAGGGCAAACAAACAAGTGAACTAATTTACCTACTGAAATCGCAATAGTTAAAACTGTGTAGCGATTTACAGAAACCGTTCTTTGTAAGTTGTTAAACAAAAAGAAAATACAAGTTAAATCTACCTTATAATTAAGGAAACAAAAATAGCAGGGACTTATCCAAAATAAAAACAAAACAAACACTATACCATAATATTTTCCTAAATGAGACAAAGGTATGGGGTGAATGTGTCAGTTAAGGGGTATGTTTGAGCATGTGGGTGTCTACTCTACA
The DNA here is from genome assembly GCA_947578465.1 of Thera obeliscata. NCBI lineage: Eukaryota > Metazoa > Arthropoda > Insecta > Lepidoptera > Geometridae > Thera > Thera obeliscata. Next base: position 26,243 of record CANPUM010000016.1, read on the forward strand.
GTAGAAGTGTGGTGGGTGTATTGCTATCTTTAGTATAAATCTGAAACTCATATTTTTTAATTAAAAAAAAGCAGCCAAGTGCGAGTCGGACTCGCCCATGAAGGGTTCCGTAGCATCAATTAACATAATATAAAGGTTTTTGTAGTTAGTCGAAAGGTAAATTGCGGTTTACGATTTATAACGTATAAAAAAAAACTACTGACTAGATCTCGTTCAAACCAAATATCGTTGGAAGTTTGCATAGTAATGTACAACATATATTTTTTTTGGATTTATCATTCTCTTATTTTAGAAGTTAGAGGGGGGGGACCAACTTTTTTTCACTTTGGAAGTGTCTCTCGCACAAACTATTCAGTTTAGAAAAAAACGATATTAGAAACCTTAACATCATTTTTGAAGACCTATCCATACATACCCCACACGTATGGGTTCGATGAAAAAAAAATTTTTGAGTTTCAGTTTCAAGTATGGGGACCCCCAAAATTTATAGTTTTAGAAAAAAACGATATTAGAAACCTCAACATAATTTTTGAAGACCTATCCATAGATACCCCACAAGTATGGGATCGATGAAAAAAAAAATTTTGAGTTTCAGTTTCAAGTATGAGGACCCCCAAAATTTATAGGTTTTTTTCTATTTTTAAGTTAAAACCTTAATGCGGTTCACAGAATACATCTACTCACCAAGTTTCATCAGTCTAGCTCTTATGGTTTCGGAGAAAAATGGCTGTGACACGGCCGGACAGACAGACAGACAGACAGGCAGACAGACAGACATGACGAATCTATAAGGGTTCCGTTTTTGCCATTTGGCTACGGAACCCTAAAAAGCATCACTTTAAAACACTGTGACGTAGACACATCAGCGAAAGCAGTGTGGCTATAAATAAATAATAAAAATGAATAATACATTATTATTGCAAAGTTAAATAAAACATTGCCTAAACGTAGTTATAAGGTCCAAAAATTAATCCAAACCATGTGTGTATTCAAAAAACGAATTCCCAACTTTATTCTCTTATCTACTACCAGTAATGTAAACTCCAATAGCAATTACACCATATTGACCAATAGAATTAGCGGTTGCCACGTACGGGTCATTTCCCTATAAATTGATTCCCCCTCGAAACGAATGTTGCTAATTAACGTCCGAACCCCACCCAATCCTCATAGGTCGTTGACACGCTATGGTGTGATGACGTCATATCTAGAACATTCCAGACATTTTTCTCACCCGATACACAGCAACAATTAGACAAGTGCATTGTTTGCGTGCTCATTAAGCTCTCACACTCATCCTTGGACGTTCCACAGAGCTGAGGTCAATGATACTGAAATTATTTTCGGCTTTGCACATTTTGTCATGATCTTATTAGGAAGATATAACATCTTTACTTTTGTGAATTTGTGAAAAGTCTGTATACTGATTGTTAGCATCTATTGTGGCATTGTTAGCATCTATTGTGGCATTCTTAAAATTTGTGAGGGAAAATACATTTTTTCCGAACTTGGATGTTATACTGCCTTTTTCCTAAATCATGATTATCATGTTGTTACTAGATTGTTTCTAGATTATGTTTATTAGTTAGTTTTGTTACTAGATAATACTCTTTTTATCTTATTTTACATCTGTTTCTCAAAGTTTTTAGTGAGGTTAACTTTTTACAACAAAAAACGCATCTGTTATCGTCAAATAATAAAGCATGTTTATAAATATAAATAAAAACAGTATTAAGACGCTGTCAACCGGCAGGCAACTATACGCTCGTAAATTTCAACATTTTTGAAGATGTAAAATTGCTAATAACTAAGATTCGGTGAAGAACATACAAAGCTTCAGTCAATATCAACAAGCTTTTTTGGTGATGAGCGAAATAATTTAGCGTGAAGTTTCCGGACTGTTGTCAGCGTCTTAAAAGGGTAGACATTCATGCGATGTCTAGAAATTAGTCTAGAATCTAGCTAGATCATTTCTCGTGTATGGTTTAGTTGTGAACTGAGTAGGTATGTCAAGTGGCTTTTTGTATTATAATATCGCCTGGTGCTTTGAAGTTTGGCGTACGGGGAATAGTAAATAGTTATAATTGTACTTATAAGTTTTAATCATTTATCAATTTATGATCGGTTTTAAATTAAAATATAAGGGGCTTTTTCATCAAGTAAGTTATAAGTGAAAATTTAATAGCTCGTAGAACTGAGAAGGCTCTAAATCGTTCTTCCTGGAAAAAATATTGAAGTATAATGTTCGGCAGTGTACTTCTTCCCGCTGATGATTATAAGGAGGCGATAATGTACATCATGTTATTGTTCACCCTGTTATTACGAAGCCACATGTACAGTGTACACGAGCCATTCAAACATGGATTTTTGGTTCTGGCACAGGATACTTATATAAAAAGTGGATTCGTTTTAACTGGGTGTACATTAACCGGACCTTGATTATAGATGGGCTATCCTTCGTATTTATTATAAAGTTTAATTCGTTAAAAAATCACTCTGGGTTGTGTAATCCAAACTGACAAAAGCGTAGGTATACTTAATCCGTTAGATGGGAAAGATTTTGGATTTGAGGCTCAAAATAAGCTCAAACATGAAATATGTGGATGGAAGAACAAAGACAGCATCGGATTTCACACACATAATGATTATTAATATTATTTATTCACATTTTATTTTCAATCTAAATTAAAATTCTAACCATTAGAATCCGTGGGCATCAAATTCCGTGCATTTATAATCTCCACTTTTAGGTCACATTTTATGAACTGCGCTCGTACTGTCAGTATGCCCATCTTCGGCTCAACAATCTCTTTTTGTTCCTGCCACCTCTCCAAGTGGTATTGATGAATCAACTCTCTGGTCTCCATGCCGTGGATTTTCAACAGATATTCAACTCTTTTGAGAGTGTCGGATGTGAATGCCTTTTTGCCGTTTTCTACGCGGAATAAATGGATCATCATTTTGATGCACTCATCGAACTTTGCGAAAAAGGAGGGAAGAAATATTTGAACCGTAATCCAGATTTTTCCCCAATCCAAACATTCATTGACTTTAGTCACTGATTGTACATAGTTAAAACTCAATTTATATAACGAAGTGACGACATTGCAGGAATATCCATCGTAATCTTATCGTAATAGTAAAATATTATTGAATCACATCCGTTAAGTCAATTAAGTGCATTGCCAAGGTGAAACTCGAATTATACTGGATGATAAACCAATTTTAATTATTATGACTATGTGCGGATTACATGTTAGTATATAGCAGTTTTGCGTAATATTAAACTGCATGTGCTTTTACAGTACTAACGGATACATAACAAACAAAACATATAAGCTATACGTGCCTGGAACAGATGTATAAAGATTTCAATTTGTTACTAATTTATTCAAATCAAAATCGCATCCCGTCCTATGAAGACCGGTAGGCAATAAACATTAGTTTCCTATATTGAGTAATGTTAGATGCAGTTAGGTTACCTACCTAGTTTCCAACATTATTTAGTATCACGTCTTTTAAAGCCTCCTTATTGATTACAAAAGTAATATCATAATCTACCTTACGTTAATTTAAAAGCAAGTTTGAAAATTATGAACTCTTGTCATTTTTGTACGATGCAATGCTTCGTTATAGGCGATGGTTACCAGTTAACATCAGGTGGTTTGTGCACATGTTTGTTCCATCAGCTAGTTGTATAAAAAAATAAGGAAATATTTGATTTTGATTTTTGACTAAAGTACGCAATATACAGGGTTATTCATTATTAGCTGCAAATACTCAGGAATTAGGTTCAACAAATAGAATAAAAAAATATTTATGAAATTATTTTTTTTTAATTTGACCAAAAAATTTTTCAAGTTTTTGTATCAAAATTTTATTTTTATTAATTTCTTTACGGCTATTGCATAATGATTGCCATGGAGAACAGGACGATGACCCACCCAGGCGGTGACTGAACGCAGAGTGTCACTCACGGCGCGCGGGCGCGGATCAAAGGTCAAAATAGGTCAGGCGCCAATGATTCCTTTATCGATTTTCTCGGGATTTTCATAACAAAACTTAAAAAAAATCATTTCATAAATATTTTTTATTTTAATTGTTGAACCTAATTCCTGAGTATTTGCAGCTAATAATGAATAACCCTGTATATATTACTTATATAAAATACTTTTTCGTCAAGTCAAGTCAGTCATAGATAAGCATCAATCCGTTAATAAGTATTAGTATAAAGTGACAGAGAGATGATTAGATTACGAACAAGGATTAAGGATGAACAATATAAGCTGTAATGAAATCCTCAGATTAATGCGATTCCATTCAGACAATAAAACCTAACTTTTAACGACGCCTAAAAGTAAGCCATAAAGGCCATAACACACTCGCTAGTAAGCTGTCAGGAACGCATCGCTTGCGTCACGGTTTCATAAACTTTAATTACGAAGCTTTTATGATGCAATAAAAGGCTCTATAAATAGGGCGGTTCGCTGTGACGGGATATGAGGTGGCGTGTCGGTCGCGGACCTTATAAATCGTGCGCTCATGCCTTCACATTATTTAACGCGGGGGTCACGCGACGCGACATGCCATCTACGTCATTTGTCGCCGCATTTTTATTTGCGCGGCACGAATGGTCTGCGTTTTTGCGACCACGTGTACGCTGGCCCTTATGCGGTTGCATCGCTTTATTAATTTATTACTGAAATCTATTCATTTCCCTGAGTCAATCGTCGTGATATTGTCTAATTTCACGCGATCCGCGCATTACCACGACCGGTGAGTTCTGTTGGTTCCTACTCTACTCTAAGTCTACCCTGCAAAATAATACATGTAGTTTCGTATTGTCATTTTGAGTTACACTACGCGCGGAGTTAGTACGTTGTCGCGCAATGTAAATCAAAATGTCGATACATCGCTAATTGTTTTTCATTTAAGCCCCCTATTCATATTTTGTCATAAGAACTGGTGTATGTTTTTTTTACTGAATTTAAATGAGTAATACTGAGTTTATCTTCTTTGACTTTGGAACCAGCCAATTTCTATATGAATAAGTACTGCTAAGACACAAAATATATAAACCCTACTAAAAATCTAAATTTATGAAACAAGAAAATGTTCCATTAACCTGAGGTTATTTATGCGAACTTACTTAGCAAAACAACATACTTTTGTTTTAAAAAAAATTCCTAAATAAATCATTTCATTTGATACCCAATACAAAAAATCATGTGACGTCACATAACCTATATCGAGCGATCAATCAATGCGCTTCCATTGGTACCTTATTTGTCAGATTATGATTAGTAGCTAAGTTATGAAGGAACAGATAAACATATAACACACATACCTACCTACAGAGCGGCCAAAATCACAGCCCTCTTTTTTTGCCGTAGTTGGGTAAAAGCTGTAACTTGGTCAATGTGAATACTCTCGTTTCTGCTCAAGTTCTCACTTAAAGCACTGTAAATACTCTGCAAAAGAAATACCTACCGATAAACCTTAAGGCCAAGGCAGACCGGGACGGCATGGCATGAAATTTTCCCGTCAGTAAGCGTACAGCCGCTTAGATACCGCGGCATTACAGCGTCTTGCCACGGCATGTCTTAGGTAAAACGCTTTGTATTGTAACAGAGATAATACAAAATCATTTGCAGCACCTGATAGCTTTGCTTTCTAGAATAATCTTGCGGCTGTATCTCGTTGCCTGGGAGATGTAGAAACCTTGGCGAAGGCATTACAGCACCGGACGCCGCTGCTTCACTTCTCGGTATCGTCACCACGGTCAAAGCTCCGCGCTGAACCAGGGATATCACAAAGTTTTGGATCCAGCCTGGCATCCCACCGCTTGCACTTTCAATCACTCTATAACATTTAGAAAGTGACTAAAAAGATGTCTTTTACCGATCCGTTTGGAGTGGAATCACACACAGCTATAAATGAAAAATAATCAACGAACGTCAGGAACGTGCCCTAGGATGCACCTCACTGCGTGACAGTAACTTCACCGGCACTGGCGGACTGTTTCTTATGGGGTAGGCAGAGACCACGGATTTCATAACATAACATTTGAACGAATAGTATTAGTATTATCAGTACCTAACTCGTAATGTACTCGATCAATCGTATAGTATGCTGTCATCAAATGTGTTTTGCATCGTATTGTTACATCAAAGGTACAGAGTAGTTGTACTTTTAGTGCAAGGTGGCGCAAAATTAGTCATTGTATCAAGACGATCTTACTCAATCGACATAGTCAAATTTATAAAAGTTCCTTTAAGTCAAAGTCAAAATATCACATAACATTTAACGCGCGGTTCCGCGGGATAATCAACAAACCTAGAAGCATAAGCAATAATTGCATCTTAGTTCTTCTGAGTCTGGTTATTGTACTTATGAAAAAAATATTTACACAAAACAATATTAATATTCAAAATAAAAACTCAGTAATTCTTCTTAAACTGCGTGAATTAAAATCCGTTTTAATACTCAACAGTTTTGTCAAAAATTTTGTATATTTTTTGTGTATCTTATTATTTGATTCACAATTTTCTTATTTACAAACAAGGCAACTCGAGAGCGATCGAGTGGGCAGTTTCGCACAAAAGGGGCATCGCCCGCGGGTGAATGTTTCTGCGCCGCCCTGTGCTAGTACCCTAGTGGTAGGGATCGATAGGGGGTGGTTCAAGGCTAGTAGTGCGTACGTGCGACGTACCATTGCGTATCAGCTCTGTTGTGCGTGTAATAGGCGCGTAACCGCTTACGAGCATGTTTTGGTTTTGTTCAAACATAAATAAGCTAAATTTTAGTTTTTTTTTCAATAATAGCATTTAATTTTCCAAGCCAGTTCGAAATAAAAATAAGCGGCCAAGTGCGAGTTGGACTCGCCCATAAAGGGTTCCATAGCAGCAAGTAAAATAATATTACTTGATATTTTAGTTGGTTGAATGAAAGGTAATTTGCGGTTTACGAAATAAGACGTACCTATTAGGAAAAAAATACTCACTGGATCTCGTTCGAACTACAAGAACTATTATATCATGTTACTTGTTGCTACGGAACCCTTCATGGGCGAGTCCGACTCGCACTTGGCCGCTTTTTTAAAGTGTACAATACTGTACGACATCATTTTGATCTATCTCGTAGGGTTCAGTCAGCGTTTACAATGCAAGCGCAAAAAATGTGTTTATTTACAACATCACATTAGAAACCTCTAAAATAATCAGTTTTTCGCTTCTTTATTACATATGCATCAATATACAAACCTTTGTCTTGAATAACTCTATCTATTAAAAAATCTGATCTGTTGCGTAGTTTTAAAGATCTAAGAAGCATAATTATACAGGACAGACAGACAACGAGGCGACTCTGTTTTATGCTATGTAGTGATAGCGATTTCTATAATAATAATGAATTAAATAACATATTTTTTAACCATTTCATGATTTTTGAGTTTTTGTCGTGCAAATGTTTTTTCACTGCTGCCACAGCGAACAAAAAGTTAGAAATCGTATACATTCTAGTGCAGCTGACTGTACCTCTTAGGTCTTACTTGGTTAGGGTTTAATAAGGCAAGTGGTGGTTAAACGTTCAGCATCATTCAGGCGGCTAGTTGAATGGCCTTGTTCTATTTGCTAAAATATAGGCAGTTCGAAATCGAATGACGAATTAAACCCCGCTGATCAATATTACTTTGTTTAGTCACCATGTATATTTACCCTTTGGCACATGGCACTGGCATCTAGACTCACTTTTAAGACCTTGACATTATCGTCTAATCTGTTTTACCAAGCTTATTAATTTAAAATAAAGTAACAAACTATCTACATTATAATGCCTTAAAATTCTCAATCTATAATAATATATATGTATCAACTACTGTGTATAAGCCTCGGCCTACCTCCATGTTGCTTTACCCTATTCACAGGGTCCATGTGATACTGACTTACACCTAAGAACTATGTATGTACCTAAACTAAACCATGTTTATGCAATAAATGTATTGAGTATTGAGTATTGAGTATGGCGGGCGATGAAGAGAGAACTCAGTGGAGAATTAAAACAATCCCTGTGTTCTATTGACTTTGAATATCGAACGCAATACGTCATAATAAGGCGTAGTCAATCAGTGTGCAATTTATATCAATAATATTTAATTTCGGCGCACATGATATCTTATTACCACACTTGTTCGTGAGTGAACTAATGAGGTGAATCTTGTTGAAACATCCGTGAAATTATAAATTTAAAACTGATAAAAGCAATGCGCTGCAATTTCACCGCATTACAAAGCCACATGACAATTAACCGCCCCGTACAAGGTTATTGCATGCGATTCGGTAGCATCGCAAGCACGACCAACTTGGCAAAGTGCTCCGTGTGTAAATAAAACCAGGCCCGAACTCGAACTTGTATGCAAACGCGAAGACACTCGTTCCCGTGTGACAAATACCTTATTACATACCTACTTATTACATCTGAGCTAGTGACTAATTAGAATTTAGTTTTTCCCCTGTGCTTAAAAATATTACCACAAGCTTTTATTTAGTACCCACACGGACTATTTGTTTTTATGTTGCTTGGCAAGAATTCGCTGAAGCTTACATAGAAAGCTTCTGTTGAAAGATTGAAAGATCAATGGATTCGATGTACTTATAAAATTAATGGTCCAATATATTTGTGCATATAGCTTTAGAACTATGTTCACGACTGCTTACAAATAGAACTCTGACTTCATATTCTCCTCTATTGTAGAGTTGCTGAGAGAACATTCTAGTTTTTAAATATAATTATGGTATTCCTGGGCATAGCGAATGATAGTCTAGCGACGGAGTAACCAAAAACGTGATGCCAAAAAACAACTTTGAAATGACTTCTGAATCTAGGCGCAAATCTAGCAATATTAATTTTGACAGTATTGGTAACTGGATGGGTAAATGAGCTTGTAGGTACCACAATGGTCATATATATAGGAGTAATTTTACTCAGCAGATCGATAAGTCTATTGCCATCTCTATTTGTTGACATGAAAGTGACAGTGACAAGAGACTATTAGCGAGCCGTTAAAAGTATCCGGCATTATTATGAATGATATCAATCTTTATGGTATGAACTAGCTGTCTTCTTATCGTGTCACTGGTTTTTTTAGAACCAACTGTGGTAAAAGGGCGGCTTTTTACGTGCACTTGATACATATTTCTGAACTTTTTAGGTTCTACGCTACGACATGCCGGTTTCCTTATGATGTTTCCCTTTACTGTTTGAGAGCACTGGCATTGTGTACATATACTTCTGGTCAGAAAAGCTCATTGGTAGGCGGAGCAGATAACATTGTGAATAAAGGCAATGTTTATGAGGTTGAAATTTGGTGGTAATAAGTAGCGGTTTTTAGTGAAAATTGTGTTTATTATGTTTTCAACATTCATAGATACAGTTAGCTACATACATCAGTTACCTACCTTGGTTTGTTTATCAGATTAACCCCATACTTAGAAGTTTCAAAACATTGTTTATCATCATTTCACTGTTTAGTGCAATAATAATCTAGATTTGAAATGTTTCTTTATTAATACGAAAATAGCGTTTATTATACAAATTTGAAGGTAACCTTGGTGAAGCTCACTGTACTTATCAATGTCCTTATAAATTGTATGAACTAACGTCTTAAAATGAAATGATATCCTTTTCTTCTGCTTCTGGCGCGGACTACGTTTCATCGACCGACGCGGCTGACTCGCGAACACCAAGGTTCACATTATGTCTGAGTTAAACCTGCATTTCTTAACCAACACATTCAATTAGTTACTTAACTGATTCAAGCCCAAAATCCAAGCCCAAGATCGTGGTGAGTGGCAAGAGCAAAAAGAGGCCTATGCCTAAGTTGGGCTGCGGATGAACTGATTCAAACTTAACTTTGCTTAACTGATAAATAAAACAATGTAGTCCAAACCAATGTCTGTTTAGTCCATTTGATGTTTAAATAGACTTCCGCAAAGTTATTTTTTTGTTTCATCGATTTAATTTGTTGGATCAATTAAACCTCTAGGTTCTCGGGTTAAATGTAAACCTTGGTCGACGCAGTTGAAGGTTAGCCTTGACTTACCAGTTATTATTTCGTAATTTTTCATGCTTCATCGTTTAAGTAGAGCTGCCTTTCTATACTATATATCTATATCTATGCTTACTAATATTATAAAGAGGACAGATTTGTATTTTTGTATGTTTGTAATGAATAAACTCAAAAATTCTTTCACCATTAGAAAGCTACATTCACCCTGAGTAACATAGGCTATACACCACTATTTTGTAACTACCAAAAAAAAAATAGGGTAATGTAGTATGGGTAGAACATTATGAATGTGCAATCAGAATTTTTAGTTTCGATAAAATGACAAAGTTATTAAATGTTAAAATTTTCAGAAATCCTGCATAAAATTATGGAAATATTACAGAAACCTGTCATAGGGGTCATCCGGGTTACATATCTTTCTCAATTCATCATAGATCTCTTCGTCATTCAGTGTTGCATATTCATGCTCTTTCTTCCTGAATTCTAGTATAGGGCTATCTTCTTGGTTGTTACCGATTAGGGTTAAATCTTGAACCACAGCACTAATTTCACTCAGCAATTTTCCGCGGAAAGCGCTCAAGTCATGTAGTTTGAAATGCCTACCTACTTACGTTTCCCCAATTACTATTTAACGTTGTTAGGAAGAACATTTACTTAGAAAACAATAACATAGAACTTTGTGAAAATTTCAAAAAAATATATATTTATTTTTATAAAATGTGTTAGTCATAAAATAAAATATTTAGCTATTTTTATTACTATTATTGAGTAAGATTGGGATACAATACAAGATGTCTTTTGTCCAGTATGCAGATGAAATCAAGAGAAACACCTGATATTATCTGTACATTGGGTCGTTAAAGAAACAAACCTTCCCAGTTTTAAATTATTTCTTATACTTTAGGAACAGCAGACCAGTACCAGCTAGGAGACCTGGGAGACAAGTACGGGCTGGTAGAGACCAGGAGTTATACCAACAGTTACAACGAGACGCAAGTGTCCGTGTTCGGGCCCTGGCTCAATTAGTTAAAAAGGCCTGAGTGCCTACTCCAGTGTTCCTGTCAGTCTATTATTGGAATATTGGAATACTGTCGACATAGTAGCTATTTCTGCTCACAGATAAAATCTTCTGGCAGTTCAAACAATCACCTTTTGTTTTATTTTATACGTTATGAAAATTTCCTAATAAAATTATAAATATTTTTATAATAAAATAAAATTATATAAAGAATGACTGATGAAGACTCAGCGCCTCAAATCCCTTTCCGCCAACCTATCAAATATCTTGATAAATAAGAGCCCCGGGGCTAAGGAGTAGTCAACAGTAAAACCAAGCGTTCTCCTTACAAAAATAATAACTGCTAGCAAAGATGCAGAACACAGAACAAGATTTAAAACGTGCCCAAGTTCATTAGACCATGCGTGTCCTACTTAGTTATTTTAAGATATCAAAAAGACTTACCTTTTTCTTGAAAGTTCACTGAACTATTTTGAACGATTTAAAAAACAAAATGGATGACCTGACACATCAGGATCGATACGCAACTGATGGAAAGGACAAGACAACATTGGCCTAGAATCGATATAAAATCGAGATGTAACATTTCGAAATTGGAATGTTTGTTGAACTTGGATCAACGACAGGTCGTAAAATAGTGATCATTAGGTTCGTATGTTTGGTTCGTATGACAGGTAAAACGACATCGTAGCAATTTGTGGCGTTTCGGGTAAAACTCTTCAGATTCTTTTTTGGTGCTTTTCTTCTTCTGATCTTCTGGTGCTCGTTGGTGATGGCGATCAGTGAAACCCTGTCAAATGTGACAGAGATATTTGACAGCGTTTCATTCATCACCATCGCCAGTGACCTAGATATGCGCAGGCCTTTGGAACACAGACGTTATCACTTGACATAAAGTCACGTTAAACGTTAGCGTATCGCTCAACGTTAGCCCGTTTCAAACGTTTCAAACCGTAGAAATGGTATACGCTGAACGCTGTGCATTTTGCATTTATTTATTTATTTTTATGAATGAAGACGTTACCATACTGTATTCGGTAGTAACTTTGTAAAAGAAAATGAATGCATATTTTAGTTGTTTATTCATTAATTTACAGTTTTTTCTCAGAATTTTATCATGGTTTACCGTACATAAAGACAAATATAAAAGCCAACCATAGTTTTTCAGTGTACAATTATAATCTCGTCGTCCATAAATAGTAAAATCAGTTTATAAGGAAACCCACCTTAAGATTTCGAAGACTGATTATAAAGGCCTACGCACTCATAGCGCGATGGCGACATATTTGACAGCATTTCACTGATTGCCATCGCCATCGCGCTAGATGTGCACAAGGCTTAACAACAGATAAATTTCATCAAAATCAATACAGCCATTATGGTGAGATAATTTCTCAAGTTTTTTTTAATTCACCTGTTTAATACAAACTCTAATCAAAAATAACAAGGTATTGTCAAAAAAAGTGGTGGATGTGAGCATTCAACCCCTAAGGAGCAGGCTTAGCCTTAATTCACCTGTTCACTCTTCTTCTATCTTAAAAATCCTTAATTATTAAGTTCCGGAAACACTTAACTAACACACACTAACACTAATCAATACTTTTTGTAAATTCACACTTATATACTCAGTAATACGCTGTGTGGCACAACATAAAAGGTATAAGGGTGCAACTTATAGAATAAATTATATGATTTATAAAAGGATTGTTATTGAATAAATGAAATGAAATGAAATGAAATACAGCGGTTTTAGGGTTCCGTAGCCAAATGGCAAAAACGGAACCCTTATAGATTCGACATGTCTGTCTGTCTCATGTTAGTTGTTGCTACGGAACCCTTCATGAGCGAGTCCGACTCGCACTTGGCCGCTTTATTTGTATACAACTAGATGGAACTAATTATATGGAAAAAACGGGTATTTATCGCGATTACCTTTATTATTTCCCAACGTTTCGACCGTATTACAACAGCTGTGGTCGCGGGCAGACTGGAGTTCATTGGAGTTACCGTCGAGAAGCGGTGGCAGTCGCAGTTGCAACTACCCTCACTTGGTCTTCAGAATTAAGATGATTGACAGACAAACCACTTGAGAGCCGATATTAATGCCGGTTTCGGCTCTCACTGGGTTTTAAATAGGCTAAATTCATTATTAGACAGTGTCTGCTACGCGTTTTACTCGTGAGGTGGTCGTAACAAGTGAACATGTAAATTAATTTATAATTTTCTGTAAAAGATGATTCTTAAAAAAGACATCCTTACCAGTTGAAGACTTACTACTTTGTTTATGGGTTAAAGCTTTTTAAATAATTAATCTTACGTACAATACACGCCATTTTCAGAAGTCCCACCATTACCCTCAGGTACATTAGAAATGGGATACTAATGCTACTCAGCTTATTGAGCAAACTCGTTAGATATCCAGTTACTAGCCGTACCTTATAAAACACGCCTAGTATGAAAGTGTACATTGAGACACAAAAGCTTGATAGATATAAAAAATTAAATCAGTACAAGGATCTCCAACGAGCACCCAAATTAAATAAATCACAAACAGTTACACATTTAACTACCATGACCACAATTTACATAGTAACACAGTACAACTAAATCTTACTACACCTAAATACACAAAACAATACTAGACTAACTAACACACATGTTATTAAATATATACTCATACTAAATATTAATCACTCACATATGTGCATCTACACCATAAATAATATGTATTTACCACACCAATATATGGTGATATGGATACTTAGATATATTTAGAACTAAGTATATAATTGGTGTGATATGTCTACGCTATTAATGTTGTAGTGTTAATTAAAGAATTAGTATCAATACATAATTATAAGTAGTGTTTGTTTATGGAAGTTGTTCATTGTTGGAATTTGTTTGATAATGTACATATTAATTTGCATTAATATGTACATTATGTAAAGTTTATGATATTTCAAAAATGAATATGAAGTGGTACAAGTTTTGAGGCATTTTTTTGCTGCAGCTCGTTTTCAAGTGCCAATAAAAACGACATAAACCTGGCATTACGTAAAATTGCAACATATATAAAACGCACAATATGTACACCTCCAATGTCGTATGCATTAACAGTCATTGTAAGCGTTCGCGTTGCAGTTAGGACAGATAAAGAGAGACATGTTCTCTATAACCCCGAGCACTCTGACGCCGACTTTGTCGCAGAACTGCAGCTCCTTCCTGACGTCGAGTAGCGCGGCCTCCTGCGGCGTGGTGACCACCACCGCGCCCGATAGCCCCGCGCCCGTCAGGTATTGCACTGACGACAGATGCTCGTCCGATGTGCCTACAAAATTTATTTAATGTGTCTCACAGGGTCTATTTGCTTACGGTCTTGACAGAATACCAGCGCATAGCTTCCTCACAGAAGCTAGGCATTATGCTGAGTCAAGGCCTTTTTGCTGCTGTAGCACACAGAAACACGACGCACTTCCTGTATCGATGTATTGTTTGTTTTTATCATTCTTCATTTAGTGTCCTTTTTTTTTACTGGTTTTTGTGTGCTTATGTAGTAAACAAATAACACACATGGTAACCATGAATAAACGCAGCACCATTTTTGTCTCGTTTCTCCTTCTCAGTCGCATCACTTTTATCAGAGCGGTCGTGATGATTGCCAAAGCTAACAAACATGCCACGCCTCGAATGCATGCTTTTAAGTCAAAATCGATGAAGTCACGAAGATTTTTGACTTGAAAAGTCTTAGCTTAATAGTCTACCGCTAAACATCGACCATTTATGATATTGTTCAGTTGTTACCTTAATCTCATTGCCTAGATGTGCGCAGGTCTTAAAGGATATCCATCATAATCACAGAGCACCAAACACGCTTTTGCTTATGTTAACTAAACAACAAGAAGGTCCAAGAAGGTTTTCCATCCACAGAGGTGGAATAAATTATTTGACAAAATACCTACCCCTGAATGTCCAAGTTATGCGCATACGTAAAAATAATGTTAATAAGACACGGACCGGCTTGACCTCTGTTTGTTGTTACAGTTGGATGTACAAAAACCATGCTCAAAGTAAAAATATACACTAGGTGGGAACATCCAACACATCTATCATTTAATTAATTTATTTATACATATACCTACATATTATATTAATATATTGGTAATAGGTTATTTTTTTATCATGAATCTTTTATAAATATATTCATGTTTTTGGATATCAATGTTTTTGTCTAACTCATTGAACCTACTTTGTACTACATCACATAAATTCCAAGTGTGTATTTCCATCCGTTTTCTAAATCTTTGACTTCGAGTAGCGAAGTGTACATTTGTAAACAAGTAATAATTAATATTCAATTAGTTAGAATATTTCAAGCTGATTTCAAAGAGGTATAATTATTACGGAGTGATAGTAGAAAAATAAAAGAGAATCATCATTCATTTAAAAAGCGGCATGCGCGCGCCGTTTCATTTTTGTAATGTGTGCATTTTATGTTGGTCTGAAATAAACGATATTATTATTATTGTTATTATTAAAATATTTTTACTAAAGTATTAGATAGGTAGGTAACTATACTCAGTTTTTACTTTGCATAAATTCGTAGTGTAGTAGGTAGTTCGTAGTTGGTAAACTAAGATCCAATGACACTTCTTCACTATTTAAACATTGAGTGAATTGGGTAAATGTATGAGAAGTGTTGACTCACACTAACCTAATTTGTTATTATTAATTTTAGACCTTTACAATAACATTATAAGCAGGATAACACATAGAAATCTATGGGTAGTTAACCTCAAATGAACTAGGTACTCCTACCTTCGAATGCACCGCCCGCAGCAAGGTAGGCCCCTACTAGTTTTAGGCTCTAAATCGGGTTTAAGACGTTTGATGAGGTAGAATTCCCAGGGTTTTGATAATCTCCAGAGGCACTGAAACTCTATCTGAACAACGTCAAAAAGATCACATACCACATACGTCTCTGATTATTTTCCGTTGAATCTTTCTGTTTTGCTTATCGGCGTACATCGCAATAAGATGATTATAAAGGCATCGCCATCCTTTGAAAAGTTAGCAAAACAAAATCTAAAAAACAAGCGGAAGACTTATCTCGTTTTCAAAAACTGTCGACGAGAAACTTTCCCGCGCAGAAACGTCAAAAGACGAGAAAATATGGCGGTCATCTTACCATTTGACGACAAAATTCAAAAATCAAAATTCGAATTCCGAGTAAGTCTTCATTTGACAGATGATGACGACATATTTAGGCGGTCATCTTAGCTCGTGTAGAGATATAGACATATCTCTACTTTTGACGAGATAAATCGACTCTCGTGGCGGTCATCTTAGGCCTACAGGTCACGTGTCCTGACGCGCTGACGCGAGTTTAAGATTTTATACCCATTACAGAAAAAGTGCGAAACTGTTTCTGTTCTCGTCATGCTTGCTTTCGTCTGGCAGCTCTGTGTAGAGTCCTCTTCATATTGACACAGTGAGGGTAATCCAATAAGCAAAAAACATACGTCAAATACGACATTGAACATTGACAATCCTTGTTAAAACTTACTAACTTAGCTAAATTATTTTTAAATTAAGGGGTACTTTGTGGTGAAAAAAATATAGGGTGGATTTTGAGAAGGGCGGTGATGGCCAACTCTGAAACCACGAGAGTAAGGGAAAAGTCGTGAAAGAAGTCATGCCCTCGATAAATAAGAAAACATATGACTCTTTTCACGACTTTTCCCGAACTCTTGTGCCGTGGGAGCAATTCAGAAATATTACCTTTCATAAATAAAAAAATCGGATCATAAATGACGAAGTTATATTAGGATAACAAACATTAACATTAATTAAGCTCTGCTTAATTTGGGGCTAGATAGTGTTGTGTGAATTGTCCAAAATATTTATTTATTTATTTATTTATTAAAAAAGATAAACCAACTACTTTCAACTTCAGTTCGCGACCGCTGACCGTTCGGAACGGATGTGCCTACTAGGGCATGCAATTATCGAAACTTTTCGATAATCGATAATACGATATTTATCGCTCTATTTTTCGATAATTATCGAGAATTATCGGTTGTTGGTAAAGGGAAAAACCTTCATGTTTCGGTCTCTAATTTAACTAGCTTTTTTCTCAATCTTTTAGGAAATAACAAATTAAAAACATAAATATAAAGTTTCCCAATTATATAGTGCAAAGTAGCAGCGAACAGATATTTCTGCTATATTTTCTACTTTTTTGCTACAACCATAAAACTTATTTTGAATATGAACATTTTAATGAGAACCTAAAAAAGTTCGAGCAACACGTGTCAAGGGTCACGCAAAAAGGGCCCACCAGCGGCCTACTTGCGGAAAAACCTGCCCGCACATCAAGTGCGCATGATAAAACTTGCCGAAACAAAACTTGCCAGTAATTTCACCGGCACCCACACCCTTCAAACCGAAACACAGCAATGCTGCTTCACGGCAGAAATAGGCATGGTAGTAGTACTTCCAGAGCTCTACTACTAAGTACTGCCAATAAAATCACATTACACATACGTATGCTACTAAAAATACGAGTTCTTTTTACTAAAATTCAAGCTTGGATAATGTTTAGGTTGTTATCTAATCGTGGGGTTTATAATAATAGATTTGCGTAGGTTGTGTGTGGAAAAAACCTCCCGGTGCCTTCTTCAGGCGCGTCCCAGTCTAGACATTTAACTTATTATCAGGGAAACTTCGTATAGAGCCTTGCATAAGCAAAACCCGCATCTACCTGGTGGTATGAGGTGCGATAATGGCTGAATAAAAACAACTGACATGACCGATCGACACAAGAGCGCGCACAAAGTAACTCTGCGCGTGACATGGCGGAAAAAATAGAAAACTGGCCTCTGCTCAGTTGGTAGTAGCTCTGCCTTCTGAGCCGTAGGTCGTGGGTTCGATCCTCACTGAGAACAAGTATTTGTGTGGTGAGCACAGATGTTTGTTCTCTGTCTGGGTGTTATATTGTATTCTAAGTAGGTACTTAGGTATGTATTTAGGTACAAGTTAAGTATAAGTAATCTATATCATAATATAATATATCAGTTATCTGGTTACCAGCAGTCTTTCTATTTTGTTTTATACATACGTAGAGAAGGCGGACAGAGGGGAATAGAGGAGGAAGACGTGTTGTGCTGACCCCACATAAAGTGGGGTAAGAGGCAGGAAGAAGGAGAGTAGGATCTACTATACTGCTCTTGCATCATCGTGTTGTGTACATGTAAATGTACACTGTAAATGTACACCTGTAAATGTACAGTCAGCATCAAATGTATGACTCAGAACTTATAAATTGGTCTTTGGATAGACTCAAACCTCTGACCATATTTTTTCATATGTTCTTTAATGTTGACTGCACCATGAACTTACCTAGCTGGGTTTCCCTAGTCTATGTCTACAGTCAGACAGCAATTAAGGAGAAATGCTATTTGAAAGGAGAAAAGGTAGAAATAATTCAGCCAATAACAAGGCGAGCGAGTTCACTCGTTAGCTAAATTATTCATTAACTGCTAATGGGCGAAATATATCAAGGGCTTGTGATTGCGACTGTGACGTCACAAGTGCAAGAGAATTCGAGAACATTATCCTTACTGGAAGATGCAAATGCTAAACTTTTTTTATAACGACCCCTACGACACCGGTTCGAAGTTAATTCTAGTCATCCGCAAAAAACTTGTGAATTTTAAGAATAACTTTTTTGCACAATAAATGTTTGTGGTTATCTCCGTAACGGCTAAATGGATTAAATTTTTGGTTTAACATAATGGATAGGTACTTTTTATACGGATAGGTAGGTACAGTCCTCAACGGAAGTTGATTAACATAAGAGTTACAATGAAATTTTTCGTAAATGATAACTGGCCATGAATATGGTATAGGTAAAGTGGGTAGAAATCAAGTTAGTCGGGTACAAACAAACATACATACAGGTGAAGCTAATGAAAAGCGTGTAAAAAAAGAATTTTGATCCTGAAGCTCTTTTTTTCCAATTTTAAAATATCAAAGAAAAGTAGCCTCATGATCAAAGTTCTTTTTTGATTTAACATGATCATGAAGCGTTTTGAGAAGCGGAACCACCGATGGAGTCTTGTGCAAAATGAAATGAAGCTTAGATCCAGTTTATCCGGTTTTTGCATGTTGCATAACTAAGCATCGTCGCGCGAAGTTGCGAACTTAGGGCTTATTCTAAGTTTTAACGTCATTTTGTTGTCAGCATAACGCAAAATGACTTAACGTTAGCAAAGCCATTGTTAAACGCCATCTAATGTTTAACATGGAAACTAAGTTGCCAGTTGAAGATAGTTAAATATTTTAATAGAAACAAAACCATTCTTGGATGCCTTCCGTTACACGATGTTTTTTTTATGTTTGCTGGAAAATAATTTTGAATTTAATTTATTTTGAAGTTTATTTATATTGAGGTTTACATGATATGAGGGTCCAAAGTAACGTAAAAATTTACAAAAGTAACATTCTGACAACGCTGCTTCAAGTACTTAAGGCCTGTGCCACACACACTTAGGCCGCTGGCGTCAGTGATCAGTGAAACGCTGTCAAATAACATGTCAAATTTGACAGCGTTTCACTGATCGCTGAAGCCTACACAAGTAAATTTGAATCCACCACCTCATCATCATCATCATCAGCCTGAAGAAGTCCACTACTGGACATAGGCCTCCCCTACACATTTCCAGGAAGAACGATTCTGAGCCCTTTCCATCCATCGACTTCCCGCGATCTTAACAACGTCGTCGGTCCATCTGGTGGGTGGTCGCCCGACGCTTCGTCTTCCGGTTCGTGGTCGCCATTCGAGAACCTTAATTCCCCAACGGTTGTCGGTTCTTCGAGCTATATGGCCTGCCCATTGCCACTTCAACTTACTAACTCTAGGAGCTATGTCGGTGACCTTGGTTCTTGTTATGTTGTCCACCCCTAGAGTTACATAAACTGTATAAGTGTGATGTTGCAGAGGCAGTTACGGGTCGGGCGAGGAGTGCGGCGCGGTGGAGGGGGAACTGGTCATCGAGGAGGCGCCCGACGACCCGCCGCACAAGCGCGCACGGACCAACAACGTATGTATTGTTAACCGGCTTTGGGAATAGGACATCCCTAGTCGGTACTTACTTGTACTTGGTACTTGGTGAGCGGACTGGTTTCCGCAAGTAGGCCGCAGGCGGGCCCTTTTTGCGTGACGGGTGGTGGTGTTGCTAATTCAACCACCCGATGTCCTCCAGGAAGGCCGTCTTTGGTGCTCCAAGATGTTGCTCTCGTTGAGGCGCCACACTGCTGCGCTCCAGGAGTACATGCGCGGCAGTTTCCTCTGTGCTTATACATCCTCTGCAAAGAGGACTGTCAGTAACACCTAGTGTAAATAAGTGCTTGTTTAGTGAGCAATGTCCTGTGACAATTCCGACAATAAGGCGGAGTTTGTCACGCTTCAGGCTGAAGAGCTTTCGGGAGTATCATGGGTTAAGAGCCGGGAAAGCCTCCTTCGACTGCCTACAGCCGAAGGAGCTGTAGCTACAGGCTGCGCATGTATGGAATAGGTAGTGGATTCAACTCACACTCACATCATTAATCTCAGAAAGTCTGGATGTGAATGTACCGACATGTTTGTTCTATGTCTGGGTATTTAGCTAGGTACCTTCCGGTGGCATAAACTTGCGGGCTGCTTTAGAGCTAGCTACTCCATGGGCCATTGATTATGCATACTTTCTTGTTTTAATGTACCTATTTGTCTTTATGTGTAAATCTATGTGTCTAATAAATATATTTTCTTTCTTTTCTACTCCAACCATGAATAAAGCTAAGAGTTTTGAATGTGATAGAAAAAACACTAAAATGGTGATAAATGACATCTACCACATTCATATAAAGATTAATACTAAAATACTGACCTTAATATAACCTGTAGCTACGACGAAACAAATTAATTTAAATTTAAGACTCTCTGGTTTTGAGTCTGTATGAGTGTTGACTAATTAAATGAACGAAACGAAACGTCACACACACACTATAATACAATGGTGAGCACTCACATAGACTCAAAACGAGAGCCAAAGCCTGCCCATTATATATTGTTAGAAATATCCAGCAAGGGGGCGGGGCTAAGTGACACGTCATGATGACGTTACCATCGCAACGGCAAGCTCGAGCGCGCCGGTGTCGCTCCTCACTTTTTTCCCTGGCTCTCGGACGTGGCGGACGTCTCATAAATGTTTTCGTAGCTCAATTATTATTCCTGTTTCATGTTTTTAAGTACAAATTGTTATACACGATAAATGTTAATTTATTTAATTGTGTTTTGAGATTTCTATCCTGATTCATAATATCAGAAGTGGGATCACTGCGACGCCTGTCGCTAACGGCATCCGACAATTATTTTTTTATGTCATCCGTGCTCAGTTATTTACTTTACAGTCGCATAAAAGGCGTAGTAAAGTTAAAATTTGGGTTGGCTTTAGTATTGTTAGGGAGGAGGAGGGACGGGGGAGGGGTCCTCTCTGCACTGACATGCACCATTCTTGAAATTAAGTAGGTATAAAAAAAAAACCTAACAACCTACTGTTACTTTTGTGACTTAAGTCGGGGCGCCCCGAGTTTGAATAATATCCGTACGAATAAATATAATTTATTCATCCAGCACCCGTACAAATAGTCACTTCCTCAGGGAAATAACTCCTCACAGACTATTATGATGCTAACGCTTCTAAACGTGTGCTTGCTTTGCTTAATTTAAACACTTTGGCGTCAATAACTCATTTTGGCAAAAAATGTCACTTAGTGACTTCTCGCACCACAACGACGATATGGCCCCTGAGCTGAGAGGCCAGCCCAGGCAGTAGACGGGCGCAAGGCTTAAAGGTGAATGAAAATATACGGCATGAGGGAGAGATTTTGAAGGAAGAATTTAAATCGAACCTCGGCGCTATGCCGGAAAAATCACATATAATTTTCCGTCGCTTACTTTGTTTGCTTTTCTTTTCGGAATTGAAAATAAGTTGATTCAAGTAATTTAACTGGCAAAGTAACTTTTATTTTTATTTTTGACCATCGAACGCGGACGAAATAAACGCAGAGGTTCTCAATTCGGTAGTATTTTTTTACTTCTAAATTTAATCAAAATTTATTCATCTGTTTGGCCACGGAGTCGGTTTGTCAAGTTTTTTAAGGTTTAATTATTTTTAATTGTATTTGTATAGTATTTATCTATGTTCCTGAACAGTTTTAATTTTAAATTACTAACCCCAAATGAAATTAACGCCAATCACATTTTGCAATGAAAAAAATGTGTAAAATGCGATTGGTGTTTATTTCATTTGAGGTAAGTAATTTAAAATAAAAACTGTTCAGGAACCTAGACAAATACTGTACAAATACAATTATTACAGTAATATAGTGAAAATCTGCTTAAATTAGTAATCATTTTGGTATTACGTTTGTATGAAAAATCGCCCTCCGTCGGCCCCTAAAGATATGGGGTTTTATAAGGGTGGAAAAATAAAAAAAAGTGACACAAAAAATTCAAGTAAAAACTTTGTTTGGACATTCCAAAACTTTTTTCAAGGACGCTCAGTTTTTGCTATACAAAAAAAAAGGTAAAATTAAGATAAATAACGATCCACCTTTTGAAACTGAATAGACAGAATACACCGATAAGTTAACGCGCATTTTGACTGCCTTTATAGGTAGGTAGTAGCTCTGCCTTCTGCGCTGGAAGGCGTGGGTTCAATCCCCACCGAGAACAAATATTTGTGCGGTGAACACAGATGTTTGTTCTCTGTCTGGGTGTTATATTGTATTGAAACTGAATAGACAGAATACACCGATAAGTTAACGTCACAAATTATGTCAAAATGTGTTTATGATCAAGGCACTGGTGCAAGCGAAAACCGACTCTAAGGTGACGAACATTTTCATACGTGGCCCTGGCCAACCTCCAACCGCTAAATAGAGGTACACGCACCTGAGAGATAACCGATATAGACACATATACCCAGGCGTCACGTCCTATATTCCCATCCCACGCTCCATTCGAATGTTTTGATTTTAGCAATATTAATGTTTTATTACCCATAGTTTATGCTAGCTAGCCTAGCTTAGCTTAGGTAATCAATTTTAATAATAGATGATAAAAAATATATCTAAATTATACATAATAAATTATGAAAACAATTAAAACCAACAAAACTCGTGTAAGTTTTATTTACTTACAAAATTAGGAATTTTTATTTCTGAACCCAACCCCAAAAGGATGTGTACTCGTTTGGGGTTGAATTTCTTTGTACACCCCTACATCATCCTCATCATCAGCCTGAACAAGTCCATGGACAAGTTGGATATAGGCATCGTATTTCCATTTATATAGGAAAACATACAGGAACCGTGTTTTTAGATGTAAAAGTTCGTGGAATAGATTTTTAGCGCACTTTACGAAACATACTTTTTAATCTACAGCTAGTAGATAATTAATCTAGCTAGTACATAATTAAATAAATTCCTTCATTTACAATCTCTAGATTTCAAGTTGTTTCTCCTGTTGGAAGCGAAAAGCAAGATCGTATGTAGCAAACATAATATGAGTAGGCACTTTGCGTAAATGTATCTCGTCAAAAGTCAAAGGCTCTATTCATAATGGTCCTATAGCAGTAATTTCTCTTAGCAGACCGATAAGTCTGTTACCATCTCTATTTATTGACATGAAAGTGACAGTGACAAGAAATATTTAGCGAGCCGCTAAAAAAGTCAAGCATTATGAATGAAAGGGTTTTAATGGGCCATTTTGGAACGTCTTTTATGTATAAACTAGAAGAATCTGGGCGTGACCAAGTCTAGAAGGACAAAAATAAACCTTAGCTACGATTTGGCTTCAACTGATTTTTATTTGATGCTATTAACAAAATAATTGTCATATTATTCTTGATGAAACTTGTCTATGGCGAAGTGCAGGCAAAACAAAAATATGGCCAATGAAAAGCTCAGATGCCTGAAGGGTAAAGGGTAAAGTCCTGTCATCAGATAATATTATAACCTTATCTAACTTTATGAGCAATATTATATTGGATACCAACACCAGAAAATGAGCAGGCGTTTTGCATCACTTACTAAGCTAAATTCAACCGCAACCTCAGTTGGTACTCTGAAGGAATTGATTGCATATTTTTGACAATTTATGTATAGTTTGCAAATTTAAAAGCAGAGACGGCATTATTTTTGTCTGACGTATCATATATCACTTTCAAGAAAATATATTTACCAATCATATTATTATATTTGACAGATGTGTAGCTCAAATGTATGCTACAAAATTTTGTCAAATATTTGATTGCTTGATTAGTCATCGGTGAAACTAGTCCTTAAATTAACTAGTCGATAAAAATAATTATTAATAAGAACATGGAAAAAGAGATTTAAAAATAAAATAGAAAAATAAGTTCAGTGATATTTCATATTTAATAAGGTTAGCGTGCGAGTTATAAAGTCATCGACGGCGATGCTCCTTGTGGTAAGTAAGTTATATGGCCAAAGTACACAATCGAATCAAACATAATTATTTAGTTTTGTTAATATATTACGCATCAGCGTTTTTTATTTTTTGTGTTCATACAAAATGGTGCACGAAAAAAATCTTATCTGCGCGAGACACGACGCGGCGAACGTTGTTGCGTTTTCGTGTGTGGAAAAGACAAAATTCTTGTCGTCTACACGAAGAATTTGTCTTGTCTGCCGCAGGAACGGCAAATTTTCTTAGCGTGTACAAACGCCCTTACGGTAAAAGAGCCACCGTAGCGGCTAGAGGAATTTATGTAAATAAATACGTTCTTTTTCTTTTTTACAGATTCATGACTGGAAAAATCACATCTACACCTGCAGTTCATGAGACTAAATATTTTTTTTTTTATTATACTAACCCATCGAGATATTGTTTAACCAACCTACGTTCCTAATTTTTGAAAAAATGTTGTACTTACCTATGTAAATATTTACTTACAAACCAGTAATATACCTACCGTAAAAGTAGGTGCCTATGTAAATAATAAAGTTTATGTCTACATAATAATATATGATGTTTGTATGAGTAACTCTTTTTTCGAGGGAGACGATATCGATAATGTACATCATGTTATTGTACACCCCGTTATTACGATGCCAGCTAAGCTACATGTATACTGGAGGCATTCAAATATGGAGCTTTGCTTTTTGTTCTAGCACTGGATACATAAGCTTGTCCTTGATACTTTATAGGGCGGGTCAGGGCTGCAATTCTAGCAACTCAATTTTTGAATTTTGTAATTTTATTCCCAGACAAACTCCTCTCCACATGGCTATACTAAACAACTATGAAAACGTCGTCCTTGCAATAATAGAACACAAGAAACTAATAGAGAAAGAAGACATGCCGGCCACAGATAAAAGCAACGTCAGTCTGACGCCTAACCTCAACTTGAAGAATAGCGAAGGCGATACGCCCGTCAGTTTGGCGCTGGCTGAAAGTAAGTAGACAAGAATAACAAGAAAAGTTTCATGAAGCTATTATAAGCCCGTGCTCGGTTTGTGTACACCAATCATAAATACAGCTTAACAATATAGTATTCGTACGGTTCGGTTTTTATTTTACTTCGTTTACTTGATGATGAGATAGAGCTTTGCTTGACCAACGATAGCAACACAACGTAACAAAAATATGGCGGATTGACATGACATGGACATGACGTGGAAGTAGTAGAAATGTCATTTTGATTTTGAAATTGTACCAGTAAGGTAAGCTTTTAAAAAGCTAGTTTGTCTAATTAGGTGTATAAAAATAATTGTGGACCCACACAGCACTATCTAGCCCCAAACAGAGCAAAGCTTCTCGAACGAAACGTCGTCGGACAAGTTCTATTTGCTTTCGCTGTGCTTATTTCAAATGTACCCCCCGATTTTGTCTTTTTTTTTTACTCGTGTTCGTTTGTTATAACAGTGCTATTATTATTGTGTTGGCATGTATTCTGTATTATGTACCTACTATACTTATTCAATTTAACATGTTATTAATACCTAAGCTCACTGCATTTATGAATTCATAAATACTTGTGTAGTATTAGTAAATAGGTTTCTCAGTAAGTGATTTGTAAAATTTTATGAGAAATAAAGAATCTTAAACCATAAAAAATCGTGAGTATCGTGACACTCTGATTTTGATTTTTACTTTTCGTTGTGATTATTATTTCAACAAATAATATTGGCTTTTCAATATTTTGAAGGATAAACAAATTAAACATTTTAAACCTTAAAAAATTGTTGAAAGACCATAGTTTGTTTCATGGTTGGCTGCATCTTCATACATGCTCATGCTATCAAAGTCAACATTACTAAACTAACTAACATTATTTGTCGCATGCTGTTTGAGTGAGTTGATTTTCTTGACGCATGTCTTAGAATACGAGCATTAATAGGAGCTCGGTGTAGCAAACCGCAGCTCAAACATCGTCTGCACAAGTTGCAGCCAACGCAAATATTATTGTTGGATAACCAAACAGGAGCTGCGTTCCCGCTTTCATGGTTAGATTGCTAAATTAAATCTAGACTAGCTAAGTTGATGAACGTAGTAAATTAAGATTGAGTTTCATATAAAATGCATTGTTTCCTTATTAGGGTGTCCTAAATTGAAGTAATGGACAATTAAACAGGACATAGATCGAACTAGAGGAACAGGACGAAACAGGAAATAGAGCTATACATCTTCTTTTCTAAGGGTGCCTCTCCACTACTGAAGGTTGGCAGTCATCCTTTTAAACTTTATTTTATCTAGGGCAAGCCTAAATACGTTTTCTGCGGATGTGACGTCACGGGGGGTCCCCAGCACGCGCTTGCACTCGAATACTAATATCTGGTAGTCTTTATTTATAACGGGTTTAATTTCTACCATCCCATTTGTAATGTTTGGTGAATAACCTACAATCATTGATCAAGTACCTATTTATCATGTCTACAAGCAACGATACTGTTGATGGAACTTGTCGAATAAAAATCGTATTTAATTCTATGCATGCTAAAAATACATTGGTATTTTGCTACTCAGTATTTTTTGTATAGAATTCTGCTCTGTTTGTTTTAGTTCGCATCGACAAAATATAGAACAGTAACAATAAAGTTGACGCTAAGAAGCGAGAAACTCTACAAGAGTATGACACTCAGATCATGATGATGATAGCGAACTATTTGTTTTTTTACGATTCTAAAGTTAATGTTTATTGTGTTAGTGTGTTAGTGCAAAAGCGCAGCCATTTTTCGCACGGAAAATTTTCACTTTTTTACAAATTTAATCATTCTAAAATATTTTTTCACTGGCAACACGTCGTTTTATGGCTGCAGTCCATGGAGGCAGGGGTCAGGCCAGTTAATGTACAACCAGAAATTCGAAAAGTTCATTTTGAAATTTTTGGGTACTATAGTACCACGGACGCTTGGCGGCCGAGCAAATCGTGGCACTGTAGTGACACGATTTTTCTCGGACGCGTGACGGGAAACAAGTTCGTGGCACTAAAGTTCCACGTAACGCGTGAATGGCTAAATACGTTACGTAGAAACGATCGAAACGAGTTGTTGGCTCATCAATTTTCATACAAAAGAGAGAGACACGTGCTCACACGAAAACGACATTTCGACGTAGACGAAATGTTGTAAATGCACTGGGACTTACCCTTCTGGACCCCATACTACAAGCTCTGGTTAGTTTAGTTAGGTTAATTAGATAGTGTCACTAAAATTGATGGACACTTTGCCAGTGCTCTCAAACGGCGAAGGAAAACATCGTGAGGAAACCGGCATACCTATTACCTATCGTAGAACCTAAAAAGTTCGTAAATAATGTGTCAAGTGCTCGAAAGGAACCTCTATGAGGCACACTTCAAATCCTTTCACCACACTTGGTTCGAAAGAATCAGTGATGCGATAAGAAGAAGATTGTTTACAATGTGTAAACAATGTGTCAGTTAGTGTAGATAGTACTGTGTATTAGAAAAACGACCGGCCAACAGTTGATAACGACCGAAAACAGGTGTGTTAATAAGTTTAAGGACAGCGTGTATCTGTGGCCTCGTACCTACCTTCGAAACGAATACTTCGGTCTTTTGTATTATAAGCACCTACTTTTACTTCTGTATTTACAAAAAAATTTAATTACTTGCATAAGTATTATATCAGCTATCTGATTTCCATCGTACAAGCTCTGCTTAGTTTGGGGCAAGATAGTGTTGTGTGGATTGTCCAAAGTATTTATTTATTTATTATTTGTTGTTGAATGCTTCTTGAGATAAACTTGTTTTATTACTTACCTACTCTGGATTGGAATTATACATGGTCCTTCCGAGTAGGATGTTGATGGAAGATTTTTTTGGTTTTGCTACAAACGCACTGGACCACAGAGGGCAATCCTTTGGGTGTGCTTGTACCAAACTTCCCTCCCAGTACAAGGGAAAGGGATCGTCGACTGACAGTTGAGTCAGTGTGTGGTACGGGTACGTACGGGTGACCCGACGACCACAGTTGCAAGTGGAGGAGTACGGCTAAGGCAGGGTGAGCCTTTGCGCGGCGAGTGGCAGCATTGACGTCACAATCAACCGTGACGTGGGAGGTCACGTGACGGTGCCGTCTGAGGAGTGACGGAGGCAAGGCGCGCAAGGAGTTTACCATTGGCTGAGAGGAAGCCCAGCTCTACAGCAGCGAGACAGTGTGTGGTTTGCCAGTGAAAAAATTGAAAATAAATTTTATTTTTAATTCCTATCTGTGTTTTTATTCATCAATATCAATTGATCAATCCAAGGGGAAGGTTGCGGGTTCAAATCCCGCTCGGTGCTAAACTTTTTGGGCATTATAAAAATCTTTAGGATTTACTCTGTGTTGATAGATAGATTTTATTGTACGCGAAAGAAACAAAATATAAAAGAAACATTACAAATAAGGTACAATGGGCAGCCTATCGCCAAAAGCCATGTCTTCCACAGACAGAGTTGTGGTGCTAGATACCCCCCTGGGTCTCCTGCTGTGACTAAGAGAGTTTGGACGGAAGAGTTTGAAGTGGGTGGTTGCTGTCGGCAAGTTTTAAACTATATGTCGATCTTTTTCTAACGCGTAGAGACTTTTCTGTCTATCCTTTTCTATCACATAAGGACTTTTCTGAAATTCTAGATTTTGCCAGAATGTTCTAGAGTCCTCTAGAACGATCTATTCATGAGTATTCTACCCGGCCAGCGCCATAAGGCAGGCTGCTGATGATGATCACAAGACTGGATATGAACCCACGAGCTTAGGATCGGAAGATGGGGGTCATTTTGATGATGATGACTAAGAAAGTTGTTGGTGTAGGTCTCTTAATAAAACGGTTACAATTTGAGTCCGACGTTGGAATGCATATTAATTCAGACAAGCGCGACTTAATACAAGAAAATACCAATTTACTGCATAATTAACATTGAGGCAGGCTTTGCCAGGATAGCTAGCACGAGTTTTGCCATCGAAATCGTTAGTGGTACTTTCTGATTTTACAAGAACTCTTTAAATAGAAATAGAAAATAATTTATTTAGCGTCACAAAACATGGTACACACAAAAAGAGTATACAACAAGCAATAAGTGACGAAAAAAAGGCTTCCACTCAGCATTTTGCCATAAAAGCGCAAGGGCTTAATACGGCGCTGGTTTTCAGTGGTGCCGAGAGCTTTTTTGTACAAAATATTTAGTTACTCTCATTGATAAATGCAGTGCAAATAAGTTCCATTATGAAGTTTCAAGTCAACTTTGTTTAATATGTTTTTTCGTGGCATTAACTGTCAAAACTTTGCATCGTTTTTAACCTCCAAAGTGTTTATAACTATAAATTACGCCCTTTATTTTTAGCACAATCAAATTTTGGTTTAAAATCAGTATGTATATTAAAGTATCCTTTATAGTTTTAGATTTCTGGTATGTGCCGCATTAGCATTGCTTTTAAGCGTGGCAATGCCGCCAGCATCATGGAGACGCTTCCGTCTGGCACTGATTTGGATCGGTTAAGCTATCTCTAGATCGTTTGTAACAGTCTGCAGATAGCTAGACTATTTTTTGCGTATTTTTTACATTTTGTTAATATTATTTGTTTTTTTTGTGTAAATAAGTGTATACAACATGATTTTAATACCTAATCTGCGTGTAAAAATGAAAAGGTAGGCATTAAACGTGACAATTAAACTTGCACGTGGACGCGTTTGCATTCTGTGTGTGTATGCATGGGCAGTATATACTCTTGACACCTCCTATCAAAAATAATAAAACATCTCCACCAATTAACACCCGCACCCAAAGATAAATGATCCACACCTCATCCTGCAGATCAGACATCACTTGGCAAACAAAAACCTTATCTTCTTTATGGTTTCAGCAAAAAAGTGGCGTCATGGAAACAATGGCGAATTAGCGATGACGGGTGGACTGACGGAGATTGCTGGACGGTTATAAATGTCTGGCGGAAGACGAGAGTCTGGCGTCGATAGGAGACTCATTAATATTGTCTGATGACTGTCGTGATCTTGTCTCATAATTAATATTCTAAGTTTTTTTTTCATCTATATGTTTCATAATGTACACAACTATAAAAAGCAAATCTGTCTGTGTCTATTTATTCAGTGATTGTAGGCCACCAGTGCTCACACTCCTACAGCCATATTATTATTAATAAACGCAATTTAAATTTAGTTATGGTTTAAAGTTAGCCCTGTCACTTTTTGTCATATACCCAGTGGTAAGAGATGGCAATAGTTTAAGCACAGCTTATCTTTTGACATATTTTTATTAATAAGTAGGGCTACTAGTGACGAAGGAGCGCGTTGAAATCTTTTTAATACAGTTGCTCAAAAAGTGGCGTATTGCAGGGACGTATAGCGTTCGGGATGTGGGCTATTACACACGCGTGCTTTTTTTTTACCATTCCCGCACTAGTGCTTTTTCTTTCCCAACTGTCAAAATAATATCTAAAAAGAAAAACGTATTAGGTATTATTTCTAAAAAGAAGCTACTAATTTGTTTCATTAACAGATTTAATGATTTGATTGAATGAGTTATGTTAGGTTTCATTTCATTTCATCTCATTAAATTTCATTTTCAATTCATATCAATAAAAAAAATCTACTGAAGACTTGGCTGTATGGGTATAATTCCCTTTGCCTTCCAGAATGGGTGAAGAAAAAAAAAAATCTCTGCTTATATTTTACGGTTGGCGCTTGGCGCCATTTTTCAGAAATTTTCTTTGCGAGTTTATTTGTTTGTTGCACAAAATGAGTAATTTCGACCCTAGTTTTTTTGAATTAACACCACCGGAACTTAGTATAATTGCACAAAATGCTTCGGAGAACATTTTACCGGAAAAGTCAAAAAGTCGCTACATGCATACATACGACGAACTTATTGCGTGGAGAGAAGAGAAAAAAGCAAATGGTATTTTTATTATTTTATGAAATTGCTTAATTTTTTCGCAACTGTATTAAAAATAGTCGTTCAGTACACGTGCGGAACCGTCATTGCAACTTGTTCCGACTGTCAACCCTCGCCTTCGGCTCGGGTAGACATTTGTCGGAACTCTTTGCAATGACAGCCTTCCCGCACTTGTAATGAAATATACTATTTCCATCGAGTCTGGTAAGCGTTTGCTGTGTTTCGGCTTGTTGTTTCTCTTTTCATCTAGTACACATCCTACCTCTACCTAAAGATGCAAGCAAATACACTGCCAACACCTACCAACTAATATTTAAAAAGTAGGTAAACAAACATTGACGATTAATTGTGATAATTAAGAAAGCTCTATCAATAGTGTGAAATTCGAAGCAAAATTCCATGATGATAATCGGAATAGACGGTGGTCCTACGAGACAGTGTACAGTCATCTCGTCTGGGAATCGCACTTATTACTCAGCCGTACTTGACCGAGGCTCTAAAACAGTGCTGCGCTCCAACACTCATGCTGTCATATCACATTGGTAGGGATGCTAAATTATCGACATTATACCTCTAGTTTAGGCATTATTTTAGTCTTACCTTTAAATTTTGGTATACAATAAAGTAATTTTTCTTTTCTGCTGTCCGTCCGTCTGTCTGTCTGTCCGTCTGGCACCAGGCTGTGTCTCATGAACCTTGATATTTAGACAGTTGAAATTTTTACACATGATGTATTTATATTGACGCTACAATAACAAATGGTTACCACTTCACATCAGGTGGGCCATTATGCTTGTTCCATCAACTAGTTGTGCGAAATAGGATAAAATAAATATTTAAATAGGTATTCATACAGCGTGATTTTTTTGCTCGTTTTATGAAAACGAGTCCGACTTGCACTTGGCCTGTTTATTTTTGTATTATACAATACATTTTGACCATACTTATTTTTAAATGTTTGGAAGTAAACTCATAATGTAAAACATAACGCGTAATATATTAAATTTTTGACCTATGAAACAAAAAGTGGGTTGAAACGTAATCTGCAATTTGAAACTCCTATAAATAAATATACTCGTAGTATTCAATTGAGGTCATGACATGATTACTATGCAATTGATCGATAATCATTTGCTGACATAGTTTTAATACGCAGACATAACATTATATGACTGAGATGCCGACAAGCCACCTGTCACCTACGGAATGCTGACTAGTTCCATCACTCGACTTTTATTGATCAAAATTAAACTTTTATTACCTAGCGACCTGCAAGCCTCCACAAGCTTTGTCTGGCTCTGGTTTTGAGCCTGTGTGAGTGCTAACCAGTGTTTTATACTGTTTTGAGGATGCAGCCTAAGATGGAGCATGCTTATCTATGATCCACTTGTTCACTCTTGTCTTAAAATTCTTAAATTAAAACGTTCCAGAAACACTTACATGGTAGATAATTCCACTCTTTGTCAGTTCGTTAAATAAACATTATCATTGATTTATCATTATTTTATAATGATCGGCGTCATTTTCAATTTTGTTTTGGAATGTTTATAATTCAAATACCTCCCCATTTCAACTGATTAAACAGTCGCGGAGGTCGTGATACGTACGCCTATTAAATTCTACGCAAACTTTCAACGTCCACAAAGAAGCCTAAAAACACACTGGTCTGTTCATACTCTTAAACTTTCATCTAAATCGGTTAAGCGCCTACGGCGGCGTTTACCTTGATTGATTGATTATCTAACATCCACGAAAACTTTCTTATTTATTATTTTTATAACTGAACCCATGGCTGCGAAATTGCCAATCTTCGCCCACCGGCACCGCTTATCTTTCAATTGGTAATAGTTCAAAGGTGCTACCTGATCTCTAAATCCAGGCGCAACTATCCTCTGTTTTAAATTCGTTTCTCCGTCCAAGTTGCAGGTGTCCAGGTAGCAGATCCCCAGAGGGTTGGAGGAATGCAGCAGTACCATATCCGCGGGCACTGCTTCGTTGTTCGACAAGTGGACTAGATCGCCGACGCGCACGTCTCGCCATTTCACTCGCACGTACCTCTCCGCTGATCTGCAGAACAGAGATAGATAATATGTTGAATGCTCCCGGTATTCATATTGCTCTTCGGTTCAAGCAATTGTGGTGCTATTTTAATACTAAAATAATACGGCAGCTTAATAAATGGCTATACGATATGATTTATAGATCATAACGATACCTAGATGATTATAGTGCCCTCATAATTCTAATGCTTTGAAATTCGCAGTGTCAATAGCATGCTTATATTAAAAAAAAACAGTGGCACTCCGGATATGCCTACAGAAGTAGCAGCTTTTACAATTACGTGTTTATGTCCTTAGCAGCAGTGGGCAGACAGACCCTGACTTTTGTCGAAGTTTGTCGAGCTTTGCCGAAGCGGTGACGGTGACTCGAGTTTATTGGTTTTGTTCCACCTCAAAAAATGCTCAAGCCCGTCTAAATAAGTTTTCACTTCTAAAACCACATAAGCTAGACAAAACTTATTAATCTGAAAACTATCGCCAAAGTATCAAGACCGTCCTTTCCCGTACACCGTATGATGCAGAGTCGTGACCCAAATGTTGTGATAGCTCCCAATAACAGCTGGGGGCGGTCAATTATTGCTGTTATTAATTAAGCAGCCCACCTGCCCGAAACCTCTCCAACTGTTCCGTACCCCTAGCAAGTGCCATGTTGTTGTAAACATTCTGAATCTCACACTGTTTCTAACTGTTCTGTACCCCTGGCAAGTGCCATGTTGTTGTTAACATTCTTAATCTCACACTGTTTCTAAATGTTCTGTACCCTTGGCAAGTGCCATGTTGATGTTAACATTCTCAATATCATTATGTTCACAACTGTTCTGTACGCCTGGCAAGTGCCATGTTGTTGTTAAAATTATTAATCTCACACTGTTTCTAACTGATCTGTACCCCTGGCAAGTGCCATGTTGATGTTAATATTCTCAATCTCATTATATTCAAAACTAGAAAACTACGTAATTGATAATGTAAAATATTTTTATTGCGAGCAACGGGTGGGAAATATAGATGTCAGGAATGTCTTATGATCTACCATAATCAACTATAGACATAGCATGCAATAATAAAGATAAAACACAATTTAAATAGCAAAGTTAAAAAATAAATTATGTATAAAAGTACACAAATGTCAAAAAAAACAGTACCCGCAACCAAACCTTAGAAGCAGGCCGATCATGTAACTTTTGTTGCAATGGTTTCAATCAAAATCTTATTGAAACGGACAATAATAGTTCGAAAATTGGCAGTTTCAATAAGATTTTGATTGAAACTATTGCAACAAAAGTTACATGATCGTCCTGCAGGTAACCTTACAAGATGGTAAACTGGTTTCAAAACACATAGTAACAGCTAATTCGATATTCTATATTCTCATTTAGCAAATTAACTAACACATCAGAAACTGTTATAAACCGAAAACTAATATCGTCAATACATTTATTCAAATAGTTAGCGAAACTTCTTGATAGCTTCAGTGGCGAAACTCTGTCTACAAGTTATACATTGGAGGTTGAAGTCATAAAATATAGGTGATGAGCGAGAATTCCAGCTTTGCGCACATCTAAAGTGGGTGATCCATTGGCGAGCTAAAGCCGACGAGCTTGCGAGCCAAAGGTATAAACCGCCAATGGAGCACGGTGCACCTACAAGACCGCGGTTCACTAACGGTTGGTTTTTCATGAATACGACAGATAGGTATTCGAGAACCTTTATTCGAAGTTTATGTATTTTTTTTTATGTAAAAATGCACTTTAAACATAGAATAGGTCCTGTACCTACTATGACTATATTATTTTAGTATGATAATGCTGCTTTTGGCACCGTTTTTGTATATTTTGCGCCAAATATCATAATTAACTAATTGCAGGAAAGACGGAAACAAAGACAAGCCTGCGGGTTCAGCAGCGGAGACACCATCACCATGCCTTTGCGGATCTGAGATCGCTTTATCTGGAAACCAGACGTTTTTATTTGAAAATACCTATTTAGGTAGGAACCGAGCCGTAGTTTGTTGCCTGTTCTTCTAGGCTTGGTCGCGTGGAACTCTTTCTCATTTGCAATGAGCGTGCGGTATGCAATCGGTATGCTCATCTAATCTAAGCACGATAGAGATAAATATAAAATTGGAATAACTAAGGTAGAGGACTACATGGAGACTGATCTGGATCCCGACATGCTATAGCTCCATTTTGCAACAGGAAGCGCGCTCCGACGCACCCTTTGTTTCGGTGTTATTTTCATGTTTCACTTTCGTTCATCGTTTGGACACGGTGAGCTATGTCATGGTGGTAATAAAAGGTGCTTTAATGGCAAGTACCCCATAGTAGTGGCCTATCCCATATAGCACCATATGCATGACCGAGTACTACCTAACTGTTTCATGAAGTTCTATCGGACAATTTCGATCAAATATTGTCAAAACTGGTTCAGACGTAAGTATTTTGACAATCTGCTTGTGAATGCCATCGTGCAAAGCAGTCCATTTTATTGGCCCCTTTAATTTGGTAAGCGGATACAGGGGACCTACAATGCGGCTAAAATTTGGTATAAACCGCCTGAAATACGACGCTAGACCTAAAAACTGCCTAACATGAGTTGCTGTTTTAGGAGTGGGAGCATCTACCAACGCTTGCACTTTTCTCGGATTTGGATTAACCTCACCTGCCTTTATCACATATCCAAGGTAATCGACCTCTTTCCTCATGAACCTGCATTTTCTCATGCATTTCCTGCACAATCTCTTGTCTGAAATCAAGGTCACTTAACTTACTTTGATTTGTGAAGCATATCCGTATGACTTACATTAGTAAAGACGGAGTGATAATAAGCAAGTGGAGTCCATGACATAGTTGCGGGCCTGGCACTGGCCAATCGAACGAGTAGAACAAATCGGGAATCAGAATGAGATGGATATACAACCGCTTAAACAAGTTCTATATCTGTCTCGTTCTAGTTTAATCCTCTAAAATACTCTAAATTATGTACACAGCTTGTGCATTTGATGAACCCGATAGGGTTAAAGTTGAAGTCAAGCAAAGTTGTTTGCTTATTATTACTCTGAGAACTGAACAAAAGTAACTCATACCTAATAATTTCATCATATATAATTTTTTTATAAATTCAATCTAAAGATTTAGAGAGATAACTGATGAAAAAGCACTTACAGCTGTTCCAAATATTGAATCTATCTCTTGTTATGCCAGACTCAAGATAGAAAAGTCTGACATTTTATTCAACAACAAACAATTTGACAGACTATTCTTTCCTCAGTAGGGCGAAATAAAAGATACATTGAATATTGGGAACGGGCGTTAGTGAATTGACAACATGCAAAACAGGTTTATGAGAGCAACTAAAAGATGTTTTAATTTCATAGCACTGACTGTTAGTATGGTATCGTACATTTTTTATATGACAAAAATCATTAATTCGAAACAATATAATTTATTCGTGACATTTTCGTCTCGTTTTCGTTTTTACAATGGCACCATGTTGGAAACCGCTGTGCTTATAGGGAAAAGAAAGGATGGGGACAGTTAAGTGGACATGTAATGGTTACAAAAAACTTATATTTTGGTAACTACCTGTGTTGTTGCACGCGTACGGTGGCGGCGTAGCGCGAGGGATGCGCGTCCATGGAGCCGACGACGGCCGCGATGGAAGGCTTCTTGTTGTCTCCGGCCGGCGGATGCGTCACGTCCACGCCCAGGAATATAACCGGCTCGTTGAACACCTGCGCACAGGGCACTCCAGCTAACTAAGTATACTGTGGTATGGTAGCGAGTCACGTGACACTCGCAGTACACTGCACGCACCTTGGGCCGCAGCGACGGCACGAGGATGGAGTTGATGCCGCCGAGCTTCACGTTGATCTTGAGGCAGAGGTTGCTGAGCGTCTGCGGCGACGTCTTGTTCACGTTCTTGGCTTGCACACACTGCGTGGCCATGCCTAGCACCGTGTCGCCCACGCGCTTCACCTCCGCTGTAACCGCAACCGTAATCTATATTATATACTATACTACAGCTAGGTATATACACGTACCGTGCACACCCCGGCACCACCACCACTACTCTAGTGTACATGCTATAGTATAGCTAGGTATGTATATACACGTACCGTAGACGGGCGTCTTGCCCGGCAGCACCACCACCACGAGCTGCAGCGACACGAACGTGGACTTGAGGTACTTGAACATGGGCTCCACCTGGTCGGGGCCCGTCGCGTACTTGCAGAAGCACGGCTGACCGATTATAGGCATACCGGCGTCGTTTGAGATCTTCTGTAGTTGCTGTGTGAAGTTTCTAAAACACAAATAAGTCATTTTATTTACAACTAATTTGAACATTCTATTTGCTGGTTCTATTTTAAGTCAGGCTGAAGATATTATTAATATTCATGAAACCTTACAAAGCCATCTTCGCTAGGGAAGATAAGACAACCTACACCACTTGATTTTTAATGGATGGTGTGATATACAGTACTAACTTGAGCGCGTCTTCCCTGACGGTGCGTTGCGGCGCGAAGCAGGCGATGGCCCACACTCGGATCTCCACGCCCATGAAGAACTGTTTGCCGCGCATGTCCCACACACCTTGGTTTGGCAACGCCTGCTGTGGATAAGCGACGAGAACCACTAGTTTTTCTTGATAAAGTTGGTAGAGGTTACTCAAAGGCAAGAAACGAAAAAGTACTACTCAGAACAGAAGTACCTAGTCATAATTTACTGATTTAAATTGAGGCAGTTTGGACCTGAATTTAATCTTGATTCTATAAGCAAATACGACTCAAAACACTATTTATGAATGCCAAGAGACATTTAACATTTTTATTACGCAAAATACTCCTCAATAAAGGTTTTCGCAAGCTCAATGATTGAGTGGTTGGGCGTCCTACCGCTTCTTATTTCGGTTCGTGGTCGGCACTCGAAAACCTTTATTGAGGAGTATTTTACATCGTAAAAACCTTAAAATGACTCTCGTAACCTGTGCCATATTTTACTCTCGGCCCCTTCTCTAATGGCACACGTCATGACGAGAAATATATCAGCTTCTTCTTCAATTTCTGTCTTATCAAAGCCTTCCTTCTTTAATATGGACCATACGATTTCTGTATCATTGAGATTCATCTGGCATCCATACACATCGAAGAAAACTTTTTTTTTCGTCGTGTATTTAATATTATCAGGCAAGTATGGTATATGTGGACGTTCAGTTAGGATTGGTTCAGCATTTCCACTAATAAAATCCTTCAAATCAGGGCCAGTTTTCAGTTTATCGGTGATAGAAGTTACGCGTTTGCTATTTGAGTAATATCGGCATTTCTTGTATGAAATCCCATTAATATATTTTATGACACGATGCGAACGAGGTAATAAGATCATATTTTTACTTTCTGCCTGTAGGCTTTAGCGTAGTTTGGTTTTTATTTTAAATTGAAAGGAAAGGAAAATGAAAATAATAAGAAATCTCGACAAATGAAACAGCTTAGCAGCTGATCCAAACTAAACTTTGTACCAAGAGACATTATTTTGCTAAGTATTTTGAACTTGATAATTTTGGAACCAGGTTTATTATTGAAGCCAGTACCGCAGTACCTAACCGAGTCACATGAATTCCACAACATTTCGCAATTAAATCAGATCTCTACCCAATCAGCACGGCGTTAATGTCTTTTCTATAAAAAAAAGGTTGAATGACTTACATTTTTACTTGTAAGCTAAACGATATTCTAATAGGTTAGTCAAGAAAATTACGAGTTCACTCTATCAAGATTACTAAATAGGGTTTATTCCACTTAGCTCTCCTTACAAACTTATATATTTTTATTCTTAGGAGCAATATT
Organism: Thera obeliscata; assembly: GCA_947578465.1. Classification (NCBI taxonomy): domain Eukaryota; kingdom Metazoa; phylum Arthropoda; class Insecta; order Lepidoptera; family Geometridae; genus Thera; species Thera obeliscata. The sequence continues at coordinate 65,703 of CANPUM010000016.1, forward strand.
TATAGTTATATGGTAAGGTAACTTTTGAAACATGAAGAATAGTTGCCTCGAGTGAAGCAAGGTTGCCTGTAAGAGATCACTCTCAGCAATAAGGTCACTCATTGTTTTGCCTTATTGCTATGTCTTGTACTGTACTTTAGTGTGGTGAATAATAGCTTTTTTTATAACGCTTTTATTAGCTTCACCTGTATGTAAGTTTGCTTGTATGTATGTAATATGCATGTAACAGACCCCTTTGAGCTCGATTTTGTCCTACTTTGAACGATCAGATTTGATTCAAACTTGGCACACCTGTCAAAGGTCGATGACAATGCAATAATATGAAAAAAAAAAAAAAAAAACTAAAAAGGAAAAAAAAAATTGTAGTAAAAAAAAACGCTTTTATACCTAATTTTTATGAAGCAAAAATTGTTTTGCATCTATTGTAGATGGTTTATATAACGGCAGGGGCAACTGGTATGTTTACTCATGCCCCTACTTACAAGACGCTATGGTGTCTGGGACAGAATTTTAGATGGAATAGGCTTCTCCAGCACCTATACCATCCTGACAGCTTAGTCAAATCTTCCATTTGTAAAGATTCCCACCTTGGATAAACATTTGTGTATGTTGTTGTTGTTTAACTATGTATAAGTTATGCATAAATAAATAAATCCACCCAACATTACCTAGCCCCATACTAAGCAGAGCTTGTACTATGGGATTCAGATTATAGCTGATAGCATAGTAAGTAGGTCTTAGCTTATTTAGGGATTTTGCAAAGCTATTTTTCGTGATTTTGTCATAGTAGACCAGGGTAGAAGCCTTTAAAAATAATAAAAAGTGAAACAAAATAATAGTAGGATGAAACCCATTAGAAAAGGAGGGGAATATTATAAAAATGAAAGGAAAAATAATTTACGGGCGATCTGAGGTCGGGAAGGGGATGAGGGTGAGTTTTTAAGGGTAAAAAACGGTTTTTCTCGAATTCCGGCAAAACTAAAAGTCCTATCGAAAAAAGTCAAAGTTTTAGGTAATAAAAAGATGTCAAACTTTAGTGTGTACACTTTTTTCACGTAACCTCAAAATTTATGTGAAAAATTCAAAAAACCAAGCTTTTGGTTTTTTATTTTTATCTTTTACAAAAATTAGTTTTTCTTAACGAAATTTGGTGAAAACTTACCTTTTTATGTCCCAAATACGCTGTAATTTATTTGATTAAAAACATTTATTTTTTCACCTTATTTTGAATGAATATCAAAAAAACACCCTAATTTTCAATCGAAACATCACCCGTCAAAATATAAGCTTTTTTCAAAAAGTGGTATGTTTTTTGTTCTTTGAAATCTCTACTTTCCGATGATAACAATCGCTCATCATCCACAGCCCGTCTTCACTCACTACTGGGTATAGGCCTCCCTTTCGCTAAGCTTCTTAAAAAAATATCTATTGATAGGTGAAGTCAAGCCAACATTTTAGTTCTTCACTATCAAAACCAGATAAATTTCCGCTTACGAATAGTGAGCCCCCATTTTTTTGTCGAGTCTACCGTGGACCTCTCTGGGGGTCCTGGACCATGTTGGGAATCAATGAGCTAGACAAATAATAAAAGCCGTGAGAACCAGAGATACAGTGTTAGTTTCCATTAACATGTATTGAAAATTCCGTTAGCAACAGTATTCAATGAGGTAACACCTAATAGTGGTGTTACCTCAAATGAGGTGTTGCCTCAAAGATGATTGTGTTCCGAATAGTTCTTGGGACACACGCACTCCGCCTTAGCTGCGTGTGATGCAATATTCTTGAGGTTGTTGAACTAATACTAGGTACTCTGTGGTTTTAGACCTATGTACTAGGTATGTAAATGTAGCTTATTGACCGAGCAAACTTGTTTGTTTGTATGTTTTTTTTAGTAATAATAATCATACATTGTTTATTTCTCTCAAACATAAAAGGTAAACAGAAACCTTAAAAGTACATAATGCTAGCTAGAATGAAAATGGATTGAGTGGTGTGTTGATTTTTCAAAGAATTTACAATATTTATGTTTGGGACAAATAATACCTACGACCGCGCTGGATATCGTGGGTTCGATCACCATCGAGAACAAATATTATGTGGTGAACAAAGATGTTTGTTATCTGTCTGGGTGTTATATTGTATTCTAAATTAGTATTTACAAAAAAATGTAAGTATACCTCTATATGTATTATGTCAGCTATCTGGTTCCAATAGTACAAGCTCTGCTTAATTTGGGGCTAGACTGTGTTGTGTGGACTGTCTACAACATTTATTTATTTTGTACAGAGACTGATAATAGCCCTTCAACAAGAAAATAATAAATTAGCTGGCTCTATGGAATTGTACAAGTAAATATTAATATTAATTTGATCTTTGCGGCGACAATTACAAACCAATTGAGTCAGGACTCCAAGCAGATAATGTCTAACACAAATTATTGTAGGAAAGCCGTCTGTCTTGCGTCTACTGTAATAAGGTTAGACGAAGTTTTACTAGACGTTTTGTGGACAAGTTACTGTTGCACATTAGGTATTACTTTTGAAACTATCATAGTTTTTAACAATATTTTTATGAATCAACGGGATATTTACTATGATTACATTTTGAGTTTTGACTTCCGATATTTCAGCACAGTTGCATGCACCATGATAACGGTTGAACTGAAGTCTCAAAATTTATTATTATTATTATTATTAAAAGCCTGTTGTGTCCCACTGCAGGGCAAAGGCCTCCCTTCCTTCAAAATTTAATCATGGTAAATATCTCTTTGTTTCATAAAAACTGTTGCACAGTTGAGTTGTCGTCGGCGCAATAGGAACTCATAGATAAATCAAAGGTACCTACAACAGAATAACAATAAAATTTCACACCATTTCTATCAAACGCAAGCCTATAAATTGTAAAAAAAACATGATTTTTTTTAATTTGACAGATAGTTTTTTCTGAGATAGTAAAACCGCCCTCATTATTTAGGTAAGTAGGTGTATTCTATCGCTAGGGTATTATTAACAAGTAGGTGAAAGTTACAAGCAGTAGGCCTACCATGAGCTCTGTCTGGCTCTGTCTCTGGTTCTAGTGTTTAGTCTGTGTGAGTGTTGACTAAATAAATCCTACGTCAAAACGTCACACACACAGTATAGTAATCAGTCTTTAGAACGAGCAAAAATAGCTTATTCGTTACATAATCTCGTTCCTGGAAAAAAATACTTTATCTTTGATCCCAAAAGCCAAAGTTAAAATCGGTAGCTTTTAAAACCGGCTATTGTTCAACAAAAATAACAAATAAAACAGTTTTCTTATCTAATTAACCGTTTTCTCTATTTACTGGTCCATTATTTAGTTATTTTTAACCTTATTCTTTGTTGGAAAAGTCGTAAAGTTCGGTACATTGTCTTAGAAAATCGTAAAAAGTTTTATTGTACTCTAAAATAAGTTTGTTTAATGAAAACGGTGCCGTCAAATCCAAGTAGTATTAGTATAAATGTATGTGAGCACTTTACCAGTAGATACTCTCAAACGGTGAATGAAAACATTGTGAGGAAACCGGCATGTCGTAGAACCTAAAAGTTTGACAACATATTATGTAAAGTGCACGAAAGAGGTCCCTTTGGGGCGCACTTAATTCACCCTGAATGGTTTGTAAAAATAATGAAGGGCCCAAATTACTATGAGTTATGGCAGTAGCCACAATATTGAGCTTAACGCGATTCGTTAACGAATTGCGTTAAGCTCAATATTGTGGCAAAAATAGCATACGACCTTTGCTATTTTTGTATAACTCCATGATCTATGAAGTAATTGAAAATATTAGCTAAACAGTGGTTAGGCCAGCTAGAAGACCACTGATATCGTGTTTCAATTATCACGTAGATCATTTTATTTAAATAATCCATAATGATTTAACCGTAGGTACTTTTACATTACATTATCAAAAATAACGATGCTAAGATATTTACAAAAAAAATGTGTTTATGCAAATGTATATAACCTGTCTGGTTCCCATAGTAAAGTTGTGCTTAATTAGACTCTACTTAGATAGTGTTGTGTGGATTTCCACAATATTTGTGTATTTATTTTTTTATTTCTGATGCTATATAAGAACTCAGCGTCTCTGTTATGAAAAATCGTTATCAGAAAAGTTGTGTGCTAGAAAAGATTATTTTAATATGCGAGCGAGAAGTTTTTTGACTGTGGTCAGTCTCTTAAGTAGGGACTTATCTCATAGTTTACTGTAGGTACCTATTCGTTTTATGTTTCATTGTTGGCCCCGGGACCGCCGCCCGTCAGGAATCCAAGGTGTACTGATGGTCGCCCACCTATCGGGAGGCATCCGGCTAACATGCCCTGCCCAATCCCATTTCAGCCACTTCACTATAAATTCGAAAAAATATTATTTGAAATTATTCGGCTAGCATCCGGAATGCATCCAAACGTTAGTAATCCAGAATTATCTAGAATACTCAAATATACCCATCCAAACGGTTTTGAATTCTAGATTTGGACAAAATGTTCTAGAAAATAGTGCCCCTAAACGTTATAGAATGTTCTTTCATCATCATCATCAATTGATATCAGTCCACTGCTGGACGTAGGTTCACCTTGAGTAACAAAGGCTATATTTGTGTGTTTAAAAAATAAATGTCCACCCGTGCGAAGCCGGGACAGGCAGCTAGTCTATATATATAAATCTTTCGTGTCACAATTTGGAACGCGATAAACTCCGAAACTACCGAACGGATTTCGATAAAATTTTGCAACTGCCTAAAATATGGTCGGACTTAAAAGATAGGATAGTTTTTATTCAATATTTAGGTGTTATTAATTTATAAGGGGCAATAGTTTCGAAATCTATGTATATCCTTTTCTAACACGTAGGGACTTCTCTATGTCTATCCTATTCTATCACTTATGGATTTTTCTGAAAATTCTTGGCTTTGACGAAAACAGAATGCACACAGACGCTCTAGAATGTTATTTATGGTTCTCGAATGATCTGGAATAATTTAAAGTCGGTTAGCATCCGGAATGCTCCCACCCAAACGTTAGTAATCCAGAATTATCTAGAATACTCAAATAAACCCATGCAAACGGTTCTGAATTCTAGATTTGGACAAAATGTTCTAGAAAATAGTGCTCCTAAATGTTATAGAATGTTCTTTCATCATCATCATCAATTAATATCAGTCCACTGCTGGACGTAGGTTCACCTTGAGTAACATAGGCTATATTTATGTGTTTAAAAAATAAATGACCACCCGTGCGAAGCCGGGACAGGCAGCTAGTATATATAGATAGATAGATAGATAGATAAAGAATTTATTTGCCTAGAAAACACACACGAAACAAGGAAAGTATAAAATCAAAGCATAAGTATAGTTAAAACTAAAAATACAACGACAATATAAACTAAAAACTAAATAAATGAAATGGTGTGCGTGTTACAGCTAGACAAAAAGGGAATAGCTCAGCGCATAAGCTTTGCTCGGGAGCAAAACGCTGATTTTCAGCCATTACCTTAAAGAGCAGACAAGTTGAACAGGTACCAAACAACGGACACGACGGAACAAGAGTGTTTGTGAGTTAATGAAAGGGTGTGTGAGTGTGTATATATATATATATATACAAGATTTTCTCGTTTAAAGGTATAAGATTAAAATCATGTCATTAATAATTATTTAGCTAATTAGTCCATTGAAATGTTACAATTTAAGGACCGAATATTGCATTTTTGTTAAATAATGTTGTTGGGGGTCAATAATAGTTTAACTCCAAGTTTGTAGGGTTGCCGCCCTTGTCCTCCGGCCGCCATCTTCGATAAAGGCGTGCAAACACTTTTTTCGCGATATCTCGGAAACTAAGCGTCCCGTGATCGGCTGTTCCTTGTTAGTATCAAACTTTTGATAGCAACAGAATCACCCAGCTACACAGGGAGTCTTTAGTAAAAGAAAAGGTTATGTATTGGACTCTTGGATTTAATAAATAAATAATAAATATATTTTGGACAATTCACTTTGGTTTGATCCTATAAATAAATATACTCGTAGTATTCAATTGAGGTCATGACATGATTACTATGCAATTGATCGATAATCATTTGCTGACATAGTTTTAATACGCAGACATAACATTATATGACTGAGATGCCGACAAGCCACCTGTCACCTACGGAATGCTGACTAGTTCCATCACTCGACTTTTATTGATCAAAATTAAACTTTTATTACCTAGCGACCTGCAAGCCTCCACAAGCTTTGTCTGGCTCTGGTTTTGAGCCTGTGTGAGTGCTAACCAGTGTTTTATACTGTTTTGAGGATGCAGCCTAAGATGGAGCATGCTTATCTATGATCCACTTGTTCACTCTTGTCTTAAAATTCTTAAACTCTTCTGTTTATTTTGACTGTGTTCGTACTCTCCATAATATTGTGTTATACCTTATCGAATTTGCATGTTTTTACTGAATAACATTCCTTTGGCGCAGTCGAGATCAAAGGCCGAGTCGAAAGACATTCACTTTGTTATGGCAAAAAGCAAATTCCTTTTAGTGAAAAGTCTGACTAATGACTAATTAAAATCGTTGGGTCAAAGAGTTCACAGAATAAATATACAATCACAAAAATTGTAGGAGTAAGAATATTCCTTTTAAGGAAAAGTGTAAATGATTACATTGATTCATAAAAGTTTAAAGTCAACAAAGAAATATAGATATTAAGACTGTCCTCTAGCTCAGTTGGTAGTAGCTCTGCCTTCTGCGCTGTAGGTTGTGGGATTGATTGCCACCGAGAACAAATATTTGTGTGGTGAACATAAATGTTTCTTCTCTGTCTGGATGTTATATTGTATTCTAAGTATGTATTTACAAAAAAAAATGTATTCAAGTACCTATTATATCAGCTATCTGGTTCCCATATTACGAGCTCTGCTTAGTTTGGGGCTGGGTAGTGTTGTGTGAATTGTCTTGAATATTTATTTATTTATTATTTGCTTTGTGATGAATAACGTGACTAAAGCTATAATTTAGTTAAATAAAGTGTAAATTGTAAAGACATTGATGTAATTAAATCATTTACTTACTATTTCATATTTTCTTTTTAATATAAAGTTACCCTGATCTAATACATGCATCACATTTTTCAGGAGACCTAATTACTATTACGGTCCACCTGATGGTAAGTGGTAACTATCGCCAATAAAAAAAGCATTGCCTCGTAGGTCACGCACGTCAGGAACGTGCCCTACGATGCACTGCCCTGCGTCCATCAACTTGAGGCATACAGAATGTTCAGCCTCACGTGTCAGTAATTTCACCGGCACCCACACCTTTCAAACCGAAACACAGCAATGCTGCTTCACGGCAGAAATAGGCATGATATCGCAGCGCTGTTGAAAAAAACACGCAATGAATTATTGTTCCTTCCCGCGTCAATCAATGACAAAACGCGTCCATAAATAACTAGGAATCTACAGATTTATTTATAACAAAAAAATTTACATCGAAAAGAAACTTACATTTACTTACTTTCACAAATTCTACTATTTTTTGCTTCAATTTTGTCTGAACATCGAATTTGATAAAAACGTAATTCTATTGTAGTTTAAATTGAACTCCTAAAATCTCACTTTTTACTAGCCTTTTCTGGCCACATAACCCTTCTACTATTGTTTGTGTTCCTAACTTTGCGAGATAAGTTCTTCATATCACGAAACACTTAATTTTTTATTACACTTAAACGCTAAAAACTTCACAATTGAGCCCTTAGTCCTTATGATTTAATTGTCAGATGGCGGTTCATCCATAATCAACCTGCATTACCAGGACGCTGGTTGAGATGTCTTGAGTCCTACGGCCATGTTATAAGTTTCTTCTCTTTTTTACAAGGAGGACTTTCACTGGCTGCTGTATGCTAAAACATTGTTTGATTATAAAGATCAATGCAATAGGTAGCTAGTTAGAGCTGATGATAAACAGTAGTAAGATACTTACTGAATCTATAGACATTTTCCTTTTACTATTATCAAATACTAGACTATCTAACTTAATCCTCTTCATATGCCCTGAGAGGATGTCTGGCGGCGGTTTTATCCGGTCATAGTTCGAGCGGGAAATTTTATTACAGTTAAATTAAAGACTCTTTTTATTAATTAAACAAAAATTTAGACGTATTTTATTTTTTCTTGACAACCCGAGAAGACCCGAGAAATCAGGCTCGAGAAGTCTTGACACCCGAGAACTAAAAAACCTCGAGAAATCGGAAACCCTAAACAGCATGCTTCGTTTCTTAGAATCTTATTGAATAGAACTGTGTGTGTACTGTATACGTATAATATGTATACTGTAGCTGGCGTAGTGTGAGATGGGGTCAAATTACTTATTGTTTATTGATCCGCACTCTATCAATGTGTCTCTGATAATGATAAAATACTTGTGCAATTTGATAGGAGACCATTATAGCTCCTCTAATTGTTCACGGGGAAGAGTTGATAAAGTTAAAGCACTGTTTAATTCATTATTCTTCTCTTTAAAAGCTATTTTTTTATCTAACCTTGTCTCTGTTAGTCATCAGCATCACCCATCGGCAAGAGATGTTGATGTTCGTAACTCGGTTACGAACTAAGAATAACATTCCTTTTACGTAGCTGAACTGAATGACATAACTTTTTTCTTAGTTCGCAACCCGGTTACGAACTTAGAAAAAATGTTTTGTACATAGCTGGATATAATAAATAATAAATAATGCGGACAATCCACACAACACTATCTAGCCCCAAACTAAGCAGAGCTTGGATATGAAATCTGATTACGTACAAAAAGAAAAGAAAGAAAGAAAGAAAATACATTTATTTGACATAAGTAAGACAAATAAAACACACAGAACGGATAACTGAAAGCAGGCAGGCTACCTAAGAAGGTAATAATACATACAAAACTGGGCACAGAACACACTAATACGCTCACAATAACAAGAAAACTGGTACAAGTACTAAAGAGAATTTATTTACAAAACAATACTTGAAAATTCCTGACAAAGAATATTAAGGCCTTTGCTTATTTCCTTATTTTCGCCTTTAACGTAAAGAAATAAGTTTTTTATTCCGTCGCCAAAAACATTCTCTTTGAACTATATTATAATAGCCATTTTTATTTCGTTTGCAACCAATTTCTCGCTTGACGTTCTCGTACTTGGCTGCTACACAATCAGATTAAGAATCTCTTGGAAATGAATTGTCCTCTTTTGAGAACTGTATACTAATAATAAAAGCTGCGTAACCAATAAGGAGCCTTCAGAAACTTCGTTCTATCCATCACGGCCTTTTAAATCCTGGACAAGAGTACTGGCATAGTGCACATAAATTTTTCGACAGAAAAACTCATTGGTACACGAGTGGATTTGAACCCACGACCTTCGGATCGGAAGGCGGGGCCACTACCACTAGACCACCAGTGCTCTCAGTTGGTGACCGTCTGAAGGCACGAGTGTTCGCCACTTGCGAAGGGCACATAAATCAATTTATTTATTTATAACTTGCCTTCTCCACTTTATTTATGCACAACAATACCATCAACTTAACCAGTATTGTGTAATAAAAAACGTAATTATCGAATTTAACGAGTTTAGTAGGTAATATCGATTATCGACTATCGTATCGATCTACATTGTGATACGAATTCTGATAACTGAATCATTATTTTTGCTGTAAAGTGGAAAAAACTGATGAATGAGATGATATCTCAATGAATATCGCCTATAGATGGTAAAGTGTGGTAAGTAGGTTTTATTTATTTTTTTCTCGACTTTAATTATCAACATGCAATAACAGTTACCAAAGACCATTGGAAACTGCTCAGTTACGTTCAAATAGTAGGGTAAAACCAGGATAGATGCCGCAGCGGGATAGGTGCCTCGTTTTCTAAAAACACAACTTCCCAAAATAGTATCAACGAATTAATAGGTTAAATAAGGAGCGCATGCGTCACAAACCTTCGTCCCCTGCAGGCAGTTGTGCAGGATAGACCTGTTTCGCTTGTGCGTGCGACCATCTCCGCGGCGAACGATAAAAACGCGTCAAAGTTTCAGAGGTGAGTATTCACTGTTGCATAACTTTATAAGTAGTCATAAATTCCATTAAATTTTTCTTATGTTAATACACTTATACATTGAGTTACACACCTAAGTGTAAATAACAGCTCTATTATATTTGGTTTAGTTCTAAATTAGAAAGGCATCTATCCGTATCAAAAAGGATAGCCGCCTCAATATTTGGCGGTATTGGTGCCCTTAGGGGCATCTATCCCCCAGAGCATCTATCCATCTATCCTGCCTGAGACTTTTTCGATGGATCACCAACCAGAGCATGTGAACGGAAGAGAAAATATTACTAGAGCATACCAAAATGAACAAACACCGCCAAATCTGATACCGAGTCTATTGGGTAGAGAATCTCCTAGTCTTATAATAGATCCGATGGTTTTAGAGGATATAGGTAAGCGTTGTTGATATTGGTGATGATAACCTTGCACAGATTCTTGATAGCATGGAAAAGGAAACCCCTTCGAAAATTCTAATTGAAGCGTCTCCAATACCACAAATTCCTTTGACCATGGCTAAGAGAGCCAAGCAATCGGCAGACATTCTGATTTCAAAAGAAAAAAACAAAGAAAAGAAGGATATTGCTGAAAGGAAGAAAAACAAAGAAAAAGCTAAGATAGACAATAGAAACCAGACTGAAACCAGCAAAGAAAAAGGAAAAGTCAAGAAAAAAAATAAAGGAACCAAAGACACATACGACAAAAAAGTTAAGAAAGGAAAGCCAAAAACCATACAATATATTCCAGCGAAGAAAGCGATGACGATATTACTGATCATAGTGATAAAGAAAATGACAATGGTTTAAAAATAAATGAAGGTCGAAAATTACGAATAAGACATTTGATTTACAGTTCGAACAGCGAAAATGAAGACAACTCACCCAACAATTACTATAAAGTTAAGGGAAAGGAAACAAAAGGCTTGCCAGTGAAGAAAAGTAAAAATGACAGACACGAAAACAAACAAATAGACGAAAATTACTGCATAGAATGCTTTGATAACTACAATAATACGAAGTCAACATCCAACTGGATTCAATGCATAAAGTGCCAGAAGTGGCTGCATGAAATGTGTACACTTTATAGAAACTATTGTTCAGGATGTGGAAAGCTGAAAGCACTTTCCAGCTAAACCAAATATTAGGATATAATTATCTAAATATTATTATAAGTGTTGGTTATTTTAATATTTGTAATGATTGATTATGGACATTAAAATATAAATGTTGATTTTTATTAGACAAATGCTTAAGTTTCATTGTTTTTCTATATGCTCAAATAAAACATTTTAAATCATATATTGCATTTGTTTATTCTAGGGCATCTAACCTACACCACTGGCATCTATCCTCCTTAGCATTTTCATGGTGGGGCATCTATCCATACAGATAGGCAGCTATCCTCAAATAAATGGTTCTGCGAAAACGCAATTTCTGCACACTCAGTAATCAATAGGTCAAAAAAGGCAGCCCGTAATGCAAGATAAAATACTTAACTAGCTATATTCATAAGAGTTATTCATGGTAAATTCATAGTTTTAAAATTATGAGGCTCTTTCAAAAAGTGGGGCATCTATCCCGGTTTTACCCTAATCAACACAACTGTTTCGTGTAATTAGCGACCACGACTATGGACCGGCCAACCTCGATGACTTTATTTTGAATTTGAACCGGCTAGTGGCCTAGATTGGGTATTTTCAACGGATATTTTGTTGAGTGAGTTCGCATACAAAGAGAGCGAGTGTGTTTTGTTGCCACCTGTACGTGCTTGGATACTTCGGTTGGTTATTGAAACAAACCTTCATTGTTTTAAGGCTATATATATAGTGGAAGTTTTTTTTTACTTTAAAATAAATAAATATTTGCCGATACCGAACTGTTGCGAACCACCATTTGTTTTCAAAGCTAATTAGGGCTGACTTGTCTATTGACTGACTTGACTTGACTAAAAACTATTTTATCTATGTAATACATATATCCTCACTTGACACGGGCAAAATTTATCCAAAATCGGATCTTAAATGGACAGATGCCATCAAGAAATTAGACGAAGAATTTGGGTTTGATGTTGCACTGAACAAACTTATGGCCCGACGACTTTGAGGATTTCAACTCATATGCTGGCTACTATACCTACTATTGTTTCCAAACCCTTGTGCGTGTGTGTGTCATGAGGCTTTTGGAAATATTTTATTTATTTATTATACAGCTGGGAACAGAAACGACTTTCATAAGTCCATCCGTTTACAAACATAATACGTGATGTGAAAGTGATAGTTTGGGAAGACGAGGGGTCAGGGTCCTCAACCGGAACTGGAGTCTTCGGGACAATCCATCTCGAGTAATTACATTGTATTCCGAGCGCTACCAACAGCCTTCCGCGCCGTTAGATAAGCCCATCCGAAAATAGGAACGGAATAAGTTTTAAAACATTTCACTATTTCTAGTGTTCCATACCATTATGGGCAAAGGTTATGTACTTACCAAATTATGTTATTTCTATTTTTGCATGCCGATTTAAGCGGTGAGGAGTGTGAACACAATACACAACCATTCTTCAAGCAAACAATAAATCATTTCAAGGGTTCTTTTATTCGCTTAAAACTTGTATGCATTTTAAAGCTTATTAGCTTAGCAAGCACTGACAAGTTCCTTATCATAGGATCAGTGAATGAAATATCTGGCTACGACTGGAAAGACATCTCATTTTCTAAGCTTAAGAAGCCCTCCTGGGTAATTAAGATACCTTCACAAACTTATGCAGAAAAGTGCAAAAAAAATCTTAAACACCGTAATTATTATCCGAACACTTACATCGTATTGTCCTCGTATTCAAAGCACAATACGAGGTAAGTGTAAACTTTTTTTTTGTTTTTTAACTACAGGTATTTAAATGATGGTACTATAAGAATAATAATTATACCAACACACGAAGCGTACCCCATCCAATACCCCATCCAATGGAACGCCAATATTAAATATCATGAAAAGTCAACGACCTACGAGTATGCCCATTAGTTGATTTTTTCAGGCCTATTTTGATGACTCCACAATGCTACCTAAGTTTACAGTTTATTATTTGCAATATTTATACAATTTAATTTTCCAAAAATTATAAATAAAAGCAAAAAATTTTTGAATACATGAGTCTAAACTTTTAAAGGCTCTATGCAAAAGCAAAAGTCGAGTTCAATGACCTAATGACACGCTCTCTGCTGACGGAAGAGCTAATGTTTTTCGTACAAGTATATAAATTAGCGAATCGAATTTCATTTATACTTATTAAAAATAGTTTTTCCTATTTTGAGCTTTTTACAAATTTTACATTTTTCTGTAAAAAGTTGCATAAAAGCTCAATAAATAAAAAATAAATAACATGGAACTTATTTTTTTTAACTTTACAAATTAAATTCGGTTTGTCTAAACTTTCGTCCTTTCAAATTGCAAATGTTTAAAAAATCCTGTTGGATTATTATTAAATCGTATAATAATTTAGAAGTTGGAGCCGACGATAAAACATTTCAGCAGACCATCGAGCTTTTCACCAAAGTATCGCCAAATTTTCACCACTTGAGGGCGCCACCATCGCAAATTTAATTTTTTCATTCATTTCATTTATTCAGTAACAATCATTAATCTCCTTCAGATCTTGTTTGAATGTATACAAACTAGCATGCAAATACAAAATTCAATAAAATATGTAAAAAAAAGGAAATAACGAAACAAAACATGTGCTTGGAATGCTGCGTTTCATTTCATGGAAAAGAACAGAGCATATAATTAAAGCATGAAAGTGTGAACTCCACCCACAAACAAATAATAATATTAGATGTCTGCATCGAGATATAAGTACTACGTACTAGAGAATAGACCGTAAATTCCTACTTTGTCTCGTTCAATTGCGGCGATCGCGCCGCACCTCACTCAGTCGCTCTCTAGCTCGCGCGTAAGTGCTGTGATTTACATGGCGCCTTTTTGCCGAGAATAAATACACTTCCGCAGCAAATTGCTAGAATAGGACAATTGAGTTATTTGACGTAGCTTCTCTAGTACGTTACTACTTATCTCGATGGATGTCTGAAATAAAACTTTATTTCAGACATCTTAGGTTCATAGTTACAAAATCACTTAGATATACACATTAAGGCTGGCTGTAAAATAGACCAATAATTCAGGCTGGACTCTGGATACACGACCAATTTGCAATCGAATTACACATCATTCTATTAATGAGGGACATAATTAACATGACAGCTACAAAATCCAATGCGTTCATTATTTGACTCTTTAACTCTTCTTCTAGATAAAACTGAAATCTTGTTTATTTTAGAGATGTGCCCCTGGCCTCAATCGTAAACGCTTTGTATTGAATTTAAATAATATCTTTGGTCTCCTCCGCTCCAACATTTTTCATCTCTCACACAATCCCGTCCATCTTTTCTTATGCCTACCTTTGAGAAATCTACTAATATTAAGTATAAAGCTCTCTCTTCTCATAACTCCATTACATACTACCACTTACATACATACGTATGTATAATATAAACGTACACGAATTACTAATAATAATAATAACTATTAGGGTACACCCACTATCCATAACTCTTATCTCTCATATTGATATTGGTTAATTGATATTGGATTGTTACTTATGTGATTTAATTGAGTATATTAATTGTTAGTTACATATTATATCTAATAATATGTAACTAAGATTAAATAATATATTAATGTTGAATAACGTTTAAGATTTAGTCTTGTGTGATAGTGTATTGAGTATGAATTTTAACAGCGCAAATTTCTTGGTGGATGTCTTGGGGCGGCCTTAAAACTTCTTCACCACTTACTTTCTATGAACAATGTTGGTTTGATTCTGGAGTCTGGAGCTATGTTATGTTGTAGACATCTACTCTAAAGTGTACTAGCCATACCATACCCATATTACCCATAGCTGCCCGCACATATATTGTATGCGCATGGCTTTGAGGGTGTGGTGCTGCTTCATATTCTTGTGTTGGCTTCGTTACAAAAATTAAATGCTTTTTTTGGTGTTACAGGTGGTCATTAAAAAGAGAGTCGCAGTTAAAACTGAGTCTCCAAATTCCAATGAAAGTATGTACCTACATAAAGCTCAAATAAACCTAAACTCGATTTGCCAGGATTTGAATTAATTTATTAATTATTTCCGCTGAATTCTAGGGAGAAAAGATCTTTTGGAACTTCTGCTGGCCAAAAATGGCAATTTCACAAACAAGGAACTAAGGGAACACATTGATTCGATCAGATAACAAAAATCTGCGTTCACCACGCAAATTTTTGAACCCACGACGTATGAAATGAAAAATAGATCAATAACTAGAATTGATTAAATACCTAAGTAACTCATACGGTTTCTAATAGAACAAGTAGATGGCCTACAAAAGTTAAAGATAATGTATAACTAAGAAAAACTATATAACTAACCTAATAAGGTGTCCTAGAAAGTTGATTCTGCAATTCTTCTGCAAATCTTGATCATACAAATGCTTAGTTATGAACTAAATAGTTTCAAAAACGCTCTCGTAAAAACAATATGAATATAAAAAAAAACACGTCGATCGTGTCCATAGAAAAATATCAAAGTATAAAAACAGAAACCCAGACAAGCAAGACTCATCTAAGAGGATGTATTCAGCGCGCAATACCGATAAAATAAAATTTTATTGAACCAGTTAAAAAGTGTTCGAAAGTTATTGAAGCCATCAAATTGTCCAGATTCCATTATATCAGTAGAAGGAATTCTTTCAGGAACAAATATTTGTCCTCGGTGTATGTATACTGTATGTACTTTAGCTTACTGTGTCTCAGTTTCGCTACGAATGGCCCAACCGCTACGCTGTGCTACGCCGTAGCAAAAGCTACGAGATCAGTTTATTATTGTAACCTCGTTGTTATTTTCCTGACGGGGTAGTTAATTAACTGTCAGTGTCAAAGGATAATTAAATAAAGAAAGGCTGATTGTTTGAATTTATTATTCTTACCTTTTTTATTAGGCAACAGCTCAGCTGGTAGTAGCTTTTTCTTCTGTGCATGATGAACGTGTATGTTTTGATCTAAGTTCAGTAAACCTTTTTTTTTTTTACGGGGGAAAATGCTTTACGCATGCCTTCTACTTGGGGAAGAGTAGGAGGGGATGTCAGACTCTCTGTCATACTGACAGCATACTGACTAAAACCCACCGATGTTCCTTCACTCACCTCAGTGCCAGTGCATCATCGAACCACTCCTCACCTGACGAATGGTCCGATGCTGCATCGGAACTTGACAGAGTCACGGGGTCCCGATTGGATTCTACCGCGGCTCAAGAGAAATAGGGACTCATTTTTATAAAATAGATTATTCCGAAAGAATGTTTTTGCTGTTGTAAATGTTTGGACATGTTTGGACACCTTCTACGACATGACAGCTACATAAAGAACATCGTTGAAGTAAAGGTTGAAAGGAAACGGGGAAGAGGAAACGTGGACCCCTATCTAATACAGTTCTTCAAGTGTCAAAAGTAAGTGGAAAAAACATGCCGGTAAAAAATTAAAGTTAGAATTGATTGGGGTGGGGCGAACAACTACGAACTTAAATGGCGGTGTTTTGTTAGGGTCAATTCACACCGAGACGCGACGCGACGATACTCAAAAGCCTCGAGGCGCAGTGCTGCGTGGTGCAACGTAATCTGAATTCTCACAATGTAATGTGTATCTTTTCGTGTAGTGAATAAAGTATATTCTGAGTCGCTCTATGAAAAATGTGCGCGCAGCGTCGCGCCGCGCTGAACATATGTATGTCTCAAGTTGATGGACGCAGGACATCGTAGGACACGTTCCTGACATGCGTGACTCACGAGGCAATGCTTTGTAGACCATATTATGCTTGTTCCATTAGGCATTTGTAATAAATTATAGTTTAAAAAACTAAAAAAAACGCTTTTATAACTAATTGAACTAAAAAGTTAAAAATAAAACTGTAATAATCAATTGAAAAATTTGTATTATTGTACAAAAAAGCGTGGGGTGCTTTTCTAATAACTTCAGATATAATAGACAATTGATAAAATATTTGAAAGAATACTAAGCTTTCAAATAATAAAAAACCAGATCAGTATTAAAATATCGGAGTTAACAATCAATAAAAAAACCTGAATTTACTACTAATTAATTAATCTGCCTCTTTTTCTTTCTTTATTGGTTAAAAACGTATAGGTAGGTACTTACCATTCCATGTCATTGTGATTTGGTTGTACTATCCCAAATCTCTTTCTAGGACCTTCATGTTTAGTTAATCGCAATTCTATAATATCTCTATAATACCTACAATCATCTATCAGAGCAATAATTATGACTAAGAGTTGTAAACAAGATCCTCTTTTTGTTTGCGATTTTGTTCAGAAGAATAACCGGATTTCCGGAATTAGGCAGCTGGCATTCGTTTGGCAATAGCATCTATCAAGCTTATTTTATTTTCGTACAATTCTATTTTTTCGCTAGCGTGAACGTGAATAGAAATTAAATCATATCTAGAGCCCAGCTAGCTTATTCCAAACTGAGTCATGCGGCCATAAATCATTTCACTATGTCTATCTCGCTCGCACTTGTGGGTCTGTCTTATGGAGCCGCATGAGATGGATAGAGGCGCATATCGATAACAATAAAATCAAAAAGAAACATAGTAAGTAGATAGTATTAGAGCACTGGTAGCTTTAAGACGTTTCAAAGAATGTATTTACAAAAAAAATGCATATGAGCATTATGTCAGCTATCTGATTCCCGTAGTACAAGCTCTCATTTACAATAATGATAAGAAGAAGGATGACAAATCTTTGACTTAGGAATGATTTTTCCATCTACGAAACATACGATTTTC
Organism: Thera obeliscata; assembly: GCA_947578465.1. Taxonomy (NCBI): domain Eukaryota; kingdom Metazoa; phylum Arthropoda; class Insecta; order Lepidoptera; family Geometridae; genus Thera; species Thera obeliscata. The sequence goes on from CANPUM010000016.1 coordinate 83,679, forward strand.
AAACATGAGTGGGACCCCAGTTGACTACACATGTATGTTGTTTCTGCTTCGCCTTTGGTCGTATAGCCAGTTTTTGTTGTGAAATACCGACTACTGAAAAAATACCAAAAATACTGATGATCGTATTAAATGGATAGAAAATACCGTAAAAGTATTAAAATACTAAGTCTGGTCACACTGGCGGCCGACTAAAACCGCGCGACGGACGCACTTTTTCTGAAGAATAAATAGGTCCTGCACATCTGTGCTATTGCCCCATAATATGATAGATTGGGAAATATGGGAGAAAATATTCGCATAATAAGCAGTTAGCGCGGTCGCCAGGTTAGTAGTCGTTTTTAATTCGCGCAAGGCGTACGTGAAGCTTGATAATTTTGATTTTAGCTTTTCTACGTGGTTTTTAAAGACAACCACGTAGACGTCGTCTGTATAACGAGGTACTCGTTTTTTTTAAGAATGTGTTTTTTTTTAATTATTCAACTTTTTTATTCAGTGCGGTGAAAAGACATTCAAACTTTATTTGAAGCTACTGCTTGAAAAATTATCTTAACAAAATAAAGGCGCGTGTACAACAAGCACAAACATACGAAATTAAATTATTAAAGTACACTCAGAAAAAAATATTGTTGGCTCCAACAATAAAACTTTAACAGGGGAGAGCCCACCATGGTGTATAGTCCGTGCGTCAATGTTTTTATTGTCATGGATCAAGTTGTCAGTACAACAATATTTCTATTGACAAGAAGAAAATTGTCATTGCAACAATGTTTCTTTTGTCAAGAATAAATTGTCATTGCAACAATGTTTCTATTTTATCAATAAGGCGTGTTTTTGATACTACAACAACGTATCTTTTGTCAGCGGAACTAATTTTGAAAACGAAGGACTAAAAATGTACAACTAGTAGGTACGAAAGATCCCAAGTGTGAGGGGTAAAAAAATAAGATTTGATAAGACCGAAGTTGATCCGATGCATTCATCGGATCAGCTCCACTCATCTCAAATCTTCAACGGATTCATTAATCCGTTGAATACAATTTCATAAAACCACTTCTACTATATAAGGAAACGCCGTGCGTTTTCGTCAGCGCGTTCTAGGATCGTTACAATTTTAGTCACGCCATCTAGTTCTAAATTTAGTAAGCAGCTTTTTTGTTAGTTTTCTTTACTAACAATGTTCACATTGACACACTTGCAACGTTCCATTGTCACCTCGGCGACATATTTATTGAATGACAAAAGGCAGTTGAATACTACGACTATAGTTATTTTGCTAGGTTGTTTTACAATGTTCACATTGATACACTAGCAACGTTCTATTGTCACCACAAGACTTACTTATTGCATGACAATTCTAGTTGAACTTTACGCTTTAGTTATTTTGCTAAATTGATTTACAATGTTTACATTTACACATTTGCAACGATCCATTGTCATCACAGTAATATATTTGTTGTATAACACTGGCCCACTTCTACTCCAAATATTGCTATGCCCTAAACTTAAGGGCTTATTTGTATTCACCATTTTTAACTGTAAAACTTCACCCATGTAACATAATAATTGCAATAAAGAATATGAGTATGAGTTTGAGTAGTCACATGCTCCGACTATAGAGGTCTTTTGTTAGATTTATTAAAAAATGTCGCATTGACACACATGCCAGTTCCATTTTCACCTCAGCAACATACTTATTGTATGACAAAAAGTACTCAAATGCCACTACTATAGTTACTTTGCTACGTTTTTTAACAATGTTCACATTGACACGCTAGCAACGTTCCATTTTCACTACAGCAACGTATCTATTGCATGTCAAATGGTAGTTAAATGGTACGACTATAATTACTTTGTTAGATTTATTAACAATGTTTACATTGACACACCTAAAACGTTTTATTGTTGTATAATCAATTTTTTTATTAACTTTGATGTAAGGACAAAGCTAAATTGTTCCTTGCACATTAAACGAAGGAAAATCAGCGGACAATAAAAAAGTTGCTGAACCCAACAAAGCTCTTTCTGCTAAAATAACAGAGTATTTAGTTGCTCCGACAGGAAATTTCTGACAATGCATTTATTGTGACTTTGTTGACCCATTTTTTTCTGTGTGTACCTACACTTACTCATACTCATTTATTTATTGCAATTAAAATGTTACATGGTGATGTCTTAGCGTTAAAATGGTGAATACAACTTATGCCCTTAAGTTTAGGGCATAGCAATAACAGTGTATCATTAAAGAAGTCGTTTTGATTGTACCTACCTACTCTATCAAGATGCTGTCAAATACCCCGAAGTGTCCTCGCATTGTTCTTTGTCGTGTCTAATTAAATCATATTTTAAACATATTATTTTATTTTCAGCCTATTTTGTCCCACTGCCTCCAAGGTCCATTGATAGATTGGACCAGTGTGCTAGATGTACTTACCTCTAGCTCGTCGTGCCATCTCCGTGGTGGTCTACCGCGTGGACGTCTTGCATTGGGCACCCAATCAGTTGTGGTTTTAGCACAAAGATCGTCAGACATGCGGCAGACGTGGCCGGCCTAATCCCTGACGTCCCTAATAACAAACCAAGTACCCAACCCAATGACAATCGGTGAAAGAAAACATCGTAAGGAAACCAGTATGTCTAAAACTTAATCAGAAAACATCACTGTCAAGTACACAAAAGCCTCTTTGAGACGAACTTATGATCCTTTCACCACTGGTTCTTCTTTGTTGGATGGCTTTTGCATCGCAGTGTTCCATTCTGAAAGAAGAAAACTGACATAACAAGAAGTAGCAGGGTCGTAGCACGTGGAGAGTCGTAGTCCGTCTACTCTTATGTAAAACAGAAACCACAATGTCTTAGAACCTAATTTCTAATTGATTTGGGGGAATACGATCTGGCACCTAGACTCACCTAGCTTTAAGACGTTTCAAAGATCCGCTTTAAGATCCTTGTGTTACTACTGAATAAAGAGATCTTTGATTTTGACTTTGAGTAATGTTGAAAGCAGAAACCACCAAGCTAACGAAGATGACGATGACAAGAGGTTACTTCAATCAGTTAATTCGTTGTTTACCATTGACAATGATCTCTCGAATAACAAATTCTTTGTGTCCTCATGAAGTCACCAGCGATTGCATACAAGTTCTTGAGAATCCAGTGTAACAAATAGCAATAACATTTGCGATACGGCATGAGCTCATTCCATATCAAGTGACCCGGTGGCACTCGATAGCAGCGGAATGTAAATACCCGCTACAGCAGTTTCTGTATGACTAGCTTTACATTATCATCATCATCAACCTGCCACCAGATGAAGACCACTGCCGGACATATAGGTCCCCTCGATATATTTTTAAGAAGAACGATTTTTAGCCTTCTGTATCCACCGATTTTCTGTGGTCTTTGAAACGTCATCTCCATCAGGAGTCTCGAGCTTCGTCTTCCGGTCTTCATTTAACTTATCGAACTACAGAGCAGAACACTGAGGTTAGTTTGTACCGTTGTTTGTACTTACATTCAAAAAGTGTGCCATTGATAAGGTTAACCATGCTAAACAAAGTGTATGCAATAAAATATAGTATATCAGGGGAAGTTTGATTACGATTTATGACGAAAAAAAAATATCGGTGGAAGTTTGCATAGTTATGTACATCACTCTATTCAGTTTAGAAAAAAACTATATTAGAAACCATCACACATACACGCTACAACATTTTCACTACATCATTTTTGAAGACCTATTCATAGATACCCCACACGTATGGGTTTGATGAAAAACATTTTTTTGAGTTTCTACTGTAATAATTGTATTTGTATAGTATTCATCTAGGTTCCTGAATAGTTTTAATTTTAAATTACTAACCTCAAATGAAATTAACGCCAATCACATTTTGCAATGAAAAAAATGTGTAAAATGCGATTGGTGTTTATTTCATTTGAGGTAAGTAATTTAAAATAAAAACTGTTTAGGAACCTAGATAAATACTGTACAAATACAATTATTACAGTAATATAGTGAAAATCTGCTTAAAATAGTAATCATTTTGGTATTACGTTTGTATGAAAATTCACCCTCCGTCGGCCCCTTAATACATGCCACTAAAAATGAGACCTGGCAGATACGTGATTTGACTTGCGCAGTAAGCGATTCAAGGGTATCTTTAGCGGTATGAGGTCTGAGGCGGGAAGGCAGAAAGAGTCCGGGAAAAAAAGGAAAAGGAAAGAGACAAATAAAAAAGGAAAGAGCTCGCCAAGTCTCAACTTTCCTGGCACTATCTGTACCTGTTGTACGAAGGCCCGCGTGAGATGCGGCGCGCTCCGCTCTGCGTGCTCGAAGGCGCGTCGCAGCTCCTCTATGGCGGCCGCACTGCCTGACCCGTGCTTGCGAGACAACTGCAACAAACAACACAAACATCAATAAAACAACTAACTAACCGCGAGCTTCCATCGCTGCGACTTAGCCGTTGAGTTGAGTGAGTCGGCAAGCGAAACAAAAACGTCGCAAGCTGCGTACTGGGGTGCAATTCTAGCAACACAAATCACTCAAGCGATCGCGTAAATCGATATGAGTTGTCAATTTTGTCAACGTGACAACGTCTTATAATTAGATGGAGCCGGCTGCATGCTCAAAAAAACATGACTCTATCGGCGTTACCTCGCTCTGAGGCGTTCCATTTAAGGCTTGAAGTGCAAGCGAGAGCGCGGAACGAGCGACACAAAGAGGCACAATCAGCCTCCGCGTTCGGCAGCGTTCGACATCTGTCTCTCTCCTACTTGAGTGAGCGATGCGTCCGCGTGGACAGCTGTATGACGTTGTCACGTTCAACTATCGTCAGTAAACCGACTTTACAGACAACCGATTTTTTTTTTTTATTTCAACTACACACCACATCTACTAAATCAAAGATGTAAATAGCAAATACACTATGTGTAAAATAGATCAAGACGAAATTATTCTGCGACGTCAATAGCCTCATCATTAAGTCTGACCACCACTGGTCTCTCATCATCCTCATCAGCATCCAACCCCGTGAAGTCCCACTGGAGTTTCGTAGTTAGATTCTCTTGGAACCGTTCAATCAGCGTCAAGAGTCTCCCATCAATTTTGCTCATGTACGCCGTACGAAAGAATTCTCGCAGCTTCTTGTAAATCAAATTCTTGTTCATCACAATATCCGCTAAGAAATCTTCAGGCATTTCTTCTATTTGTACCTCAAGTGATCTTATGAAATGGAAGAATACGCTTCTATATTTGTGAATGGCGTCGTCGCAGGAACACATAAGAATCACCATGCTCTTCCAATGCTCAAAAGCATCCAGGGAATGTCCAATTAGGAAGCAGAGGTACGCGAATTGCAATTCGCCTATTATATGTAATGGTCTGTAAGAGAAAAAACTTCGTTATGTGTGGTAGGTACATCCAGAGACCACTGGTGGTCTAGTGGTAGCCGCCCCGCCTTCCGATCCGAAAATCGTGGGTTAAATTCCAGTCGTGTACCAATGAGTTTTTCTGTCGAAAAATTGATGTGCCATACATCGAGGTATTACGTATGTTACGAGGGTTGGGTTGTGAACAAATGTACTACCCGGTACTATCGTATCAGCTATATTTTGATATAGCTTAGTAAATCAACATAAAAAATGCAGTGTCTAGTTACGTAAAGCAAGAAGTTCAATTACATTACGTGTTATGTTATGACCATATTATGACGCATCAATAATACAAAAAATTCATTGCCACAGGTCACTGACCGATAGCTCAATTACAACTACATAGTAAAATTTCTATCAACCTACTATTGCTGTATTTGCATTTGTAATGATCAAGCAATTCTATTTCTTAATTAATATTTATGGAGTAAAGAACCTATCAACGTAATAATATTAATTTGCTGAGCAAAACTAGTCGTCGTTGACCGTCCTTGCTAGAGCATTGACCCCGGAATTCTAACAGAGATAAGGCCAATAAACTATTATCCAATCTTGATCGCTATTACGTAAGTCCTTGGAGATATAATGAGGTGACCTTCGTGGTCGATGAACTCAACATGATGTGTGTCGATGGCACAATTACCCACTGCGCAATAGAACGAAGAGATTCGAAAACTAGAACTGCTAAAAACAACGCAAATCTAAGTGTGAAATAAAAATAATGTTTTACAAAGTAGCAAATCCGGTCCACCACAATTTTGCAGAGAGTATTTTTAATTTATGAAAAAGGACCCATAATATCCTAAAATTCAAGGTCGGAATCTGGCTAATTGATTCTTAAATCTTCACTAGAAAAATAATTAAAAAAACCAATGAAAATAAATAATATACATAAAAATCTATTTAATGAACACCAAAAATTAACATGCTTAAAATACAATGACCTCTGCGCCCTACAGAGTAGAAAGGTAAGTTAAAAACACCATTATTTCTACTCTCCAAAGACCTAGCTAGGCTGTCTAAATTTAGTAGTCAATCAATATTTGCAATAGCAGTAGGTAGTGCTCTCAAACGACGAGGATAAACTTCATCAAGAAACAAGTTATTGTATATAAAACTGTGATTTGTAATCTATTATATAGCATACACTAGCTTGACGTGCGTGACCTACGAGGCAATGCTTTGCTATAGCAAAGCATTGCCTCGTAGGTCTTGCACCAACCACCTACCAAGTGGCAACCATAGCCTATAGGCTATAGGCTATGGAACAAGCATATGGCCCACTTGGTAGGTGGGCCATATGCTTGTTCCATCAGCTAGTTGTGTGAAAAAGGGGTTTTTCAAAAGACAATCAGTATTGACAGACATCTCTTATCACTAGGTAATGATAAACAGAGACAGGGCTTCTTACAAATGCTGAAGTAACGCTTTTAAGTAAGGCCAATAAAATAATCTATTTTATTATAAATAATAGTAAGTCACGTACAAGATGTAGATTACAAACAAAACAATGCAAGGTCTGGTGCAGTCTCTCCCTTTCCCGTGCACGAAATCAATCCAGCTAAGGTCACATAAAATGTATATCTTTTCTGTAGGTATATATTCCACTTAGGATTACATTGCAAATTGAACCTCTAGGCTAGGCTGTTGTAAAATACCATTTTCTTTATTGTGTATCTAAACCAATTAACCAATTCCCTTGTTACAGACAAAGCCCTACAGTCTAAGTATACAAGCCTATTCATATTTGTACCTAAGATATTTACCTAATTAGCTTGCAAGACCAAGACTGAATTTGGGCAACACTAATAACACCCAGACAGAGAACAAATATCTGTGTTCACCACACCAATATTTGTTCTCGGTGGGGAAAAAAACTCTGGTGTTTTCCCCCTCACTAGATTCGTTCGCTGCCTCGACACAACTACCTCACCAACCCTCGACACGTCACCTCGCGCTCGTTTCCACCAAAGCTGCCTGTACTGGCAACACCCGCACTTGCCGTGGCTAGATCTGTTCCCGCGCGCGGCTGGCAAGGTGGCGGCGACTGGCTTTCTGGCTGCCAATGAGGAGGTCAAGCTAGCGCTGCATAGGGAGTGGACTGAGAGCTTTCGATCACTCTTCCAGGTATGCTTGTGTTTCGGTTTGAAGGGTGTGGGTGCCGGTGAAATTACCGGCACGTGATGCTGAAGATCTGTATACCTCAAATTGATGGGCGCCTGACGTGTGTGACTTACAAGGCTCTCGTCCTTCAAATAGTTGTAATCATTGTGATTCTCTAGTATCTTGCTTCTTACTTGAAGTAAATAATACTTGTACGCTTAATTTACATGCATTAATTATTATTAATACAAGCTCACAGTTCGTTCGGCGGAGGGCATTGGTATGCCATATCACAGGGTAATCCTAGTTTGGTTACCAATGTTATCCCACCGGGAAATTTACATAATAAGCTGTAACCTAACTGTATAATAATGTTACTGTAATGTTTGTTAATATCTAATAAATTTCATTTCATTTCAACGCAACGCTTTGTTATAGGGGATGGTTACCACTTAAAATTCGGTGGGCCATATGATATTCCATCAGCTGATTGTATAAATGCACTTGACAAAGCGGTTATGAACTAAGAATTGAATGACAGAACTTTATTGTTAGTTCGTAACCCGGTTGTGAACTAAAATACTTTTTTTTTCTTAATTCCTTCTACGAAGCTGGTTACGAAACTCTGTTTCATGCAAGCACTAAAGGGATTTCGGACTTTTTTGGTTCGATAATAACACAGTTCATAATCTTATTTTCTTCACAGTTGTTACGAGCGCTGCACTGTCCGTATTTCTACGTATGTGCGAACACATTCACGTGTCTATTCCGGTCAATCGAGCGGACAGTTTTCAAATAAATTAAACAGTATTATTTATTCAAAACAAGTGATGTATTACTGTTGGCTAAAGGCCTCCCTTCATCCCTAGTAAAAGCTACGCTTCTCTTAGAAAAAATAAGAGGTTATTCAGAGTATTTAAAAAAAAAAATATGATTTGCCTATATAAGATGTTCATCAGATTTTAATTTTTTTCTTATTTATTATTTATGTAGTAGGTATGTAATTTTGACACTGATAGTAATTTTTTGTTATTTAAGGGATATTAAAACGTTTTGTACGAAAATCTCATGCAGAAATACACCAACTTGTAGCTAGCTATCGAAAACCCAGCGAGAGTAAAATGCCTTTTTTAAAATGAAACATAGAAACACATTCATCAAAATGTTGCTTGGTACACGTTTCCACATTTTACATAGCTTATAAGGTTCTTTTTTAAATTAAAAATATAAACTAAGTAGAACAACAAATATATAGTACTAATCCGCTAAGGACAAACTATTATCACTAATACCTACATATAATCATCAAGCCAATCACAAGCTCTGTCTGGCTCTGTCTCTGGCTATAGTTTTGAGTCTGTGTGAGTGCTTACCATTGTATTTACTGTGTGTGTGACGCTGACCTAATGAAAGTAAAAAAAGCTATGAAAATAATGTATGCACAGGTTGGCCAAGTTTTCGGCAAGTTTTATCATGCGCACTTGATGTGCGGGCAGGTTTTTCCGCAAGTAGGCCACTGGTGGGCCCTTTTTGCGTGACCCTTGACACGTGTTGCTCGAACTTTTTTAGGTTCTACAACACGCCGGTTTCCTCACGATGTTTTCCTTCACCGTTTTGAGAGTACTGGCATAGTGCACATAAATTTTTCGACAGAAAAACTCATTGGTACACGAGTGGATTTGAACCCACGACCTTCGGATCGGAAGGCGGGGCCACTACCACTAGACCACCAGTGCTCTCTACAGGTTGGCCATAATATAATCTAAATCAGTGGTTCTCAAACTTTTTTGGTCACGGAACCCTTTTGACAAGCAAAATACTTGACGGAACTCTACAATAAAAGGTTAAACTTTAGAATCCTGCGCTTGCTCAGTCATCAAAATTGAGCACGCGGTTAAAAAGCAGCTTTGCACTCTTGTATAACAATTAACTATTAAAAGTGTATTCTTTATTATAGAAGCATAATAAAAGAACAATGTAACAGTTACTAATTAATTTGTTTTTTTTTATAAATTTTTGCGGAACCCCTACGGTGTGTTCCGCCGCGGAACACACTTTGAGTACCGCTGATCTAAATAAATACTTTGGCCACTGCCATGGCTGAAGAATAGCTGAATAATAAGGAAATGTATTTACAGCTACCGAATTAGATCTAGAGAGCCAATAATTGGCTCTCTAAATCTAATTTGTTGTTTTTTAATCTCAAGATATTAAGCTGTTGGTTCTCCAATAGATATAAATAATTAAAATAAATCATGAAGCATGGTTTCAGCATTATATATCTGACATACATAATGTCAGTTACCTTATCTCATTGTTTTAATAAGTAGTTAAATGCATATCTTACCTCAATACCATTGTGCAACATATACCGCATGGCTTTGTCAGATCTGTGAGCCATGTCGGAGAACAGGTGGCATTTCTGAAGATGTTGGTGACAGATATAACATACTGTTCTGGGCATCCCTGCATCTGATATCGAGTTATTCAGCTGAAATATTATGAAGCTTTATATTTATATGTTAGAAGTTAGAACACTGTTTCTCTATGCATGCGGAAGGCACTGGACGTTTCACGGGACTATTTTGTTACTAAATAGGACTTCTTGGTACAGAGTAGAAGGCGCGTTTTCTATCTACCAACAGAGATGTTAGACCAGCCTTGCTTTTGCTTGATAATCATACCTTGAGGTTTGTGAGTTGCTCGAATATCTTCAGGAGGTGCATGTTGTTAATATGCAGCATCCTGATATTCCCAGCTAAACAAACTCTGCACACATTTACACCAATACTCTGTTACACACGTCGCCGCTGCCGCCAACACCAAGCTGCGGACTCTAGCAAACTTATGCTCGCCTAGTAACCCTAGTACTTTAGCACCGATTGTTGCGTCCTCAATATGCATTTATAATTTAGAAAATCTATTGTTCCATGTTAATTTTAAGTAACTTTAACTTAAACTGTTTTTTAAATTAGGCTACTTATTACTTTAATTCTATACCGTGTTATTTTTTTTAAAGTATGAATGGAAAATAAAAATTGAAGGCGCAACATTAAAATAAATGCGATAAACGTAGGCGCTGTCGTAGTACATATGCGTTTTAGAGCTCAAGTGCACAATAGTCATCATAGTGTGATTGGAACCAGATGACGTTACAAAACCCATTGTTATGATTTTATTTTATACTAGTGGCTGCCCGCGGCTTCGCTCGCCTAGTTTCTGTTACGCCCCGTTCCCATAACGCCCCGTTACTTACATCAGTTCTCCGTTACAATATCTTTATAAATTGTAGCCTATATTATGTGTTATTTTGATGTATATTAATCTAAAGTTTCATTTAAATCCATTCAGTAGTTTTGACATGAAAGTATATCAAACATCCATACTTACAAACTTTCGCGTTTATTAAATTTGTAGGATTAATAATGCCTTATGATTTTATCAACCCTGCCTTATTAAATCCGTTTCTCACTTGATTCGAAAGAGCCAATGACGATAAGAAGAAGTGGATAGGCTACCAAAAAACAGGCGCAGTAATTTAATAAACTTCCATTAACTCTCAATAAAGCCCGCATAAAGCGACAAAAGAATCTTAAGAATTGCTCAAAAGAGGCGCAAGGTGTGAACTCCCTGAATTAGATACCTGAATACCAACCTTCCCAGGGCGCAAGTTTAAACAATTTTCACTTCCATGGCGTTGATCAAAGAAATAAAACTTCAGACTACATATTTTATGAATACCTATTGTATCTTACAGACGTTTTTATTTAACTTACATATTATTTCTGACAGTTGAATCAACTGGTAACTTGTTATTGTGGGGTGTAAAACACCCCGATAATCTACAAGGTTAAGCTTTCGTGAGTAAATGTCATAACTCTATTCTAGCAATAAAACAAGTTCCCGCAAGTACGCAGGTGTCAATTAAATTAACTGTACAACTTTTGTTTGTGTAAGTACTTGAAGTTGTCGTTCATTAAATTGGTACTTGACTTGAAGTAGAAGCGATGGTGCAAAGTTTACTGAAACTATTGAAGACTTTCATAATTTAGAGTTCTGGGAATTTATAATATCAATTTATTTATTAATTTATAACCATTGCCCTATCCTTACAGGAGTATCCTAATACGATAGTGCAGCCTTTCACAATCAGAATTTTAGTTTCTATAGAATTTTAGTTTTTTTTGTCACCTACAGTGCAGAAGGCAGAGCTTTTTTGCTCTGCCTCCTGCACCAGTGCCTTTGGCCAGTCATAAATGTGTACATAAAAAAATATGTACTTATTATGTATGTTTATGATTTCCAGATTAGAGATTGTGACACATACTATGATGAATATAATGAGTGCACAAGCTTTAAAGGAAGGTTCCAACAGTATTTCATTTTTGGTGAGAACAATCATTATTGAGAGAGAGCACTGGTGGTCTAGTGGTAGTGGCCCCGCCTTCCGATCCGAAGGTCGTGGGTTCAAATCCAGTCATCTACCAATGAGTTTTTCTGTCGAAAAATATATGTGCAGTATGCCAGTACTCTCAAAGCGGGTAAGGAAAACATCGTAAGGAAACCGGCGTGTCGTAGAACTTAAAAAACTTCGAGCAACACGTGTGCTGGCCCTTTTGCGTGACCCTTGGTCACGCAAAAGGGCCAGCGGCCTACTTGCGGAAAAACCAGCCCGCACATCAAGTGCGGATGATAAAAATTTACAATGTTATACATATTGGAGGCGTTTTGCAATTCTCCGTTTAGAAAACGCCGTTCAGTATTTCTGTTAATCATAAGCATACTAATAAACTAAAACAAAGTTAGTATTCCACTAAAAAGTTTATAACAAAAGTAACTACTACTTATAACGATCATTCATCGATTAATATTCGAATTGCTATAATATTAACAAAAATATATAATGGGTCAACAAAATTCTAAATTAAAATATGTACACTAAACCTAACTTTGATTACATGACAGTGATACTAAGAAACATACACGCATTGGATTTCAGATTATAAAAGCGATTGATATTTTTGCGAAATGCAGCAAAGAAATTCACATAAATGAAAAATGCATTTGGTAAATGGAAAAATTAAGAGAATAATCTCTTTCAAGTATAATTGTATCAAATGATGCATAATCTCAGAAAAAAATAAATAATCCGTCATTTTAATACTGAAAATGAAAATAAAACGTTGACTATACGTAAGGTCACTTATCTGAGCAATTTTGATTTATTACAAGAACATTACAAATATAACTCATTACATTGATAAAATGTGCGCAGAAAGAATAAAACATTATAAATAAAAACAAAGATTTCGCGCAGTAAGAATAAATAATTTAAAAATCTAATATTATAAGAATAATGTCCTGAGTTCCTGACTGACTGGCTTACAACGCACAGCCTACACCACTGTGTTTTGACTTTGGTGTTCCTTGTAGGCTTGGTTGATAATACCTAGATTAAAAACGCTATAAAAAGATAGCTTTAAAACGTTTCAAAATGATTCTGGTGATTCAATCGAATACATTTCTTTTGATTTAGTATACTAAGAACGGAGTATTGAAAATGGGAATCCTTAGGTGTCCCAAATTAAAGATTTATTCATGTAAGTTTGTCCGAAATTGTTTGTATCGAGATAAACAAATCCACGCGGACGGAGTCGCGGGCAACCGCTAGTAATAAATAAAAGCCTACACCGTACCGACAGTGAGTATAAAGTTATACATTTTAAACAAAGTTACGTATTATTTCTGTTTCGTTATTCGTTGTGATAAACACGAAATTAAAATATAATAAATATTTATTAAACATTCAACGATTATAGGCTAACTTATGAACATTTTTCATAAATGTTTTATCGTTTTCAACTAAAAACAGATAATTTATAAATGAAAATTAAAGAATTATAGAACACTGAATTTAATTTACAGAAGTTGTTTCAATTCGTAGATTGAAACTCATTTGTAGAAGGTGTTCGATTGACTCAGCATTCTTGTAGCGCAGATGGCGTTGCTATTTTGTTTTTGATGCGGTTTCTCAGATCGGCCGCGTGAAATTCGCCGGGAACATGCCTTTTTCATTTGTTGTCTCTTTCACTCCCATCAGCCAACCCTCCTCCTAGAAAGATAAATACTATTGTAAGTATGTACAAATTGTTATCATATTCCTGCTAGCGCATGCAATCCGATAATCGATAATCGATAAATTATCGGTAATCGGCTCATTTTCACCAGCGATAATTATCGAAAATAAAAACGATAAAAACCCGGCAGCCAGCCCATCGCCGACACCTCCGAGTTAGTACCTGTGAGTAGTGCGCGTGCTCGCTCGCTCGCGGCGGCTCGGGCGCCGGCGCCAGCAGCAGCGACGCCAGCGCCGGCAGCCAGCCCATCGCCGACACCTCCGAGTCCCCCACCGGCGAGCCGCGGAGATCCAAATACTGACAACACAACGTCACAATCACACACTTCTACCACTAGCAGCGACTTAGCTAGGGCACAGGACATTATAAAATAATAATACAACGGAATCTGTGCTCTCCAAAATAATCAGGACTTCCACACCCACAACGCCACACGCAAGTGTGTAAAACGACATTTGTGTAGTGTCTGTGTTAGAACCACACACAGACGCGTGCGTACAAGACATCTTGTATGTGTATTAGGTACTCGTAGTTAGAACACGGCTTTTGTACGGGATTTGGTCGAGTGTCCGGGGTGCCAGTCTATCCCAAAAGCTAATGAACTGCAATTAACACGAAAACATTAGCTGGTCGCTGGGATCGAGCCCACGACCTACGAGGCAGAAGGCAAAGCTACTTCCAACTAAGCTGAGAGGTCAGTCAGATAGATTTAGTAACAATGTACACAGTATTAGCAGAGCTCTTTGTGTGTCTCGTGGGGGTGCGTAATACCACCATGCCTATTCCTGCCGTGAAGCAACATCGCTGTGTACAGGTTTGAAGGGTGTGGATGAAATATCTGGCACGTGAGGCTGAACATCTGTATGCCTAAGTTGATAGACCTAAGGCTGTGCATCGTAGGGCACGTTTCTGACGAGCGTGACCAATGAGACAATGATTTTTTTATAGGATATGGATATGGATCCGAGAATTAGGCCCCAGATCTTTTATCTTCTGTATCTATCATTATTAGGTATATCTATCATTTTTAGTTTACCCACTGTTTAAGTTTATAGACCTACTATACTTAGGTAAGGTAATTATAATTATGGGCGGCCTATGTCTGTTATTTCCATCAGTGCTGATGAATTGTTGTTTATTTGTCGTCGTGTTTGGACTCAGACTCAGACTCAGATTATATTTATTATTGCTTGAAATACATGTCGAAAAGATGTTAAATTATAAAAGGTTATTACAATGTATTCTGCTTATGTCTAGGCATGCAATATTGATTTACAAGGAAATGTCATTAAAATATATAAATAATTAAATAAACTTTTTGCTTGTCTTCCTTGCGAAAGTTTCCCTCACCCCTGTCGATTTCATATTATTATGATTTCAACAAAACATATCTTTTGAGTGGATTTAAATAAACAAAACGAATACTTTATCCAACGCCTAACCACAAATCACAGTAACACAACCAATCATTTGCTAATGATTTTTAGTAAGGCGTAATATATTTGTACCTAGACCTAATAAACCTAACAGTATGGGGTTCTACAGAAAGGGCGTTTTAGTGTTGACATGCATGTCATTGACAACATTTATGAATTCACAAAGATTTTAAAAATGTCCCAAAAGTTAAGACGGGATTTGAACCCGCGACCTTTCCATAAACCTTCCTGTCAGTGCCGAATAGTCCCTTGCAGTTATTCTTACTATTTTACATCCAGTTTAGTACTGGGCCTTAAATTATTTGTATACCTACGTCAAACGTTTGTAAATTATCTGTGATGTAATGTTTAAATGAACACGTTCTTATTGTTTTGCATAGCAAATAATTACGTGTTTGTAAATCTAGCCCATTGTTACATGTTTACCTATAGATTATTTATGTTTACCTGTTGTACTTGCATATCAGGAATTCCGGTTTGTCATGTTTGCTAGAATTACAAGAAAATTGAATATAGAATTACTTATAGAAATTTATGAGAAAGAAAATCAACTCACATCAATTGAAATGGAAAATTTTGACAAATCCACAATAAAATGATTATGATAACGATCATTAATATGTTTAAAATATATTGTAATGTACACCTAGGGTGTTATTAATAATCTTGGCGTAGCGTTGGACTAGTTAATCCGTGTTTTGTCACATTTGCTCGAGTTGACAACTGCATGTCAATGCAAGAGACAAAACACGGATTAACTAGTCCAACGCTACGCCAGGGTTATTAATAACACCCGTAGAGTCGATAAAAGGTGAATAAGTTTTAGAAAAGGCACTCAAACGTCGCTTCTTTCATACTGCATCGAACTTGCAAGTTGAGCACCTACAAAAAAATAACAGCAAAAACGCGCGCGGTTGGTTGCGCAGTTTTTTAATGTTGTCCTAAGTTACAGACATCTTCATGCATGTGATATTTACAAATATATCAAATAAAGCTCTAAAGGTTTTAATAAGGTTTTATCACACATAATATAATATATGTTCTATAAGAATATATAATAAAACAAGGAAAAAAAAACATGAAAATCAGAACAAATATAATTACCTTTATTTTGTAATTTTTGCAATTTTGGAAGAAAATTATAACAGTTCAACCGTCCGAAAAACAAAAAACAAATGATGTTCAAACATATGAAATTGTGAAACAATATGATCGCGCTGCGGTCTCATTCCATCCGGGTTTGTCACGAGACATGTGACAATCAGGTGTAAGTCCACGAGTCCGCAGTCCATATCTGTGGCACTTTTTACACTAGGAATCCTAGAGAAAATAAGGACAAGTTACTAAAAGACTGCTTTGTACTGGATAATTTGTTGTTGGTTGTTACAATCATCAAAGTTAAATGCGGGAATTTTCAGCCGCAGTACTGATGGTTCGAGTCGTGATAAAATGCTTAACGCTGGTTCTTTTCCAGCAATAACTTGGTTCGGGTCACTGCCGTCAACAAGAGACTTGCTGCTCAAGGGCGATAACATGTCCCATGATATATCTCGGCAATGGATGCCATTTGTTGTGTCATTCGCATTACTAAACCACGTAAAGTTGAATATGGCTCGTCACTCCATACTTTGATAAATAAATTTTAAATGAAATGATAATAATATTTATGATCAGCGACGCCTGAACGAGATGGTTTATTGTTTGGTTCAACGCTATCCAAAGAAACCTGCTAAGCCACAAGAGCCCACTGCTCCATTGACCATTACTTGATCAACTTCCTACCAGTGGAACTGGAATGCGCCTCCTTGACATCCGGCAAAAAAGGGAGGGGGCGAGGAGGTTACAGCAGATGACCACTGATGACATCAGGAGCTTCCTGCCTCTACACAACAGTGTGGTGTGTCAAGACCCGTGCCCAGGCACAATATAATACTTGAATACATTTTTTTTTGTAAATACATACTTAGAATACAATATTTTTATTATCATTATACAATATTTTTATTTATCGCGATTACCTTTTTTATTTCCTGACGTTGCGACCGTGTTACAACAGCTGTGGTCGCGGGCGTGGTGGATTAAATGTAACATCTTTATAACCTGCGTTTCACTAATAAAGAATTGAATGGAATTCAACATTAGGTATGTAAATAATATATTACAACATAAAATAAAAATACAAGTATTATACAATATTGTTGTATTTTTATTTCTTAGCTCACAGACAATTCTGCACAATTAAACCTTAGATGCGGTCGTTATAAAGCTTAACGCCCACTGTAAAGCCACCAAGTGTTTTAATTGAAGTTTTCAATGTTGTTTTATTCGTTCTTAGTCGGTTTATGCTCCCATTTTCTTACACTACACCATTTCATAAAGAATTAAACATGCTATCTATTAAAAAGCATTTTTAATACAGTTGCTCAAAAAGTGGCGTATTGCAGGGACGTATAGCGTTCGGGATGTGGGCTATTACACACGCGTGCTTTTTTTTTACCATTCCCGCACTAGTGCTTTTTCTTTCCCAACTGTCAAAATAATGTCTAAAAAGAAAAACCAACCATGAAGTTTTTACTAAAAAAATTCATCGAAGTTTTTATGATTCATACAAATACGTATTATTTCTAAAAAGAAGCTACTAATTTGTTTCATTAACAGATTTAATGATTTGATTGAATGAGTTATGTTAGGTTTCATTTCATTTCATCTCATTAAATTTCATTTTCAATTCATATCAATAAAAAAAATCTACTGCAGACTTGGCTGTATGGGTATAGTTCCCTTTGCCTTCCAGAATGGGTGAAGAAAAAAAAAAAATCTCCCCTTATATTTTACAGTTGGCGGCACCTAGACTAAAATCTATCTCTGTGCCAAATTTCATCCAGATCCTGACTTGATTTGACTGGCCTCTCAGCTCAGTTGGTAGCTCTGCCTTCTGCGCCGTAGGTCGTGGGCTCGATCCCCACCGAGATCATATTATATTTGTGTGGTGAACGCATATTTGTGTTCTCTGTCTGGGTGTTATATTGTCATATAACGGCCTATACGTTTCTTGAAAACCTATCACTACCGGAAAACATATTTCCCAATAAAGCTATTTATTTGCCCTACAATATAATATACAGCATCAATAAGAATTTAGATTCAATAAACAACAATATTCCGTTCCCCTATAAATTACGCAACAAAAACATATTTGCAAGCCTCGTACTAATGTTACCGACTTTCCGCAAGATTTGCTTAAACGACGGTGAAGGCTACACGCCACTGAAGCTAGCAGTAGTAAAGAGTTTGCACAACCTTTGTACTAGCTTTCTAAAGAATTAAAAAAAAACGCAACTACTACAATTAATTTTATATATCTGAGTATCAGAGGTCGGGATCGGTAACCGGCAATAGACAACCCACACACGGTTTTGTAAATGTCGAGAGCTTCTGTTTTTCTAGTCAGTCCGGTCATGTTTCTTGACTGTTCATTTGT
Source organism: Thera obeliscata (assembly GCA_947578465.1). NCBI lineage: Eukaryota > Metazoa > Arthropoda > Insecta > Lepidoptera > Geometridae > Thera > Thera obeliscata. The sequence goes on from CANPUM010000016.1 coordinate 102,263, forward strand.
AACCATTATCACAATCACATCAATTACTTTGTAAGAAATCAAGTGAAAGAGGTAAGTCTATAGATCACAGTAATCATAAAAGAAACATAACAGTGCCAACTAAAATCAATGTGAAGCAAAGAGCTGAAATAGTTAATGAATCATCTGATACTGACAAAACTGAAGATAAATCAATTACACAATCATATAAACCATTGAAGAGCAAAAAGTCTTATAAAGACAACAGTCTCCATATAAAAAACAAAACAGTGCCGACTAAAGGCAATGTTAAAAAAGAAGCCAATTTTGCTTATGAATCTTCTGAAGATGAAAAAACAGAAATTGAATCAGTCTCACTACCATATAGATCACATATAGGTAAAATTACTTCCAATAGCAACAAAACTACCAGGAAACCCATTAATTATAACCATTCTGAAAAAAATGACTTTAAATACCATGTACACAGTAGTGTTATACAAGAAAGGCAACGCCAATTCGATTGTTAAGCCATTAGTGTCAACACCTATTGTTTTTAAAATTGTTCTTTCCAAGGAAAGAACTTTCCATGCGGTGGATGATGTAGAATTTTAAGGTATCTCTAATATTTATAAAATTTCTGTTTATGTTATAGGCAGGTCTATAATATTAATTTATCTTTCCAGGAGGGTGTTTTTGATGCTGATGTTCACATAGACCTGTTAGACAGTGCTGTGGCAGAAGGGGGCAGAAACTGTATTGTTGTTTGTGATGCATTGCTACCACCTTTGAAAATGGGTAAGATGCTTCAATTGCTGTAGAGTGTAGCTCTTCCATATAACGTCTGATCCAGTGGATGCAACAGTCGAAAGAATATTTAAAAACATATTCCTTTCGATAACTATGAAAAGCCAAGGCCCCTTTGCTAGAGATGGTGTTGGTAGGTACATAGTTAATCATATATGAATAATGAAGCAATGAAATATAATATATGATCAAATGAACTTCCAAGTGAAGTTCTATCATTATTATATGAATTGCTTCATTAGAATATATGATACCCTCCCCTCCCTGGCGCAAGGCGCCTCCCATTACATAAAAAGTTTTGTAATACGGATAGCTTGTACAGTGAATAAGTGCTTATAAAAAGAATAAGAGTGGACAGGAAGTTGTAGAGTTTCAGAAGACCGTAAGGTACGAGAGTTACAAAGATTTTGGTATTCAAAGCGTTGAGATTAGTTTAGCTTTTAGATAAGGGGGGTGGAGGGGTTAAACATGACACTGTACAAGAGGGAAAAGAGACGAGTATTCCTGCAAAAATGAAATAGGCAACCACTTAAGCTTATTACAAAAATTGGAAACATGGTCATATTTGCGTAAACCAAATATGAACCTAATGGAGAAGCAATGGTCAATCATCAACGAATATTTGAATTTGTCCCGACTTTATTATGATAGTACAGTATGGAGTTAAGTAAGAGAATTCAGCTGGGTTGGGCGGTATTTGGGAAACTTCGTCAGGTCTTCTAGTAATTCATCTCACAGTGCTCAAAAACGAAAGCCAGTGCGTCCTACCAGTTATAATAAGACGTGGACACTGACGGGTCCATTAATTAAAAGTCGCTCAACAAGCTATGGTTAAGGCTATGCTCGGAGTCTCTCTCAGAGACAGGATCTGGAACGAGGTCATTCGATAGAGGACCAAAGTTGTCAACATAGCCCAAAGAACTAGCAAGCTCAAGTGGCAGTGGGCCGGTCATGATTCGAAGAACCGATAATGTGAAGACCACGTTTAGGCAAACGTAGCTCGACTTGAGCGCTCATTGTTAGTGACCTGTCAATTTCAATTACAAGATATCTCACGGAGGTTTGCCATTCTATCTCCTCACCTTGTAGCTTGAGCGGTGGAAAAACAGCGCTGTCGTCTGCAAAGAGCGCAAGGGTGATGTCCTTCTCCCTGGGTCCGAGCCTGCCGTCCAGGGTCGGGATGTCATCTGTGTAGAGTGCATGCAGAGTAGGCGAGAGGTAGCTCCCCTGGGGAACCCCGGCAGCTATAGGACGTGGTTGTGAGACGGACTGCTCAACTGACACGTAGAAACTCCGGTCCCAGAGAAAAGACCCCACAATCTGAATGAAAGCAGGTTTTATCGAACTATTGTTGAATTTTACTACGTCTTGTAGTAAATGAGCCGAGGTTCAGTGTAGAAAGCGATAAAATTCCCCGACATGTTTGCTTACTTACTATTGCTATGCTAGGCTACCTCACAGAGTAATTGCATTTGGTAGATAGTTTACCACTACCGGAGAAGTTTTCCGGTGGTCTATCTCGAATCGCGTTAGATTTCTCTTTCAAAATTTTTCATGGGTTCTCTACGATTCTGTTTATCATACGAGAAGTACCAATATCTATTCTTAGAATCTGAAATTCCTAGAATGATTTACCCCTGCTTCCTTTCTAAATGTGAATGTTTGTTCAAACAAACGTGTGATCCGTGTCTCATTTATAAACATTGAAACCTCCGTGCTTGAAGTAGTTATAATGCATTCTGAATTAGTTTTCGATGCAGTACTGACCTTGCGTTCAGCATATTATGAAAACCATTATCTATTTCTTCACGATCGCCATCTTCAAAAGCGTACGTCGATGTTCTCTTTCGATGTATTTTCAGAAAATAACATTTTTCGCGGTCATTATTATGAACTTTCATCTGCTTATCATTAAATATTGTCTGTATAGTTTTAATGGCTTGTCGATTTGCGGTGGCTAAGTTGTTTAACTACAGTAGTCCCTCGTAATACATGAAGTCTTTGGGTTTTTTATTAATATTTCTGTTATCCTACAGTTTTCTCCAACTTTATATAACTGGCCGGCAATAAAGACCACTGTAAAATTCTATTACAGCTATTTCAGTGTACATTTATACTTTGTTTGCCCATAGTTGTGTAAATTCAGTTTGTATTTGTATTTTTTTTTTATGTTTGTTACCGCATAATTTCGTCATTTGTGAGCCGATTTGAAAAAATATTTTTTTATTTGAAAGATTGGTCCAATTTTAATTTTATTAAAATCGGTGTTGCCATTTTTTTTTTAAATAATTTTCAATGTTTGTAACTGCATGCCTCCGTCATTTATGAACCGATTTAGAAAATTATTTTTTTACTTGGAAGGTTATTCTTACGTCCAGATTGTCCCAAACAAATTTCATTAAAACCGGTTCAGCCGTTTGGCAATGAAGTCGGTTTCTCTAGTTTTTTAAATTTATAATTATTTTATTTGAAGTCAGTTAAAAATATCTACCACGATCTCAGGACGTGATTACTTGTAGGTGTACCAATATGTGTGTTCCTCCAGCTTCCTCCAGCTGTGCAGTGCCCTGGAGCAGCAGCAGAGTACGCTGGGCTTCAGCTCGTTCGCGCTCGACTGCAGCAGCCTGGAGCAAGTGTTCCATGACATCTGCACGAAGGCAGACACTCCGGCTAGCCACCAGTACACCAGTCAGTATTACAGAGCTTAGAAGAGCTAGGTCAATTTATTCAGACTTTGTTAGAAGGAGAAGCATTTTATTGACCGAAATAATAATTACCTTCTCAATAATTCGACTGGCCTCTCAGCTCAGTTGGTAGTAGCTCTGCCTTCCGCAGCGTAGGTCGTGGGTTTGCTCCCCACCGAGAACAAATATTTGTGTGGTTAACATAGATGTTTGTTCTCTGTCTGAATGTTATATTTAATTCTAAGATATGTATTTACAAAAAAAATGTATAATAGCCCCAAATTAAGCAGAGCTTGTACCATGGCAACCAGATAGCTGATATAGATAGATAGATAGAAAATTCTTACTTGCACTAAAACAAAAATTGTATTGTACATAGGCGAACTTAATGCTAGAGAGCATTCTCTTCCAGAATAATACTTTAATAATTTTTTTTTGTAAATACATAACATAACATTCAGACAGAGAACAAACAAGTAGTATTTAAGTAATATATCCGGTATCTGGTTCCAGATAATCAAGCATATTACAAGCTATGCTTAGTTTGGGGCTAGATAATGTGGTGTTAATTGTCTAAAAAAAGAACTAAAAAAAATTTAATCGTTCCTCAGTGGAGCCGTCCGGCAAGCAGTCGATGCTGGACCTGCCATCGAAGAGTGTCTCCTCGTCGTCACTGGGCTCGGGCGCGGGGGCGGCGCAGGGGGCGGGGCAGGGGGAGGGGGCGGTGTGCCGGCGCGGCGCGCGGGGGACGCAGCTGCTCGCCTTGCTGCGTGCGCGTCTGCTGCATCTCATACGGGACAGGTGACCTCACAGGTTCCTCTCACAGATCAGCTGGTAGTAGTTCTGCATGCTGCGCTGGAGGGCGGGAGTTCGATCCCACACAGAATATTTGCATGGTTAATAATTAAATTAATTAAGAGCCAAGGCGTCGCGGCAGACCACGAACTAGATGGCGAGACGAGCTCGACAAATACAGGCCACAATGGAACATCTTAGCACAGGACCGCACAGAGTGGAGGGGATTTGGGGAGGCCTTTGCCCAGCAGTGGGACATTAAAGGCTTATAATAATAATAAATAATAAAATAATTAATAGATTCAGGCGTGACTTTGCGGAATTCCATTGTTAAACATAAACTAAATAGAACAATAAATATGATGGTTCTAATCCTCTAATCTAATATACGTAAGCTAATTTAACTTGTGTGTGCACCCCACGTAACACCCGCAAATCCTGCAAAGAGAAAAATTCATTGATGTTATAGTTGTGGCTATGGCTTTGAATCGACGGATATTCTTCAACATTGTAAGTATTTCTACCTACTATCGAACCTAATTAAAATTATCTTACTACATCTATGCACCTAAAATATAATATTTTACTGCTATACAGGATGTTTATTAATATTTGGTAAATTCAAGCAGCGGCAATGGGCTTGCAACTTCACTCATGGAATATCATCTTTAGAATCTGTTCTGTTGGACGAACCTCTGACTACCCTCTTTATACAGGGTGTCCCATAAGTCAACGTCCAGCCGAAAACGGATGATGCGCCAAGTCATGACAGTTATTAGAAAAATATAAAAAAAAACATTTGCTAAGTAACTTTCGAGTTATGACTATTTAAAAAAAACTGGAAAAACTGACACCCTGTGATGATCTTTTAAGTCCTGTGACTACAAATATTAACTTTTCATGAATTTTTTTTTTGCAACGTAAGCATGAATTATCCTTCTGTAAATTACAATTCAAAATTAAGCCATAGCTGCCTCAGTTTTTAATGAAATCGTGGAGTTTTGTCCAACGTTTCATTTCAGATAATAACATCACCCAACTTTAACCGTCTGTACTACTGAGCTTCAATCCGACACTCTCCAGTTTCCCCTGCCATTTTACCAGCCTGTTCTGGACCTCGGTTGCGTCTTCTCCGATAAGTACAATGTCATCGGCGAACAGCATGCACCAAGGTGCTTCCTCCTGTATGTTTGATGTCAATGCATCCATTACTCTAGATCGTTTGTAGATAGCATAACTGTTTCTTGTGTATATTGTAGGTACATTTTGTAAACACTGGTTAATTGTAAGTTTCTTTGCGTAAATGAAGGTTTATTTTTCATTATTTTTAAAACCTAGCACTGAGACTTTCACTCAAATCAAACCCTGCGGATTCAGACTTTTGTACTAACAAATTCTACAAAAGACAATGTAAGTTGAACTCAAAACCACATGCCTTTGTTAGTATGAAACCTGATCTGAACTACCACATTATAAAGACTTACATGATAAACCTAGGTATTTTTAAGGATAGGTATTTTAACAGGTGAATGTTTTTTTTTATGCCATAGTTGGCAGACTGGCCACTTAATGGAAAGTAGCCACCGTCACCCTCTAAATAAGCAGAAATATTATAGCTGCAGAAACATAGGAATATAATAACTTAGTATCCTACATTTTTTAATTAATAGTTTTAACACTGTTTTTTCCTAATAAAATAAAATAAATAAAATATGATAAAATAGGGCTCAGGGAGCTGATCGAGTCTTGTCCCTCCACATCCACATCTGAGTCACCATTGGGTCAACTAGAACATTGCTGCCACCAACCAAAGTCTAATTACCTATGAGTGCACACGCACACTACAATGAATAGACTACGGTTCGCGACTGCCGCTCGGAGCAAACTCCCCGCACCCCGCGAGGGGCGCGTCTTCGTGAATTGCACTATCTATACAGACATTGCATAGGTACAATACAACTTAAGGTAGGTACTTTGAGAATCTTTGAATTCTTGGTTTGTTTGCGTGGATTCGGCACCTACACTCACCTATCTATAAGACGTTTCAAAGTGATCCTTGCGATACTATTTATTTAATAAACGATTTTTTGATTTTTAAGTAGCTCTGTTTAGAAACATACAAAATGTAACCATTTCAGGCGACAGTGCATTAACAATACAAAACAACTAACTGGTAACCAAATCTCATAGATTTGAAACTATAAAATAATTTAAATAAATAAAATGGTATTTTTATGTCACACAATTTACAAATAAATAATATGGAGCGCTTAAAAAAAGGTTTCACAAATTGGTTTAATATTTTTTTCCAGTGGTGTTCTGAAGCAAGAAGTGATCGATAGCGATGATAGTCTGAATCCTAGTCATATTGGTAGTTGGACCAGTGATAATGCAACTGTAAAATATACACCTAGCTTTACCTCGATTAAATCAAAGGTGAGTAATTAACCTTAAATAGACTAGGTATAATATTTCGGTATGTAAGAAGGTACATCATTTCTATAACATACATACCGTTAGGTATATTTTTTGATCATAGAGGGTCTTATTAATAATCCTGGCGTACTACCCGTAAAGTTCAAGCTTGTTCTCCCAACGAGCGTCCGCTGACGTCACGAAAACGCCCCGCTCCCCAACCCCGCCTTGTCGTCGCCCGTTTCCACTCATAGTTCACGAGCTACGCCTCAAATCTATTCTACCTCAATACAAGATTGTCGCAACATCATAATTCCTGTACCCAAAGTCCCAGTGCATTTAGGTACAACGTTTCGTTTCGTCGTCTCTTTTGCATGGAAAAAATATGAGACAACAACTCTAACTACGCAACCTATTTTTGCTGTCTCATGTTTTCTCCATACAAAAGACAGAGACACGTAGGCGAAACGAAAACAACATTTGGTAACGAAATGTGGTAGCAAAACTCGGACTTCGGGTACTGAAGGGCAAGCATAACCTTGCTGAAAGGTCATTGCTCCAGATGCAAAGAAACATTCCATCAAATTGTGCAATTTTCGAAAAACGTGTTGTTTACTTTTGTATGTACAAGAAGTTGTTTTGAAAATAATACTGCTAGAACAGTAGTCAAGAATTACAGTCAACGAAAAAGAAGAAAAAGAGAGTTAGCAAAGAATAGTTGCTGAAAAACAATATTAGATTTATTAAATAGATTGACTGGTGGTGGTCCACCCACAGTCCACAGTATTTCTTTAAACCACTTATTTGCTACATCAACAAAATCTAAAATATTTGGCATTCAACAACAAATGAATCCATGTTTTCTATAATAAACTAGTTTGGCTTAGCTACAAGTGTGTTTCACCTGCTGATTAGGACAAATGCCAATAACTTATGAGAACTGGGATAAGTCGAAACTGTTAGCTTTGTGTGTAGTATTTTACATAACTACATAATTTGTTTCCTTGGAGAGATTTTAAACATGGTCTCAAACTATTTCCGATGATAAACAACTTTTTCCCTGGTTTGAAGGGTGTAGTGTCAGTAAGAGTGCTTCTAGCTTATGTCTGCCTATGTTTATAGTTTTGTAAAGTAAATAAGGATATAGTCATATTATTGTACTCATAATAATTATGATGCAACATTGTTTTTGAAACCCATTTTGTTGAGGATCAGAGGCAACAGAAATGTCTAACTATCACTGTTCAGAAGATACAGCCTGGTGACAGATGGACAGACATACAGACAGACAGACAGCGGAGTAATAGTAATAGGGTCCCATTTTACGTTTTGAGTATGTAATCCTAAAAACTGGGATGGTGATATTCTTACCAGCTTACTGAAGGTGAAATTCAGAAACAAAATAAGTTTAAATGATATTGACATGGATTACTTTGAAACCACAAGTCATCATCCATTGGGCCTACACAGTACAAGCTGACCTTTGTATTATGTGCCATATTTGTATTTCTTGTCTGACTCATTATCTGACTACCTAATAATTTGCAGATTTTGTAGATTATGGAGCAATTAAGAAATGTATTATTGGATTGCTGTTTCCGAATTAATCCACATTCAAATTTAGTCTATTCTTTTTCTTAAATTTCAGAGCTTAGCTCTTTACGGGGTTTTGATGCTGTTTTCTCCAACTAAGTCTTTCAAATGCGGCCTCCTTGACTTCCTTATACAACATGACAGCGACTTTTTCTTTTATCTGGCTCATGTAACTTATTGGTTCCCATAATACAAGCTCTGCTTAGTTTGGGGCTGGGTAGTGTTGTGTGAATTGTCCACAATATTTATTTATTTATTTATTTATTTATAATTTATTAGTTTAGTTTTTATAAATGCGTACTTGCAACAAATGGTACAGAGCCTGCGTAGCTTTTAATGTCAGACATTTTGTAGTAACAGCCAGATATGGCGGTTTTTTTTTGTAGTATAAGCCAACTAACTTCTAAACTGCAATAGCTACTCATTTTAGGCTTATAGAAATAGAGAGAACTCACAACTACAAGAATATATATCTGAGAGGTTTGAATATAGTTATAAAAACAGAGAAACCACAAATAAAACAAGTTTTTGGCTTTTACGACATTTGATCCCAGAAGGGTCGTGGTGCAGGTAGTTAGAAATGCTGATTCCAGCATTTTGGCTAGTTACAATTTTACGTAACCGTACATATTACTAACCCCAAAACGAGATAGAAGCGGGCGAGACCCTCGTTTGTACAAAGTCAAAAGTAAACAAAGTTATAAAAATGTAAATAAGTAAAAATATCAAAAGTACAAATTAAGTAAGAAAGTAAGTAAGCTAATGTAAACTTAATCAAAACTAAATTCAATATCTTTGACAAGATTTTAGTGGCTGTGGCTGCACAGACAACACAGGCGACTCTCCATACAAACGTAGTCCCCTATTTCCTCCCTGGATAATGCCTCTAGAGTAACCATTTTGTCTCATAAAATCCAGATCTGCTGTAGGTATACGTTTTTCAGAAACTATTGCTTAATTTGGGGCTAGATAGTGTTGTGTGGATTGTCTATAATATTTATTTATTTCATTTTTGTAACGCAAGTGCACGAACGATGCGCGAGCTCCAAGGTCCCGCGCAGAATGACGTAATAGCGGGAAACCGCCCGTGTAGTTTATGTATTTTAGCACCGGTTATCAGCGGCGTTTTATAAAGAGACTATTATTATTTTTATTTTAAATTGATATTTCTGTGTGTTTTTGGGTAACAAATATTGTTTTATTTCGTGTAAGGTATTTCATTATTATTATTTAGCGTTAGTTTTATTATTATTATATTATGGTGCCACTGAAAACCAGCGCTACAAGGGTTACCGTGCCCTTGTAGCAAATGCTGAGTGGTCTACCTTTTTTGCCGTCATGTAATCTAAGTTAATTATTTTTAAGTTGACGCAAAATAAATTATTTCTATTTCTATGTTCAGTTCTGTCCATCCCAAGGTTGGTAGAGATCGCTGTTAGCGATTAGACCGTCCATTGAAATAATTTGATTCAGAATCTCTCGCGTCAAAAATAAATTATGAAGGTGTGTAGTAAAAATAAAAACTTTTTTCACCATATTTGCTTCTGTAAATTAAGTGACGGAAAAAAATCATGATCACGGGTAAAATATAAGGCTAAAGAGAGCTATCTAATTTTATTCTTTTTGCTAATTTTCTTGAAGCCTCTTTGCTTTGCACTTCATAATTAAGAAAAAACAAAGAAATTACCTATCAAAACCATTTTATAGTTGTTGATAATTATGTTTGTATCCACTCACTAGCCTATAGAGATACCAACCCGCTTAGCTAGAAGACCATGGTTGGCAGTAAAATAAAAATATTGAAAAGGCGCTAATTAGTGTAAGTGATGATATTCTTCAGAAATATCGCACAATAAATCCGTCTGTACCACCACTTGCTATTATTGCCGTCGGTATTGTCTGTTCTCATCAAGTAACACAATCCCACTGATCGTCGCCATCAAAAGTCGTAAATGCAATACGATATCGACTCGATCGAGAACAATTAAAACTTTGAATCACGCCCTTAGTTCACGCCTGTGTGAACTTAGTACTAATTGCTATCATATTCGTACGGTGTTCCAAGAAACTAATAGATATTCAGAAAATTATCTAAATGTACGTTTCCTTTCTTTTGTTTGTTTGTTTAATTTTAATTTCAGCAATCCTATGTATATAAATAAATAAATTTGTCCTATATATACAAACAATAGTCATATTAAAGTCTAATAGATCTATGGCAGATATTACGGATAGGTGCGTGGAGTGGCGAGATGTCGTGGGAATAAAACACTGTTTTACAGGAAGTTAACAGAACACCGGTCGAGTGCGCGCGGACAAGCTAGTTGTCCGCACCCCGCGAGGGGCGCGTCTTCGTGAATTGCACTATCTATAGTTTAAGCACTGTATTTCTTTTAACATAAGTAAGGAGAACTCCAAATTTTTTTTATAAAAAACTTGAACTAAGCCTGATTGTGAACTCAGAGGTTTGAGAAAGTGTAATTAGATCTCTCTGAGTATTCTTTACCAATTTTAGATTTGATGAAGCGTATTTTCGCCGTCTTTTCCAATGACCTGTGACTTCTAACAATATTTACAATAAAATATTGTTAGAAGTTCGTGGATGGAGTAGGTTCAAAACCGTACACTTTAAATCTATGAGGCCAATATCTGGCAATTTTTTTTTCTAGACTGGTACGACGTATTTATTTACCTTTGGAACTGACACATCAGCACCGCCGTAAGGTCCACTTTGCCGTGGACCTTTAAAAAGAGGCCTACATAAGTCCAGAGGGCTAGCACCACATATAGCTCTTATACATTTTTTCTGTATCATAAATAAGCTTGTAATATCGACTGAGTTACCCCATAACACAATACCATAACGCATCGCAGAGACAACATACCCATGGTAGGCACACAGAGCCGTTTTTTGGTCAACTATACGTCTCAATTCACGAAGAGCGTAGATGAATCTGTTTATTTTTTTTTCAATTTTAGTTATTTGAGGCTTCCATGACAGCTGTTGATCGAGTGTTATCCCTAAAAAATTAAGAGTGCTAGACTCTTTAATGTTATGTCCATTAATTGATATGTTCAGATTGGCTTTGGCCGATACTTTGTTTCTGTTGAAAAATTGCATGAAAGTAGTTTTTTCAATGTTTGCACATAGGTTATTTTCATCTAGCCAGTTGATAACCTCTTTGATCGTATTGTTAATATCCAGTTCATAGTCAAACGATTTCTTATTCTCAACCAAAGAATCATGTTCTCTGAATTATGATGGAAATAAATAAACTGGAATGGAATCAACTTGACAGTTATCGATGAGACTATCTAATGTTGTCTAGCTTTGGAATTCAAACAGAGTGAACAATAAATCGTTGTTATTTATTTATGCAACGCTTTTTTCACGCAGTTCAATGTTACTTTAGTTACGAGTATTTGGGAGTATATTTTGTCTATAATGTATTCATATTAAGTTCACATTTCAATTTAGTACGCAGTTCAATACGCAGTAGTTTTCCGGCATTTTCCGCTAGCAGCCGAGAACGTTATTATTATAACACGTTCAGTTTATTATATACAGATGCATAGAAGTCATTTTTATTTTTTCTTCGGTTACGTTTCTCATGAAATAAATTTTATTTACTGGAATTTACTGTTTTAACCTCAGCCCGAAGGAACAGTTTCTTTTAGCGAGTTGAAAGATTAAATTTACGAACCATCAAACAATACGGATTGCTGAGAATAAATTGCGTTCTTAATATGTGATGTAGATAATTGGCATACTTATCCCGAAATAAGTCCCGTATAACGTCGACTTTAATGCTTTGAGTCTGTCGTTTTAAATTTTTGGCAACATTGTATGAGCTTAGCTTGCATCTTTGCAAGCTTGAGCTTAGTATTGTGAATACTGTTTATTGCTTTAGTTTCTCGCTCTACTATGCCACCGCTGACTTTTTTTTATTCGTTTGTGAAATTGACTCTTCTCTTTTCTAAATAATATATAAAATTCTGACGTTAATGACTGACTGACAATCAACGAAGTGTTTCGTGAGTTCGACGATGAAGCCAGTGATAGCTCTGAACCGGTTGATGTGGAAGGGTCTACCGCAGATGCGCAGGATTATATTGAAGTGAAAAATGATTATCAGCAACCAGGTACTTTCCTAAGTTACATACTAATAAACAATACTGAAACTACCATGGTTATTAACACTATTTTTATGAGCAACGGGATATTTACCATATAACCCGGGATCATGGTGCATGCAACTGTTGATACGTTTATCGGTTTTAAAAGAAACGCAATAAAACAGTATACAAATTTATTAACGGTTCTTCAATTGCCCGGTCACTGATTTGACGGTTGCTTTCAAGTAGGAGGTGGAAAAGTACTCCCCTCAAGTTTGTAGACGTCGGCCGGCTTGCTTCGGCGGCCGAGGTACGAGAAGGAGTCAGAAGGAGACAGAAGGAGTTCGTGGTCACACGTAGTTGACGTCGATGGGTGACTCGGGGAACACGAATAGGTCCTCCCAATATTGTAGACTCAACTTTTGCAGTCCAACTTTGAATCCCAACTTTGAATCCAAGCTTTGAATCCGTACATTGAAGTCCCAATTTTGAACCCTGGAAAGTAACATAGTAGGTGTCACCAGCAGGTCCAGGTTCATTACCCTCTGATTGTGACCACCGTGCGAAGCAAGCATTACGTGATGATGAGGTGAGATGAGGTGAGTACGAGGTGGTGTGTGATGTCACAATCAGAGCGGAGTTTACAAAATGAAATGAATGAAATTACTAGGAAAGAATTTAAAATTACAAAAATGAAAATGATATGAAATGAACAAAATGTGAAGTTAATGTGAAATAGGATATCTAATAAAAGATTAGATACCTAGCTAATTAAAATAAAAGCAAGCTAAAGCTGAAAAGAAGAAAGATTACACAAAGAAACATCAAATAAAAGTTCGTTACAAAATGCCACGAACCTACCTACAACATTTTTGTGACGGTTGTTCAACACTTACCGATATACGGGTTTAAAACTGAATTTACTACATTATGGCTTACGAGAGTGATATGTCTACGTAAGAAAAGATTAAGTAGATAAAAGGAAAAGAATTAATGTTCCTCAAAGTGATTCCCGGTCGGGCGGCGCTCGGCAAACGACACGCTCAGAACGTAAGCGTGTAGGAGCAACCGCGACCGACCGGGGAATGGCGGTTGTGGCAGCGACGAGGCGCTCGCGCACCGCGCTATACGAACACGCCCGAGTACCTCCGAGCCGACGCGCTCGGATTTGTAAGCAAAGCAAAGTCTGCGAGGCACAGACGTTGGTATTATTTAATTTTGATTCAAATTGAAGCTACTTTCCATAGGTACCTAATGATATGTAGGTAGGAAAGTACCTTTAAAATACTGATTTTATGATTAAATTAGAAACTAGATACTTCTAAAATGTATCTACGTTACAATACCCCCGCGCTTAGTGAAGGATTTTATTATTTCTTAAAAGGATAAAATCCGCATGGTAAACTCTAGACGTAAAGTTTGAAATCTTACAAATAATGTGCAAGTCCAAAAGCTAAAGCTCACAATTCTTTCAAAATCTACACTTGCTCACATATGGCACACTATAAGGAAAAAAGGTCCCAGTGTGTGCGAGTTTGTGTCGATCGCCAAAAGAAGGAAAGTTGCAGATTTTATATAAATGAAATAAAAAAATAGCTTCTAAAAGGAAAATAAGCGAGTATTTGCCTACACATTCATACCTTTCATCATCTTGCATACCTCACGCTTCATATTTCATACTTCACGCTTTCAATATAGCGGCAGTAACTGTGTATTAAAATTACTGGCGCACTCACACATCAACAGGGTTCAAGTTGTGATATGAACTTGAAACCCAACAAATACATATTCCAAAATGGTGGAAGGATGCGCGAAAGTAAAAAAAATGTTTTGACCGAAGGTCTTAAAGGATAAAAAGGTTTAGTTATAAAAAAATATATATCAAAAAGAGTATCGGTAAAAGTTGAACAACGCAAATAAGTCACTATACAAAAAAAACAACAAAATACTCCGCCTGTTACAATAAAGTTTGAAAAATTGAGTAACGTTTTGGTTGTTTTTCTTTTCAATTAAAAAAAATGAAAATATTGCAACCAAAAATAAAAAAGCGTTTAAATGCAACTAATGTGTACGAACGAAATAAATATACAATTAAAAAAAGAAAGGGAAGGAAAAACATTGTCTCCAAATTTTGTACCGACTGTACCAAAAAAAATATATTTAACAAAACAGAAAGTGCTGGTAAAGGTAACAGTCAGTAAACAATATATAAATCAATTTAAAAAAAATAGACTCAAAAATCAACTAATTTTATTGCACCCTGTATTTTAAGTTGCAAACAAAATACTAAAAAACGTTACGTACACCTTAGTTACCGGCAACCAAAAATAAAACAAGCTGAAAAGAAAGAACGTTTTACAAAATAAAAAAAAAACACACACACAACCACAAAAAAAAAACACACAACCTACCTGAAAGCAAAATCAGTGACCAAGAACACGTTGGGCGCCAGTGATAAAGACTGTACACAAAAATTGCCCGATCACCGATTTGACGGTTGCTTTCAAGTAGGAGGTGGAAAAGTACTCCCCTCAAGTTTGTAGACGTCGGCCGGCTTGCTTCGGCGGCCGAGGTACGAGAAGGAGTCAGAAGGAGACAGAAGGAGTTCGTGGTCACACGTAGTTGACGTCGATGGGTGACTCGGGGAACACGAATAGGTCCTCCCAATATTGTAGACTCAACTTTTGCAGTCCAACTTTGAATCCCAACTTTGAATCCAAGCTTTGAATCCGTACATTGAAGTCCCAATTTTGAACCCTGGAAAGTAACATAGTAGGTGTCACCAGCAGGTCCAGGTTCATTACCCTCTGATTGTGACCACCGTGCGAAGCAAGCATTACGTGATGATGAGGTGAGATGAGGTGAGTACGAGGTGGTGTGTGATGTCACAATCAGAGCGGAGTTTACAAAATGAAATGAATGAAATTACTAGGAAAGAATTTAAAATTACAAAAATGAAAATGATATGAAATGAACAAAATGTGAAGTTAATGTGAAATAGGATATCTAATAAAAGATTAGATACCTAGCTAATTAAAATAAAAGCAAGCTAAAGCTGAAAAGAAGAAAGATTACACAAAGAAACATCAAATAAAAGTTCGTTACAAAATGCCACGAACCTACCTACAACATTTTTGTGACGGTTGTTCAACACTTACCGATATACGGGTTTAAAACTGAATTTACTACATTATGGCTTACGAGAGTGATATGTCTACGTAAGAAAAGATTAAGTAGATAAAAGGAAAAGAATTAATGTTCCTCAAAGTGATTCCCGGTCGGGCGGCGCTCGGCAAACGACACGCTCAGAACGTAAGCGTGTAGGAGCAACCGCGACCGACCGGGGAATGGCGGTTGTGGCAGCGACGAGGCGCTCGCGCACCGCGCTATACGAACACGCCCGAGTACCTCCGAGCCGACGCGCTCGGATTTGTAAGCAAAGCAAAGTCTGCGAGGCACAGACGTTGGTATTATTTAATTTTGATTCAAATTGAAGCTACTTTCCATAGGTACCTAATGATATGTAGGTAGGAAAGTACCTTTAAAATACTGATTTTATGATTAAATTAGAAACTAGATACTTCTAAAATGTATCTACGTTACACTGTGCCGAAATAACGGGAGTCAAAACTCAAAAAATTAAATCATGGTAATATCCCGTTGTTCACAAACACACTATTGAGTTATTTAGTCAGGCTTTGCATGTAGGTAATTTGTAATAGGGAATTAGGTCTTCTTCCTGCCCGTATCATCCTTGTTCGGCATTACAAACGTGTCTATTTACAAACGTGTATATCACTCTATCATCTTCAGTACTCGCTGGCTAGATCAACGCGCGGGTGACTTCTAAATCTGACAATGGGCCGAAAAATGCAAATAATTCGCTTAAAATAAGTACGGAAAACATATTAATATTAGTTTTAGACAAACCTTTCATGCCATTACATATCTCATGAATTTAACTATTTTAACCGATCAAAAACGTATAGATAATAATTTATTATATTGCGGAGAACGTTAGCAAAAAATGTGATAAATTTTATAGATTTTGGAAGATTGTTATGTAGTTAGTTATAATTTATATATTTTTTTAAGCATTTTTATACTTTGTAATGTAGTTTATTATTTTGCTGTTATTCCATTTTATTGACTCCATTTAATGTGACTGTTTTTATGGTTTTTTTGTTTTTTAAGCCGATAAACTAAGTACCTAATTTGACATAGGTACCGACTCGACTTTTTTTATCATAAATTATGTACCTACTTACTAAAAATGTTGACATTTACTTTGAGTCATTGGTTCCAAACCCATTCAAATCAATAAATTAAATTAGATTTTATTAAATCATCTTGCTTTTTCAAACACTTCGGCATTTAATTTCGAGTTTGCATCTTGCTAATGGGCTATTTGCTCAGGCACAATCTAGTGGCCAGAATCATCCATCAACAACATTCTCTTCAATCTTAGACAATTGATATAAGTGGTCTAAGGCCCGTATTCCGAATCAGTGCTTAGGTCTGAGTCGAGCCTCAAGCACAGATTTTTGACACTTTTCAATGGAGAACTGTCATAAAATCTATGCTTGAGGCTCGACTCAGACTCAAGCGCTGTTTCGGAATACGGGCCTAAGACTTCAATACGATGCTGTGGAGTCCGAGGTGCCGTACTAACAGTACATCCGGTGCCAGTTCTTGAAAATGGTTGTGAATTGCTCTATTTGGATCACTCTATCATTACGGATAGGACTCATCATCTTTGGTGCCCTTATCCCACGCTGCATGGGGTCGGCACAACAGGTTTTCTTCTTCCACTCACCTCCAGGTCAAGATTCAAGATTCAATAAGCGTTTATTCAATACGATACAAGAATCACTTTGAAACGTCTTAAAGCTAGGTGAGTCTATGTGCCAGTTCCACGCGACCAAGCCTAGAAGAACAGGCAACAAACTACGGCTCGGTTCCTACCGTTTTTTTATATGATCCTTTTACAAATCAAAAATAGTCTAAAATAATAACAGTGAAGTTCCAGTGTGGTGCCACTTCACTTAGTCAGACGTATGCAATGCAATAATACAAAAGCAAAAGTTTCAAAGACAGCACACGCTACGCTTCAAAGTTATAATAAAGTATCTAGGTAGGTACTATAAAAATAAGATACGAAATAGTAGGTACAGACATTGCAAATTGACATGCTAGCTTTCTATGGGTAGAGTGACCGGGACATCGGGCCACGCAGTTTTATCATTCATAAAGCTATATAACAACGTCACCCATGTTGGCCCTACTTATAGATTATCTCAATTAAACCTTACGCACTATCTCTACTTAATACACACACACCATTAAATTACGTCATCATCATACTTCATCATACTACCACTGTTAATAACTTAATATTCCCCCATACACTTAACACATATATTTGTACATATATGTATATTAAATATGTATAATTGTTGATGGTTTACAGTAATGGTATTGTATATTATATTAGTTTTTTGATGGTTCGTTATATTTTACGTTTTTAATTTGTTCATTGTGTTAGGAGTTACATATGGCTTTACGGTAAATTACTCAGTTTTATTTATAAAGTTTTGACTAGAAATCTGCTTCTTCTTTTTTCGTGAAAATAAGATCGGCCAAAAAAAATATTATTGTCATTCAACTTCAATCAACTAAATAAAGCACAAGCAAAGCAAAAAGCAAACCAAATCGATCAATTCTAGGATTTACAGGCAAATTATGTTTATGCTAATTATTTAAAAATATCATGAAAATATATGGGTACAAAATCAGCAGACCAATCTTTTGAGAAGTTACTGAAAAGTGAACTCGTTTTCTCTGAACATGTCGGAGCCAACAGACCTCAAGGAGGACTTGGACAAAAACTTGGAAGATTTTGAAATTCAGGAAGTACTCCGAAATGGAACGGATCTACGAGAGTATGCTTTGCAAATTGACAAAAATATAAAAGACGCTGAAAAAAGTTCTGTTGCCGATTATCTAAAGGAAAGTGAGAATATAGGTTCTCTTCACAACCAGATTGAGGAGTGTGATGGAATCCTTGAAAAAATGGAAAGCATGCTGATGGTCTTTCAGGTAGGAACTCTATGGACCAACCTTCTTATAATGTTGCTATCACGAGTTTTTAGGCACCCATAGTGTACCTGCATCATAATAACTTGTTTTATGAAACCCCGACTGAGTTTTTTCTTTCAATGTTATTATTCTATTTCTGATGGTTAGATTAGCATAATTTCAAATGAAACAAGCTTATTTGAGCAATAAATTTTATATTTTCAGAATGACCTAGGCAGCATCAGTAATGAAATCATAAGTTTGCAGAAGCGCTCTGTAAGTATGTCTGTGCAGTTATCTAACAGACAAGTTCTAAAAGGACCTTTGTCATCCTTCATAGAAGATATGGCTGTCTCTGAAACTATTATTTTGTGAGTATTTTCATCTTAAAAGTACAGTTGTAGGCAATAAATATTGCAAATCAGCTTGTCTGCTTTCATAGAGGGCTGTCTCGTTCTGATGCATACTAAGCTCTATGAAGCCAAAATTGGCTAGATAGTTTTGCGGATTGTCTTCAATATTTATTTATATATATACTAGCGGCTGCCCGCGGCTTTGCTTGCCCCGTAACCGTTCCCGTTGAAAAAAAAACAAAAAAAAAATCTTTTAAACCTTCTCTGGACCTCCACAAATCATTCAAGACTGATTCAAGACACAAAATCAGCCAAATCGGTCCAGGCGTTATCGAGTTTTAGCGAGACTAATGAACAGCAATTCATTTTTATATATTAAGAAGAAGAAGATGACAATGCTATTCAGTTTCGTGACCACAACTAACGGTGAACGTTTTATAGGAAACTGAAGTCATACAGAAACTTTCATCGGCTAACCCTTGTCTTGATATTTGACTTCGGAAGGGTAAAATCACAGAAAACTGCAAAAAGGTTATCTTATTTGATTTGCACTGATTTGCTCGACCTTTTGCCTGTCTTGTTTATCGCAGTTTGATTGAATTTATTTATGAATGCCATTTTTTAGAAGCAACGACCGATGCAGTTATATTATAATGTAGCGAATATTTAAATATTAATGATAGATAGATAGATTAATGTGTATTTGCAAGGAGCAGTACTCCTACTGGGAACCAATCGTACCTGACGTGGACACGTCACCGTCTCGCAATCGCTATTCATGCTTCTTGAAGAATCCGCTAGGGGCTACGTTTTTTCCGTAGCCTTTAATAGTCCCACTGCTGGACAAAGACCTCAACAAAAGGGATCCAGTTCTCCCTGTACTTTTTATACTCTTAATTCAAGTGCGGTTTTCGAATATTTGAACCGTGCTTCAAAATAAAGGCCTCCCCAAAAGATTTATAATTCTCTCAGTACTTTATTATTCCTAGTTTATAATATTGAATTAAAAACTTTTTCTAATATTATTTTTTGTTTGTTTACAGGTAAGTGACAAATCTTAACGATTTCAAATTCGTCTGGTTGTTATCAGCGTGTCTCAGTGCGGCTTTAGGTAATTAATTATAACTAAGTATGATGAATTATGAGATGGTGACTGTGCAGTTAGCAAAAACTTGGAGGGATTGTTTACACCAGATGCAGAGACGAAAAACACTCTTGAAACATCACTTACCTCACTTTGACTGAATCATGGTAAATATCATCATCATCAGCTTGAGAAGTCCAACGCTGGAGAAAGGTCTACACATTTCCAGGAAGAACGATTCTAGAGCCAAAACTCCGTCGTCGGGTACAGATAGAATTTTTACATTATAATACTCGTATATTCAAGTCTATCTTTCATACTGACAGTATTTAGAAGGTACAACTCATGAATTACAGACGGGTAACAACAACCGTATTTTAGTCAAAGAATATATTAATACAGATTAGATTATTACAGTTTTCAGAGCGTTAAATGGCGGCGAGCACGAGAATCTAACATTCAGCAAATTGGCGCCTAATGGCTCGTCGCTTGCGAATGCGTCTGTTATTCACTTATAACTCGTAAGCACACAAATTAGTAGTTACAACCATCAATGATTTATGTGAATCGGTGCATATAGCTGTGTCAATTGGCCCTTACCTTTCTATTTGCGAGCGAACATTACGCGTTTCGTCTAAGGTCATTCTTAGCGTATCTACTAACCTACTCAAAACATTTTCGTCAGTCTGAAGATATCCATTACTAGAGTAGTCCACGATTCATTTACAGGAAGAACGATTTTGGGCTTTTCCATTCAACCACTTCCCGCCGGCGTTCCTATGATCTACTAATCTAATAGTAGGCCGTAGGTTCTTCCTGCAAATGTAGTAAACTAGGTACTCAGGTTCTACTACTTTTATAAATTTTATGATTAGACCTTGAGTAGTGAAACTACTCCTACTCAGTATTTTTGTTTTTTAATTCTTTCTCAAAAATCCTTTTCACCCCACCAGCTCTGAAAGTGTGTTTTTGCTGTTTATTTTCTGACTGGAAAAGCCGTTTTTATCCGCTAGAGGATAAAGTAAATTTGAATTTAGAATATTGTGTTCAATAAGTTTGTGAATACACAACCTATTTACTTCTACCTCCAAAATTGGGCATTATACATAATGACCGGACATTATGTATAATGCCCAATAGGAGAGGTCAATTTGATAATAACTATTCAAATAATCAAATTGGCCGGGCATTATACATATTTGTCCATCACCTTTTGGGCAGAGTAATACGAACATATTTAATTACTATTTTTTTATTGTTATTGACTAGCTCCGCTCATGGACGACCTCGCGCTTCTGGCTGAGCTATTACAGAGCCAAACACGGGGCACCCCGACTGGAGTTGGTTAGGTTGTTAGGTTTTTTTTTATATCCTTTAAGGAAATCAAACACGGGGCACCCCGACTTGAGTAGGGTAGGTCGTTAGGTTTTTTTATATCTTTGGGAGACAAACACGGGGCACCCCGACTTGAGTAGGTTAGGTTGTTAGGTTTTTTTTTATGCCCTTGGGAAATGGAGTTTAACGAAAGCTTTCCTACTGTTGCTATCAAAAAGAGGGGCTTTCTACGTCTTTTAAAATAAGATTCTAGTGGATTTCTGGTTCTGATAAAAATATTCCGAAAGTTACAACAGCAATGTTCAAGCATTACAAGGACCTGTGCGATGTGGTGTCACTGCTTGTGTACTGTCCCTTTGAGAAATCCTACCTCCTCACTAAGGAGGCCAATGGAGAGTTCTGGATACCCTCGATTAAAGCCGAAAAAAACTGTTGGAAAATGACTGCTCATAAAATAAATTTTGAGGTAAGTGCATATAATTGAAAAAGTATTTACCTGGCTAGGAATGTACTATACCTACTATTAAAAAATAATCTCACTAGATCCACTATGGATCTGGACAATGGATCTTCTGAGATTGAATGGAAAGGACACGTTAATCCATCTCGGTTGTCCCGTACACAGAGGTCCCGTATTAACACCTCTCACGCACTATATTTGACTGCTCAGTATAGTAGGTCCATACCATGAACAAAGAGGCCCACCACCAAAGAGTATAGTTATGGCCCACCACCAGTGGGTGTCGTCGTCTCTTCTCATGTGTATTGTGAAGTTAAATAGAAAAAAATCCGGAGAGCGATTTTTTTTAAACGTCCTGGGGGATATTTGAAAGTATAGCTCTCTATTTTCTAACTAATCCCGGTGAAGGAATCGCCGCCATCTTGTTTTAAAGTTATTTTTTTTCGTTTTTCTGAAATAATTCGTTAATTTTAAACTTTTGGGAAAATTAAGCTATTGGTTTTGCAATAAATAAATAACATTCTAGACGCATTATAACCACGCAAAGAATTGCAAAAAAAAACATACCTTCGGTGTTCGCGCTGGGTCGATGTGCTAGCACAGAGGTTGACAATTTGGACCTTTCAGATAAAAAAATACTTTTTCTAATCGGCTCATAAATAACGAGATTATGCGATAACAAACATTTAAAACAAAACGCTAGACTGATTTTGATACAAAAATATAGGATCAATCTGAAAGTATAACCTGTTAGATAAAAAAATCAAATCGGCTCCTATATGACGAACTAAAGCGATAACAATAATCTAAAAAAAAATAAACCTCAGCCTCTGAATTGAGAACCTCGCACAAGATGCCCACAATTTAATTGAATAGTTGTACTTTATTCACAAGATCATTTCAAAAATGGAATATCAAGAATCTGGATTTAAAAATATTATTAAAATCTTTCATATTCAGTAGCCGACATTTCTTTAGGACTTGAATTCCTACGTGAGCAGTATTTTTACATCGTGTATTAATACAATAAACATAATATAATTTGTATGTTTACTTACATAGTAGCGTATTAGGTATCGCACGAGAAGGCTTGCTTCATATACCTAAAATACCGCTATACATGATGAAATCCATGGTTATGTAATGTCAGAAGGCACAGGACATAATACCGTTGGAAATGTTTTCCAGTCACCTAGTAGCTTTGAAAAGAGAAAAATCTGTTAAAAAACAAAGTGCTGTCGTTGGTTGTGTTATTCATGGAAATAAACTGAAAATTTTAAAGCTTTTGGTACAGTTTATTTACCTACTTCAGATAGAAAAAGAGGAGGTTCTCAATTCAGTTGTGTTTTGTTATTTTTTATTGTTTGTTATTTTGACTGGTCGATACGAGTGCAATTTTAATGAACGTAGTGATATTTACCATGTTTTCGTTTTGGGAGTTTTATCATGGCGCATGCATCGGGAATCAAAACTAATTAAATTGTTATATCGATACGAGTAGCTCCGTCGTATGAGTTATCCCATATTTTCCAAAGAAGATTTGGCGTAGTCGGCAAATCTTTTCTCATTGTCTCCAAACCAGTCCATGATTGCCGTGAGGGAAGCCCACGAGTCATCGATGTCGTTCCAGTTACGCCATAGGTTACAGTTCTCGGCTATTAATGCATAGTCAGGCTGTAAATTAAGCATTTTTGGTATTCATTCATGAGATGTTTCATGAAGCTATAGAGCCTGCGCTAGGTCTGGTAGGTACACCAATCATAAATACAACTTAGCAATAATATGGTATTCGGTTTAAATTGTTATTTTTCTTTAATTTTACTTCGTTTACTTGCACATAGAGATTTTCTTGACCAACGAGAGCAACACAACGTACCTACCAAAAACATGGCGGACGACATGACATGGACACAGGGTTGGGCAGTATTTGAATAACTTGTAATTTAAATACGTATTGAAATACAAAAATGTATTTGTATTTCAACTAAAATGTGTAATTCATATAACAAACACCTGACGCTGAGGTATTTTCTCGCTGAGGCTTCAAAATAAATTTTAACATTAAAATACATTTAACCTTCATTTAGCGTGATCCTTCATAGCACTTGTAAAATTTGTTAATTTAGTAATTTGTGGTAATCTTCATTATTTAACCGCATTTTTCTTACAATTTAACATAGATCTAGCGCATTATCTTTTAGCGAAATTTTAGAAGCTGTCAGTTACAAAAAATATTCAAATAAAGAGTATTTTACCTTTATGTTTTTAGGTTCTAGATACGCTGGCCAGCTACACGAGTAGACAATGGGCCGACCAGTTTTGTTTAACATTTTGCCAAAAGCCGGGTATCCTGAAAATTAGAGTAATGGCCCATCTGATGTTAAGCGGAACCATCGCCTTTACAAAGCATTGCCTCGTAGGTCACACACGTCAGCAACGTGCCTTTCGATACACATACAGATGTTCAGCCTCACGTGCTAGTAATTTCACCGGCATCTACACCCAAATCAAGCTAAGTTGAAAAGTATAACACGTCCCAGTGCCTGAGTTTGAAATCAGACACTGCGTCCGGTTATTGAATTGGACACTTACAAAACTGAACGTAATATTACCTCCTGAGTGTGTTCCTAAGGAAGTTGGAAGCGGATCCCTCGGCAGGTCGCCTTAGCATGCCAGAGTCGACCAAAGCGCGGCGTGCACTCTTAAGCGCGGCGGCAAGGCGTGACCGCTCGGACGCTGGCGCGGCGCGACGCGGTGGTTCATCTGCAAGACCATTCGCAAGCACGGGACTGTACGCCGCCATTAGCCAGGCGGCCTCGTTCTTCTGAGGGGACTCTAGGACTATGCATCTGTAACAAAACGTATATGAAAACCTCAGTATTCAGTATATTTATTGCCTTAGTAGCTAACCTGACAGACATTGTCCTGTCTTATCTTGAAATCTGTAGCGTCTTGAAATAAAAAAACTAATTTAAACAAACTTATCTTTGACAAGGAATGATTGCAACAGAACTGAATGTTGACGTAATAAAACATTAACAAAACAAATAAAACATGAGATAGCGAATAGGAACTTTGCTTTGTAAAACTTAGCATGGCAATACCTAGATAGATAGTGGTCAAAAAATTATGGCAACAAGACATGATTGTGATCGCTGTTCCTTGTTAGCATCATTTAATTGTTAGTATTAGACTTTTGATTACGGAACAGCTACGGAGGCCTATGTCCAGAAGGTATTTTAGAATAGTCTTCCGCAAAGTCGCGCCTGAAGCAATTAACGATAAATTAGGTAATTTATTATGGTAAGCGTTTATTAAAAAAAAATATCGTATACAACTCGATTTTTTGATGAACTTAGGAACTTGCTTAGTGTATCTATTATTTGGTCAAATGCTTGTGTTATTTAGTATATAATAGTTTTTTTACTTTTTTTTTTGTGCTGGCGCCGGAAAATTGATTATTTTGCCAAGTCCGATTTGTTTATCAGAGTAACTTCACTTACTATTTGGAAGAAAAAAAAAACAATAAAGTTGCTAATTGCGTAGCCCAACGTAAAGCACGAAGCGCGCGTGCACCGTTTTCAGTCAAAAACAACGCTAGGCCACGACTTGGATAGAGTGTTGCCGTGGTTCCGCCGACCGCTGCATCGTCTATGCGCCTGCGGAACCATAGAGACGACCATTGCGGCTTTATTTTTGACTACATTCAATAAACCACTGCGCCTGGTCTACTCTCCATTTAGTATTCTTCAACACGGACAAATTTAGTCAATATTAGATTAGCTGACAGAATCCCTGCCTTCTGACGCGCTCCGCTTCCGCCTTTGTCTCAGGCCTTGAGTTCAATTCCTTCCGAGAAATAATATTTACGTGATGAACACAGATGTTGGTAAAATACCTATAGCTATCTGGATTCCATCGTACAAGTTCTGCTTAGTTTAGGGCTTGCTAGTGCTGTGTGGATTGTCCACAATATGTATTGGTTTATTAATAATGCTTTGCTTTGTTCTGTGTTTCCTGTCTCCTTGTCTACGATTGAGTGGTAGCTGATTAGTGATGGGAAACGACTCGAAATGCAAACCATTTGAGAAAAAGCAGCCAAGTGCGAGTCGGACTCGCCCAAGAAGGGTTCCCTAGCACGACGAACTACAAAAACCTTTATATTATGTTACTTGATGTAACATAATAAGGTTCTTGTAGTTCGTCAAAAGGTAAATTGCGGTTTACGGTTTATGACGTATAAAAAAAAACTACTGACTAGATCTCGTTCAAACCAAATATCGTTGAAAGTTTACATAGTAATGTACAACATATATTTTTTTTAGTATTATCAATCTCTTACTTTAGAAGTTAGAGGGGGGGGGACCAACTTTTTTCCACTTTGGAAGTGTCTCTCGCGCAAACTATTCAGTTTGGAAAAAAACGATATTAGAAACCTCAACATCATTTTTGAAGACCTATTCATAGATACGCCACACGTATGGGTTTGATGAAAAAAAAATTTTGATTTTCAGTTTCAAGTATGGGGACCCCCGAAATTTATAGTTTTTTTTTTATTTTTATGTAAAAATCTTAATGCGGTTCACAGAATACATCTACTCGCCAAGTTTCATCAGTCTAGCTCTTACGGTTTCGGAGAAAAAACGCTGTGACATACGGACGGACAGACAGACAGACATGACTCTAATTCCACCGGTGCACACCCTAATAATCGGAACATTCACAGAAATAGATTCATTTCATCCTAATTAGTGCATGGTAGCTTTACATGCCCTTTCAGTTTTAGGGAGTGGTAATTTTACACCCTATAAATACTTTTTATATCGATGGCCCATTTAATTAAGTTTCCTTCCTGTTCCTACTGAGCTTATTCACGTGGAATTTGCACCTCTACTCGCCTAGCTTATGAGATATTTTAAAATTATTCTTGTGATTTTCAAAATTCACAAATAATTAAATAATTAAAAGTAACATCCATTCCATGCTATTTCTCGTGCTGGACTTTTCAGGCTGTAAAAGGCTGCTCCTTTATAGTAGGCATAACTAAGCATCGATAATCCCGGGACTGAAGCGACCTGTAATTTGGGGTAGGTATGTAATGAAAGTAGACCCTCGCGATGAACATCAACACGACATAAATACCTATAGTAGTAGACTACATTTAGATAACTAGGTCAATAAAATGGTCATCAAAAACCGAAATAGCCTATCCCAAAGGCCACTTCACACTTCCCCAATTAATTCAGGACACCGTAATTGTAGAATTTCTACTGACTACATTCTTTTATATAAATCAGATGTAAGTACTAATACTAACATTTCACTTTACATACTTTTCTCGAATCTAAGTAGTGAATATTTATGCATAGTTGGAGGTAAAATCATCGAAATTGTACTCATTATAGTTTCAATCATGCATTGTATAAATTGTAAGATTTTTTCTGTCATGGTTTTAAAGTATCTTGTGGCTAAGATTCCAAGCCTTACATTAATAAACTAACCAAAAAAATATCCTCCTCAATGATAAAAAATATTAGGCATGGAAAGTTATTGCTACTTTTGTTTAATTGGAACGCCGTTATTATTATTTTTTTATAACTGTTATTTATTCGTGATAATTAATTTTCGTTATTGTTCATGAACACTCAAACCAAAGCCTTATCTCCCTAAGGATAAGATTCAATCTTACTTGAATTTATTTATCACCCACTTGTGGTTTATCCAAGTAAAAACTTCAGGCGAATCTAAGCCTAACAGCTTTGAGAATAAGATTCAATTAAGTATTTTATTCCATGCCTAATAATTATTGATGACAATAGTATAGAAAAACTGGGAATAGTCTAATACAGTTATATTTTGCATTCCATTCTCGTGTGACTATTGGATAATTGATTTTATAATTAAGTACATTTTATTTAATTGTAGTATTCATTCATGTCTATTTTCTCTCAATTCATCTATATATTTCCTATGGCATATCATGGCAAATATATCCATTCACATTCTTCATACATGAAATTAGTTTCTCCTCAGGACATAATCATACTGTGTTTACCTATTGTTTCTCAAATCTTTCTGTTACTAATGCTACTTTCAAATGCCCCCGGATATACTCAATTCATACTTATTCTACACTAGCTGATGCCCGCGACTTCGTCCGCGTGGATATTTGAGTTCTTTTTTTTTATTTTGATATGACCAACTGTAGTTACCATAGTTTTGAGCTTGTACGTTAGAGTGTAGGTATTTGAATTTAAAGGCAAGTGC
This sequence comes from Thera obeliscata, assembly GCA_947578465.1. Taxonomy (NCBI): domain Eukaryota; kingdom Metazoa; phylum Arthropoda; class Insecta; order Lepidoptera; family Geometridae; genus Thera; species Thera obeliscata. The sequence continues at coordinate 130,208 of CANPUM010000016.1, forward strand.
TGTTGTTTTATTTTTCAGCAGTGTCTAATTTAAGTATGATATCATCGGTTTTTAACCAACTTCCAATCAAAAAGGAGGAGGTTCTCAATTCGGTTGTATTTTTTTTTTAAATGTTTGTTACCGCATAACTTCGTCATTTGTGAGCCGATTTGAAAAATTATTTTTTTATCTGAAAGGTACTGCTTCCAGATTGGTCCCATTTTAATTTTATTAAAATCGGTGTTGCCATTTTTTTTTAAATAATTTTTTTAATGTTTGTAACTGCATGCCTCCGTCATTTATGAACCGATTTAGAAAATTATTTTTTTATTTGGAAGGTTATGCTTACGTCCAGATTGTCCCAAACAAATTTGATTAAAATCGGTTTAGCCGTTTGACAATGAAGTCGGTTTCTCAAGTTTTTTAAACTTATTATTTTATTTTGTAAACCTTTGTGTGTATTCGAACCTGGTGACAGATGCTGCGGCAGCTGAATTTTTTTTAATGTTTTTTGCGTATTTTGTAAAGCTCTTTTTCGTGATTTTGTTTAAGTGGCTAATTTGGGCTATCGTATTTGTTGGTGTATAATCGAAACTGGTTTTTTTTAATGACATGACCAACTGCTATTTACCATAGTTTTGAGCTTGTACTTTAGAGTGTATTTGAATTTAAAGGCATGTGCTATTATATTAGTTAGTTATATTGTAGCTGAATTTTTTCAGCGGTGCTTAGCTTCGCTATGATAGGTTTTGTTTTGTTTTTTTTTGTTTTTAATAAATAATAAATAAATAAATAAATAAATACTACCCAGACCCAAACTAAGCAGAGCTTGTAATATGGGAACCGGATAGCTGATATAATACTTGAATACATTTTTTTTTGTAAATACATACTTAGAATACAATATAATACCCAGACAGAGAACAAACATTTATGTTAACCACACAAATATTTGTTCTCGGTGGGGATCGAACCCACGACCTACGGCGCAGAAGGCAGGGCTACTACCAACCGAGCTAGAGGCCAGTCTAAAGGTGTTTTCTGCGATTTTGTCTTAGTGGTAATCTTGGGTTTTTTTGTTAACCTTTGTGTGTATTCAAACCTGGTGGAAATTATTTAAATATTTTTTTTTTTGCGTATTTCGTAAAGCTCTTTTTCGTGATTTTATTTTAGTGGGTAATTTGGTCTATCGTATTTGTTGGTGTATAATCGAATCTGGTTTTGTTATTTTGACACGATCAAATGCTAGTTACCATAGTTTTGAGCTTGAACTTTAAAGTGTATTTCAGCGGTGTTTAGTTTAAGTATGAAAGATGGTTCCCGCGATTTTGTCTAAGTGGTTATCATCGGTTTTTTTGTTAACCTTTATGTGTATTCAAACCTGGTGACAGATGCTGCGGTAGCGGAATTTTTTTAATGTTTTTGAAGTGAAAACTTCTTTAGCGGCGTTGAGCACTTTTTCTGTAATGGGTATAAAATCTTAAACTCGCGTCAGCGCGTCAGGACACGTGACCTGATCGAAAAAGCGTAAGACGGATGGAGAGTAGACAGCTATCCCCTCTCTACGGCGCGGCGAAAATGTATGCCTGTTTAGGCAGCGCAGGGCGCTTGCGCGAATGTTCGTGTATGTTACAGCGTGCCAAATAACAAACAAGCCCCCCCTAACCATTCCAAAATATCAAACATGCTCAACGTTAATAATCAAGTTTTCACTTCTGCCGGCACTCCCGGAGTGCAACCCGTATTTTTTTTTTTTGCATATTTTGTTAAGCTTTATTTCGTGATTTTCTTTTAGTGGGTAATTTGGGCTATCGTATTCGTTGGTGTATAAACGAATCTGGTTTTTCATAGTTTCGAGCTTGTACTTTAGAGTGTATTTGAATTTGAAGGCGAGTGCTGTTGTAGCCGATTTTTTTCAGCGGTGCTTAGTTTAAGTATGATAGATGATTCCCGCAATTTTGTCTTAGTGGTAATCATCGGTTTTTTTTGATTTTTTTTTATGTATTCAAACCTGGTGACAGATGCTGCGGTAGCTGGAAATTTTTTAATGTTTTTTTTTGCGTATTTTGTATAATGTTTTTTTTTATCATATTTTGTAAAGCTCTTTTTCGTGATTTTCTTTTTGGGGTAATTTGGGCTATCGTATTCGTTGGTGTATAATCGAATCTGGTTTTTTTAGTTTGATATGAACAAATGCTAGTTACCATAGTTTCGAGCTTGTACTTTAGAGTGTATTTGAATTTGAAGGCGAGTGCCGTTGTAGCCGATTTTTTTCAGCGGTTTTTAGTTTAAGTATGATAGATGATTCCCGCAATTTTGTCTTAGTGGTTATCATCGGTTTGTTTGTGAACCTTTGTGTGTAATCGAACCTGGTGCCAGATAATGCGGTAGCTGAATTTTTTTAAATGTTTTTTTACGTATTTTGTAAAGCTATTTTTTGTGATTTTTCTTAAAATCATTTTCCGTTTTTTCTTCTTTCAGGGAAATAATTTTCCTATCTTCTTTCTTAGCGCACCTCTGCTCTATTAGAGGAACACACCTTCTAAGTTTCATGATTCTAGGGCTAACGGTTTAGGCTGTGCGTTGATTTTTCTTTATACCATTTTTCCCCTTTTTCTCCTCTTCGGTAAATAATTTTCCATTTTCCTTTCTTAGCGGATGCCTACGTCTTAACATCTACCTGCATGCCAAATTTTAGCCCGATCCGTCCAGTGGTTTGGGCTGTGCGTTGATAGATCACTATGTCAGTCAGTCAGTCACCTTTGAGTTATATATATATAGATAACATGTAGAAGTTGTGGCTTAGCCATCCAGTTTTGCAATTATGTTTTAGAAAAAGCCAACATAAATTATGATTATTGTACTATTTTTTATTTTATTAATGCAATAAAAAACTATGAAAGAAAAAACATATATAATTGTTTGTCTACAAATAAAAATGAAGGTTTTATATAGTTTTATTTATGCATACGCACACACATTTGAAATTATTAATAATATTTCAACTATTTACAATAATTCCATCGAGACTTCAACTTTCATCTATTGAAGACTGGAGCAACCGACAGTGATTTATGTTTCGGCTGCCAGCAGGAATAAAGAACTGTGTAGCATGTAGGTAGTTCTGCATTGTTTTGCAACAGAAGAAGGGAGGTTCAAGACAAGCTCAGGGAACTGACTGAGTCCTGTCTTTCCACATCCACATTTGTATCATCCTGCGGTCAACTTGATGATTGCTATCACCTTTGGTATTTTAAGGAGTTGGGCTGGCTGGGTTATGGTTTGGCAGGTAACTTCTATAATATAGTTGATAGCAAAATAATATCTGTAACAAATAAAACAGAACAATTTAAAATTAAAAAATTATCATTGATTGGACTTCTGATTACGTAAGGATTTATTAAGGGCATTAAATTTACAATAATATAGGCTTACGTTTGACCGCAATCTCACCTGTTTTTAAGTGTCGCGGTCTACGTTGTAGCACGCTTACCAAGAAAATACCTACTTATTCAGTCTTGTCTTGAAAACATCAAATTTATAATTGTTCAGAAAGATAACCCGCAGGAAGAAATTCCACTCCTTGGCTGTCCGCAACATAAAAGTTGAAGCAAAGGGCTTGATGCGGACAGTTAGAACATCAACCAGGTATGGATGTCGCATTGTCGTGGGTTGATTTATGGTTATCTTTGTCTTTGATATGTTGTCTCATCATTTCTCCATACAAAAGAGAACAAATTGTTCAAACTGTACCCCTTGTCTGAGTTTAGCTCGATCAGTTTGAAGACTTCATTTCGCCAACGTGTCACTCTCTTTTATATGGAGAAATGATGAGACAACAACACGTCGAAACAAGTTTCTACTTAAATACATTGTAACAAAAATTTGTTGTCTCATCTTTTATCTATAACAAACAACATTTCGTAGACGAAATGTGGCAGTTTTACTATAAATTAAGTGGTACAGGCCCTTCTAATCGAGTAAAACCACGAACTGCCTTTCTGATCGTATAAAACTCAGAATAAAGGTGTAAACCCACTATCCCGTACCATAACCGTGCTAGGAACGTCACGGCCAAAAAAATAATTTTTGTATTGTAATGTATAAACACTTGCCCACTAGATCGTTCCGTCACCGACCGACACCGTCGCGTGCCATGCACGGACCGTCAACAGTTTTTTTTTTTATGTAACTAGCTGATAGAACAAGCACATGGCCCACCTGATGTTAAGTGGTAACCATCGCCTATAACAAAGCCATGCCTCGTATTCGTCAACTATTTGTCGGAGGGAAACGGGTTCAGAACACTGTCGACCCGCTTCAGTGGGCGAAGTACAGCGTACCTGATTGCTTTCCGTGCCCGACACGTTCCTAGCACGGTCATGGTATGCTACGGGATAGTGGGTAGAGACCTTAAGGGTGAAAATCTGCTTAAATTAGTAATCATTTTGGTATTACGAGACTCTCTAACACAGGTATTTCCATACTTAAAAGAGAGTCTCAAACCCAAGAAATGTACCATAGATTAAGTTTACTGAAATAAATTATTTGTATTTGTATTACACTTGTATGAAAACTCGCCCTCCGCCGGCCCCTTAACGCTACATAAATCATCTATAATAGATGCAAAGGCCTGTCACTTACGATAAATTGCAACCTTGTTATTTTATATTAAGAAAACTGTCTAGATATTATTATGCACATACGTGCACAATTAAAGCCCGTCTCACACGTATCCATAATAATTATATTGTAGCAAGGCGATATATTTTCTAAACAAATAATCGAGTGACCGCACACGCAGTTATAATTTACACCACTATTTTGTAATTACCAAAAAAAAAATGCCGATAGTGGCTGCTGATACTGAACACATCTACGAAAAAAAAAATTAAGTCATTAAAAAAATATCTTTCATTAACCACAATTTTTTTGTGTTGCAACGCATAAAAAATAGATTCTACTATTTATAGGAGGTAAATAATTTGTACGTACGTGAGCAATGATGCGTTTGAGGTAAGATTTTTTATTTATCTTGTAAAAGGAAATAATATCATGTTTACAATGGAAATAGAGAAACTATGATGTCGAATAGCAGACAATACACATAATATGTTTAGTCCTCATGCTTAGTTCCATCTAAACGTTTTCTTTGAAAACTAAAGAAACTGTCTATAAACTGCTGAACAGATTATGGAAGTATTATCTAGCAGAAAATAAAACAATTTGGCTCAAATGACTAAGTTATGCGACAAACATAAATAAAAAACAAACAATGGAATTGAGAACTTCCTCCTTTTTTATTTGAAGTCGGCTTAAAAGGAATGCTACTACTATGCATATTTTGAAACACAATTTTTGAACCCTAGTTTAGCCAATATGTTCTGTTCATTTTGCCTGTATACAATTTAAAAATTGAAATATTTCCACTGTATTATATTATTCTAATTTATTATTAGTCTAATTTATTAGTTAGTTACCGAACATAACTTGGGTTATGGTATGTGATGGTTATAGTTAGTCTTATTAGTTAATATATACATATTAATATTGTATTATTTAATATTTCACTAACTAATTCGCCAACCTTGAAAATACTCAAATCAAAATGACCTTTCATAATTTGATCTCTAGCAAGTTATTGAACTGCAAACAAGGTCATCTGCATTTCTCTCAATATAATGGTTTAAAAATAGCATATTATAAATAAATCAGTCGGTAGACTTATTTATAACGCTATTAAAAACCACATTATCTTATTAATTGTTATATTTACTTATTCAGGTGCTAGGTTTTGAAGTCGACTTTATAAATACCGTGCAATTCTCAACACACACTGCATACAAACATATCAAAGGTAATGTTCTCCAAAATGAAGAAATGGTTGAGATTGTCCTAAATGTTAAATTAATATATTTTTAATTTTTTTGGGGGATGTGATGCAGCGTTACTACGTTTCCTAAATATTGTGAATAGGCTCGTTATAAGGCCTCATTTAATCTCCTTTCGGCTTTACGGGTAGTTTTGTAACACCCTGTATATTCCGTGGTTTACCAGCAAAACAGGTAGATATTGCCGTGACTATAGGTATACCTACAAATATATTATTGTAGTCCATTAGCTATTACCACTGAAGGAAATTCAAAGGTTAGTGAACAATACAAAAACCTTTCGGATCTAAAGATATAAGGACTTTCAAAAGTTTCATCAGTTGAAAAGGTTAGAAGCGTTCCATCAGGTGGGGGGCTTCCTACGTTTCGTGTTAGAACAACAAATCCCATTAGTGCTTGTACGTAACCGAGTTTCGTTACCAGCTACGTAAAAGGATTTTTTTACGAAAATAAAGTTACGAACTAAGAAAAAAATGTCTGTCTGTCATTTCATTCTTACTTCATAACCGGGTTATGAAATCTATTTTTTATGAAACTTGATGATGGAACAAGTATATGGTATTTTTTAAGAGGGTTGATTTTCATAAGTACAATCTAATTGTTACCATTTGTTCAGGTGGACTGACCACCAGGTTTATAGGGTTTGTGGCAAAAATAAAGAGGTTGGTACCATCGACCTACAATAGATCAATGGTTGGTACTACTAATATACAATGAAAGGTGCAAAGTAAAACTTGCTAAGTACTACGCTTTAGCTAAACCTACTTTAAATGCTAAATTGTGGTCTTTTGGATCCAGGCACTGCTAATGAGATGCGCATGCGTCGAGCGTGACAAGTAATTTAATAACACAACGCTGCATTGTTTTCTATGATCCACCATAGCTAACTGGACACATTAGCCAGATATTAAACAGATAATCTTTTAATTACGTTGATAGACAAATTAAATAAAATGCAAAACTGAAGTCGGGAAAATTCCAAACGCATTTACTTCTTTTTATTCCAGTCAGTGTCATCAATAACCACGAATAGATACTTTGCAATAAGCCTCCTTGGTAACTTACATTTCATGATGAGGAGGAATAAGGTTGGCATGATATGGGTATGTCATGCGGAGGGATGAGCAGTGGCGTCTTTACCTATTGTGCAGGGTGTGCGGTGCACACGGGCGCAGCGTTCCTAGGGGGCGCCGAGCGCCGCGGCGGGGCGCTCGGCCACTATCAGCAGGCGCGTTGGCCGGACGCCGCACTTTCAATGACCAACGTAAAAAGGGTTCCAAGTCTCTGCGTTTTTTTTCGTTAGGTTTTCCAGAATTCTGGTAGGATATAACAACATGGATTCAGGTCGAAATAGTGGATGAAATGACAAAAAATTCTGATAAACTTAGAGGACTCGGCAGAAAGACTTTGCATCCAAGCCAGCACAAAGACAAAAAAAAAAAACAGGTCGCGGAACGAGCGACAAAGAGGCACAATCGGCCTCCGCGTTCGGCAGCGTTCGACATCTGTCACTCTCCTACTTGAGTGAGCGATGCGTCCGCGTGGACAGCTGTATGACGTTGTCACGTTCAACTATCGTTAGTAAACCATGAATCTGCTAGATATCAAAATCAAAACTCGTTTTGGAGCTATATAGGAGGTCAAGGGCAAACAAATACACAAACTTATTGACGTGACAACGTCATAGAACTCGATGGAGCCGCCTGCACCCACGAAAAAACATGACTCATGCGCTGTTACCTCGCTCTGAGGCGTTCCATTTAAGGCTAACACAGTAAACGTCAGCTAGCTTCGTCTAATTAAAAATCCGAGTATAGAGATGTGAACTTATACTTTTTTATAAACGACTTTTGTTAGTTGCTTTTTCACTTTCTGCCTTTGTATTACAGCAATAAAATTATAAGGGTAAGCAATGATTTGCCATGATTTGGATTGGCAATCTTTTCCATTTTGAACTTTGAACTTACAAGTCTTAACTTTTCTTACTTTTCAAAAGCAAAAAGCAGATTATACCTAGCCCGAACAAATCCAAAAGGTTATTTTTCAAAATTATGTATGTAAATTGTCGCCTTTTTACTTGGATAGGTTATATTTTTCAACTTTTTGATTGTGCTACCAGTATTTTTGCTTATGGTCATAAAAATAAGGTTCAACTTCATAAGATATTGAAAAGAACTAAACGGAGAGTGTTTGTCATTGCAAGTTTGCTTAGTTGACTAACTAAATAAGTCGCCTTCATTAAATGCTTGACGTTTAAATGCATCTTTATCTGTAATCCACGAATAGACAGAGCACCATTGCTTGTTAAAAAAAGAAAAGTGTCAACATTTTCAAACAAAGAACCGGGGTTGCAAAAAAGTTTACACCGTTATTACAGAACCGTATCGTTCACAAAGGGTAAAATGCAAATAGAGGCGACAATAAAAGCGGTGGTGTGTAAACGACGTTAACGAGGCTCTAAAGTTGAGCGGCCGGAATATGCGTTACGAGCAAACTGTATTGTAGCAATGAATAAGTATTAATTTATAGGTCGTTTATTCAGCTACCTTAAAAGTTAATCAATTTTACATCTTATAGGTGATTTACAACTTCTCCATCCATTTTTTATTTTTTAAGTTCATTGTAAGGCTGTGTAAATCATCATCATCAGCCTGAAGAACTCCACTCTGGACATAAGCCTCCCCTACACATTTCCAGAAAGAACGATTATGAACTCTTTCCATTCTCCGACTTCCCGCGATCTTTTAACAATGTCGTAGGTCCGTCTGGTGGGTGGACGCCCTACTTTTCGTCATCCGGTTCGTGGTCACTATCGCAAAGTCGCGCAACGTGCTATGGTGAGAGCTATGCTGGGAGTTTCACTACGTGATAGAATCAGAAATGAGGATATTCGTAGAAAAACCAAGGTCACCGATATAGCTCTAAGAATTAGTTGAAGTGGCAATGGGCAGGTCATTTAGCTAGAAAAGCTGACAACCGTTGGGGAATTATGGAAGTATGGTATATGATGGATGTGCACTTTAAATTGCCTCGGGAGTATGTAAATAAAATCCACTCACTGCTTATGAGGTGAGTGGATTAAAAAATCCTTCTGTCCACACTGCCTCCCTACTACTTTAAATATTCCACGACTATGCCAATTAACACACAATTACACAATTAGTATTTGTGGAGAATTGCTAGATATTTAGATTACAACATTGGTGTTGGCAGTGGTTCATGGAAAAGAAAGAAAATATATTTATTTGCAGACGCAATTTAAGGTACACACGATATACCTACATGCATACAAGAAAGAAAGAGAGGCAAGAGCTGCAAAACGGTCCATAACTCAGCGTGAAGTTAGTTGGCTAGTAACTAACGCTGGTCTTCCGCACACCTAGGTCGCTGGCGGTAGCGCTGCGCTATCAAATTTGACAGCGTTTCACTGATCGCTATCGCCAGCGACCTAGGTGTGAGCAGGCCTTTAGGGCCGCGCAGTAATTCAACGGACAATTTAGAACTATTGATATCAAACAGAGAGACGATCAAAGTTAAATGCGAAATAGCAAAAGTGAGTAAGTATTAATAGGTAAAAGTAGGCCATTCGATTTTACTTTACTGGGGTATTTGTTGAATCATGTTGAAACACTCACTTAGTAACATTATTGAAGAACTCAGCGACGATGTTGACGACCTTCTCCAAGAAAAGCACCATCTGCGGCGTTTGTATCCGCGTGTAGGCCGGCGTGAACACCTGATGCCGGTTCAGCTTCTGGAGACTCCTGAAGTTGTGTCTGCCTATGCCTATCTTGCCGAACATGCGGTACTGGGGATAAATAAGCAATTATTGAGAAAACGAAAACCTGCTACGACTGTGTATTTTTTTATAATAATTTAAATTATATTTGTTTTGTTTAGATTTCAAGATTGATACGTAAGCTAAAATCTAAAAAAGTTAAAAATAACACATATAAAAGGTTAGTTATAATAATCACACAAAAACAAGTCATAGGTACATGTACATACCTACATTTAGCACAGGTAGGTAAGGAACAGAGGCGTATTTAAAGATTTGGCGCCCCGGGCCTAAAAGATATGCCGCCCCATAACTTTCGGAAAAAAAGTTTTTTTTTTACGTACCTACTACTAGTGTTGCCCAAATGCAAGAACAAGACGAGACTTAGCCAGTCTTGGTCTTGGTCTTGGTCTTGCAGCAAGAGTCTTGCAAGTCTTGCAATTACCTATTAGTCTATTACTATTTATTAAAGTTTACTTTAAATCTTAGAAAAAGGTATTAGAATTGGAACATTGTGAGCTTGAATTAACATAGCCATAGTAAAGATCAAGCAGATTCAATCAAATAGTGTCACAAATGTTATGATTTCGGCGTGGCGGCAACGATTGTTTTAGATTTCAAAAGAAGCCGCCGGCGCGTGTATCATAACCATGTACTTCCGAAAAGCGGCAAATTTCTTTGAGAAGTAAGTACAAAACCTTTGATGCCGCATTATCAAAGTGCCGATGGTTAAAACATAACTATGCATGCACTCAGTTTGATTTTAATAGATATTTTTTTATTCGCTATGTTTATGGTATTAGTCGTAATGGGGCTAGATAGAGTTGTGTGGATTGTCCAAAATATTTATGTATTGCAACGAACGCTGGTCTTCCGCCAGAGGTTTGGTGGACTCGGTTACTACACTAAACATTGCTCAAAGAGGTGCATTATATGATAATGATGTGCAATTATAATTCGTCGCTTCATTCTTCAGTTATAAAACGAGGTAGTATTATCTTATGCTACTGGCACCTTTGCACATTTTTTAAAGTATAAAAAAAAATAAAGTTTGGTTTGACATTTCCCTCAGCAGATCGTCATTCTTTTTTTGTGCACGGCATCAAGCACACATTCTGCAGTGAAAAATTGGAAAAAATGCTGAAATGTATTGCCGGCAATACAAATTTGGATATTAATCCGAAAAACTTCGTAAGCAAAATACGGCTAAAAAGCGTTGCGTGATTGTGATTTCGTCATGATCTGATTCTGATGAAAATCCAAGTAAGTAAGTCTTGCATTTTTGCATTCCTGATACCTGAGTGAAGTGAAAAATGTCACAAGCCGATTTAAATATCAGCATCTAGTAAGCGCCCTGGAGGATTAACTGCGGGTTATCACGAAGGGTTAGCATGATGCTTAAAAATGGCCTGGAGGTTCGACTGCGGGTCAACACGAAGGTTTAAATCTTTACAAAGCACCACCTGTGCCGGCTCTCCTCACGACACCAGACGAGGCCTCAACGCTCCGCATGAGGCTACTGAACCTGTGTCTGAACTCGATACAGAGTCATTACAGGCTTTGGGTAATGCTTCTGATGACCTTAATACCAGTTTATGGTCTTGATATTCATGACAAGCTGGGCCAACTTTGGCTACCAATCCTCAAGAAGGAGATGCAGAAGGAGGTAAAAGAAAAGCTTTTTATTTATTAGAAAGACTATTTTATTTCCAGTAACTGCAAACTGTTGAAAGCAAACACATTAAGCGCGGAAATATCCGCTGCCGTGTCTGATATAGTGAGAACTAGAAAATTATTGTAAAATTATGCCACATTGGATCGTCTCTGATGATGATGATGATTATTTACTCTGTAGTATCGGGTCGTTTCTTGTATTTCTACAAATTAAATAAATAAATAAATAAAATTTAAAGTTGCTGGGCCTATATAGGCATATCAGTACTCAACAAAGCGTGAGTTTGCTTTTGACCAGCGATGATAAGGTACAAGCTGTATGAATATTATCTCATGGTTGCCGTATACTAACGGACTTCCACTATGCCGAATCTCAAGTGAGAACCAAGCTTTAGCTCGCTCTAGGATTATAGAAAGCGTTCCTTACATTCAAAAAGAACCAAGAAAGAGATATGAAACTCTCTTTGAGAGTGAGTTGCCTGAAAACATTAAGGTTTCAAAGGCAATTTAAAACAAGGGTTACAAATAAGTGTATTTATTCAGTTTGATTGCAAGAATCACTTTTAAACGTCGTCGAAGCCTTCTTCTTCGGATATTCAGTCGTCAGCTGGCAGTTTTTTCAACACCAGGGAAACTGATAGGGCACTCTCGTTACCCCTCGTTACCATTGAGAAAGGGGGGGGCGGCAGTCAGCATACAGGACGACAGCGCAACAACCGTATCGATGAGCGCAACCAACGACACGTCTACGTCTCGGCGCAGTTCACGCGTCCTTCGACGAACTTGTCAAGCTATAACAAATATGCTCCTACGAAACAATAACGTAGGTGGACATGCTGGAAGATTACAATTTTATTATAATTGCTGGATTGGTGTAACTAATAATCAAGTTATTTTGGAACTGATTCGTAACTGTTAACCTTTTAATCGTAGAGTAGAACAAGGTTCTCCTAATAACTTATAACAATAATTTTCATTCATACAAAGAAAATAATGAAATGAGGTTAGCCATCCAGAACCTAACTAACTTAGGTGCCATTTCTATAATGTTATCCTCAAAAATTTCAATTTGTATCAAATATTATTATTTTTTTTTTAGCACCAACGCCTAATGGTGGTCACCGATTCTAAGCCTTAATCTGCTAAATAAATTCATTTCTATTGTCCATTTCAACATGGGAGACCATGGGGCTGCGTCAAAAATGATACTTACCTGTGGATTCATGGCGATCATTGATCTTACAGAATCATACTTGTTCCTGTAGCTAAGTCCGATCGTAAGAATTTAAGATTTCAATTTGACAAAACTACATAATCAGTTTAGTGCCATGCTATAGACTTTGTTCGATTTCTCGAACTTTTACTAAGATAATGAAAGAAGTTGTAGGCTTTATTATGAGACATCGCAGATTTAGATCTGTAATATGTATATCTTGACGATTGGCTCTGTCTAGGTGACAGTTTCGAGGAGTGACGGATACATGTTACTGAAACTCTAAAGTTACTTTACTGCTTATATAGGTTTCGTGGTCAATTTCGATAAAAGATGTTCATCCTCGTAAATGTTGCAATTTTATTTGGACCTATACATCACTATGGGTATATTATATTGTCAATATCACTGCCGTTAACTAAGCGGCACAAAATGTTTTTTGCGAATGCCAGTTAGTAGGTACTATTCAGGAATTTGCCCACTTGTTCGGGATTCTTACATAAATCAGCGTATCCAGCTGTGAAGTATGGTTGGCTCTATACTAAAGAGTTTGAGAGACAAAAATATTTAGCTTTCAAAATATTAGACAAAACTCTCTCTGGAAACCCCTTGTTTATTAGCTTTAGCGCCTTGAACAGGATGGGGCGTATATTGTAATTACAGCGCGTAAACGGTGGATGGAAAAATACTGAACTAGATTTTCATAACAACCATATAGAGATACCAAAGGCATGGAGAGATTGTTGTTTTATAATAACAATAATAAATTAATGTTTATTGATTTTTGCTCACAAATGTTTTTATGTTATCGTAGTACATCAAAAGGATGGGAGTGATCCAATTCCCTCACCTACCCTACCTGAAAAAAAAACCATTTAGCAATGGTGCAAAATATGAAATATCTGTCTGTTAGCTTCTTAAATTTATACAAAAGATAGTCCAGGATCACATCAGGAGTTTAGAAAAATTAATACGGATATTGAATGGTATCTTTCGGTCACGGAATATACCATAGAGTAGTAACAGCTTTTGGAGAACCAGGAATCGAACCAGAACTAATAGTTTGTAGAGGCCAGATCCAGGTGCCATAACAGTTGACGCATTCACTATAAGCTGGAAAAATAATGTAATTATGTGCTTTCCCGGCTTTTCACTTGTCTTGAAATGCTTATAGAAAATAAACATGGATAAGGCCTGAAAATATCCTAATATTTCCTTACTGTCCGTCTCAGCCCTGGTTTCTCTCCTCTGCTTAAAAAACTGATTCGCTCGGCTATTATGTATTTCACTCTTAATTTTTTGTCCTGTTTCACCGCCAAGACAGTTTATCCTGGCTGCAGCAATGCTCTCCAGGATACCTTTGGAGCAAAAGGATCACCAAGCCTATCACTCGATCTAATTATGGTTTATTTTTTCAAAATCACTCTGCTTCAGTACAATGAAATGAAACCTACAAACAGTAGTGACAGTTCTGTTGAACTCTTAATTAAAACCCTTATGGATGTTCACTTTCAAACATAAAGTTATTCCTTACTCAACAGTAATAATATATTATTATAATGGGACCCTTACGAATCTTTGAACAGTCTTCGCTCAGCTCTTTTTGCTAGGCCGTAACATAGCTTCCGATGACCATGTAAAACGCCTCCTCAAAGGGGCTCACAAGCTTAGACCAGTTTTGCTGAAATATAGTTACGTTCACCGGGGACCCGATCCAACCGGGAAGGTAGTTTGAAACTACATCGCGGATTGGGTATATACCCAGTAGAAACCTACTTCTAGGAAAAATCACCATAAAGTTGGTTGTTCTTTTGGCATTAGTCACAGGATATAATTATAGTGTAAACACTCTCCCTGATAAAATAAGAAAACATTTTAGTTAATTCTACCGGCGTTAAGATAGGTATTTCTGATGTAATCAAAACATCTGGTGCCGGTCATGAACAACCGGTACTGATTTAACCTATTTTCATGAAAATAAAGCAATATGTCCTGCTACTACTATACTACTATAGTTGAAGATTACATACACATCTCGCAAAAACAACGTCACAGTCGACGTTCAACGCGCACAGCACGTGGCACGTCGCCTCGTCCGCAGCGCGCGCTTCTGTTATCTTGGTGATACGATTATGAAAGCGGCTGGTTGGACTAGTCTTCTAGTCGTTAGCAAAATTTTACCCTCGACCAATATTATATGAGGGTAATTTTGCAAGATCGGTATTATGTATTATGACCTAATCATTCAGTGATTGATTGTAATAAATAACATAATAAGTAAATTATGTAAAATAGTTCATCATAGTATTTATTGATGATCGGTTTATATAATATAAATACTTAAGATTACGTTAAAAAATCTGGAAGTAAATCATTCCAATTCTAATTTCCCTGCATTTATTTTCACAAAAATTTCGTCTCTAAACGTCTACCTCGTTTTATAACTGAAGAATGAAGCGACGAATTATAATATATGATCAAACGAACTTGCAAAGTGAAGTTCGATCGATATTATATGAGTACGCTTCATTCGAAGTTATAATCACCCTCCCACCCAATACCCAAAATTAAATTTTTGTGGTTCTTCTCTAAAATGAATGACGATCTGCTGAGGGAAATGTCAAACCAAACTTTATTTTTTTTTATACTTTAAAAAATGTGCAAAGGTGCCAGTAGCATAAGATAATACTACCTCGTTTTATAACTTCGAATGAAGCGTACTCATATAATATCGATCGAACTTCACTTTGCAAGTTCGTTTGATCATATAATATAATGTCATCTTTTGTTTACAGAGATCGGTGTAGAGTTGGCCAGATATCTCTTTACGACGGTCCGTTAGCCCAGTTCGGCGAGGCCGGCAAGTACGGCGATCTGTTCGTCGCCGCACTGGGGACGTACGGGATGCTGTGTATAGGACTATACAGGTTTCGAGATACTTCGTCATCGTGCGACGCGAGTAGTAAGCGTTACGTCATCACCAATCCGCCTGATGACTTCTCGCTGCTGCCCACTGATCAGGTAAAATTGGCAAATTTATCATCCACACTTGGTGTGCGGACTGGTTTCCGCAAGTAGGCCGCTGGCGGGTCCTTTTTGCGTGACGCGGTGTGGGAGAGCGGACCGTTCGCTAATAAAGGCTCCGTCAAGTACACGATACAAGCTCCACGGACGCGGTACACGAGAGAGATAGTCTTTCACTTCCAGGATCTTGTTGTCTCCTTCGGTGGCGCCACTGGACTGTTCCTTGGGGCATCTTTTATTAGCTTTGTGGAGATTATTTACTTTGTTATGGAACGTTGCTGCACGGCAGTGACAACGACGCACGATCGGCGCACGGTGATAGAGAAACCGAAGTCTTATGAGCAGCAACAAATTGCCTGTCTCACTACAATTTTAGAACAAAACTATCATGACCAGAAACAAACAAATATATTTTTTTAATAAATATTGTAGTACTCACTTTAATGACATAGTGGTCGCTACCTAAACTTTCGTTCAGAACAGCCCACGAAAAATGAATAACTATATCTGAAGACGCAAATGTTATGTCTGGGGAAGATTCTTCACGTGGTTAAAAAGCAACTTAGCACTCTCGTATAATAAATAACTATAAGTACATCGTATAGTTTTGTGACTATACCTAGGTCTCGAGATAAATAAATTTACATTGAATCGACTCAAACTGAGCGATTCGATTCAATGTATCATTCGATTATGTTATCGTTGCTAGCAATTTGTATTCGTATAATTGCATCGATTCAATACAAAAAGACAGACCACAAATAACTAAGTGCAGTTCCATTCTGTGTGATTAAAAGATTATTCGTACGTGAATTGAAGAACTGGATCTATGGAGGTGGTAGATATAAATTTTGGAGGCGGTAAATTAAAAACGATAACTAACATGAGACTGATTGAGACAAACTTGTCAACTGTAAAGTTATAATATTAAAGTACAAATGTACAACTTTTTTATAACATTAAAAAATCCCTGAATAAAGACATAAAAATATGCCGTAAATAACGGTTCAGTGTGCAATTAGTGCACGAAAAGAGCTGCTTTGAAACCCACTTGAAATCCTTTCATCGCACTGGTTTGAAAGAATCAGTGACACGATAAGACAAAGAAGTGTACCCATAACCTTACATCACTGATATAAATGTAATCGGCGTTATTGGGTACTTAACCTACGTAACTAATTTCAATCCTATTGACCATGTCTTCCCAGTAGATAAGGCCGACTTAGTTCCAGTGGATAACCATCGAAAGTCCTGTAACGTCCCACAAATAGGACCAGTTGCCCTTGACGCTATTTAGGAATTTAGATAGTGATGAAGCGTTAGCGTTCAAACGGGAGTTAGAGAATGAAGGGAAAGTGTATGGCAGTTCGAACTATGGCGGACAGCCTAAACTTTCGTTCCTTATGGAGTAAGGCACAGATAATGTGTGGAAGCGGCTCTGCCTTCTGATCCGGTCGAGACCGACGGCACATTTTCTATGGCTTTGAAAACACGTGCACCAATGTTTTCAAAGCCATAGAAAATGTGTCAAATGTAATGCTTGAAATGACGTGCTTCTGGAAACATTAGAAATCTTCGAACAGTTTCTTCTTTTTTTTCGACCCAAA
Source organism: Thera obeliscata (assembly GCA_947578465.1). NCBI lineage: Eukaryota > Metazoa > Arthropoda > Insecta > Lepidoptera > Geometridae > Thera > Thera obeliscata. The sequence goes on from CANPUM010000016.1 coordinate 147,374, forward strand.
ACCTCTATTTAAAGAAAATGAACCTCTATTTAACCCCGAGTCTTCGGAAACTCCTTGCGTTTCCAACCTCCTTGATTTATACAAAGAAATGTTTGTTTTTGGTGGGAATAAAACCCCCCTACAGCGCAGAATGCACTACCAATGGAGTGGCGAGGATACGTACCAGGGGATGGTCAGCCTCCTTAGTGATGGCGATAGTTTCCACCAGGTCTTCATGACGTATGCCGTATTCTCCCACTTCGTAATATCCGGGCTCTGAGGAAAATTATTTAAACTACATGCGTTACGCGTGCCAAGAATCACCTCAAAAAGACTTCAATTTGTTTGTATTTTTAAACAGTCTTCAAACAAGGAGGTTATTAATTCGAAGTAGGTTGGTTCCTAAATTAAATACCTACATACAATACGTTTAACTGATTTCGAAATTATTATTTATCTGAAAAGCTATCTACCTAGGTAGACTCTTTCATATTAGTCTTCAGAAATTTCGTCAACACCTCTAGGTAGTTAGGTACTTATAAATGATTAATAGTCCTATCCTATAGAAATTTCATCAAATCCCTTTCAAACTGACGAAAGGAAATGCCAACATTTTCAAGTTTCTTCTTGGATCTTACCGTTACTGTAGACCATATTGGGCCGTATTCCTGGATCATTGGCCGCCGGTCCGCTGAGGATCCAAGTAGGTCCTTCATGCACGTTGAGGTAATGACCAACGCCGTGTCCCGTGCCGTGGCCGTAGTTGAGGCCCACGTCCCATAGGGCCTTTCGGGCTAGGACTTCGATCACGTGACCCTATAAGCAGGAAGTTTATATAAGACTGTGTGACCTAAAACACGAGCCCCGATTAATAAATAAGTATTTGTTGTAGTATCACTACCGCATAACCTTCACGGAAAAAACGGAGCACTAGCAAAGTACCAATTTGGCTTGGTTATTTTTTTTTTGACTACTTATAACTAAGACTTATCTAAATCGCACAATAAAGCTCTGTTAATAGTAAACAAGCCGGTTTTGCTGTATATTATAGGTAATTCTAACAGAGTACTTGATAGTTTCAAAGTGAGTGCCTCAGTTATAGTAACCTATTCAGTTTACGTTTGAATATAGATAAGTTTTCAGATTTATAAACTGACAAGTTGACCTATCTAAGTTTAGACTACTCCTACTCGGTTAAATTTGTATAGATTGGTATGATTACAAATAACCAAGACTCATTTAAAACGTACAATAGAGGGAATAGACGTATGTTTGTAGTAAACAAGCTTGTTTTGCTGTATATTCTTCCGAGTAAATCATTATTTCCCAGTGAGTATCTTTGTTAAAGTAACCGTAGCAGAAGTTTAAAAACCTATGCTTCTTCTACTAGAACTATAAATGCAAAAGTTTTTATGTACATTATGGATGTTTGTTGCTCTTTCACGCTCAAGCCAGTGGACCGATTTGGATGAAATCTTGAGCAAATATAGATTGTATCCGGTATTGAAACATAGGCTACTTTTTTCCCGTAAAAATAACAGAAACGGGGAATAACTTCTTTAGCGATGGCACTTATCACCAATAAAGAACCCTTCGAAAATTCGTGTATAGGTCTGTGTGCATGTACCTACTTTTACCTACACAACTGACAGCGCAATGCCGTACATAACAAAACTCGACGAACATACAAGAACTTATATATTATGTTACTTGTTGCTACGGAACCCTTCATGGGCGAGTCCGACTCGCACTTGGCCGCTTTTTTAGGGTTCCGTAGCCAAATGGCAAAAACGGAACCCGTCAACGGAATTCGTCATGTATGTCTGTCTGTCTGTCTGTCTGTCCGTCCGTATGTCACAGCCATTTTTCTCTGAAACCGTAAGAGCTAGACTGATGAAACTTGGCGAGTAGATGTATTTTGTGAACCACACTAAGGTCTTTACACAAAAATAGAAAAAAAACTATAATTTTTTTTCATCGCACCCATACGTGTGGTATCTATGAATAGGTCTTCAAAAATGATGTTGAGGTTTCTAATATGGTTTTTTTTAAACTGAATAGTTTGCGCGAGAGACACATCCAAAGTGGTAAAAAGTTGCCCCCCCCCCTCTAACTTCTAAAATAAGAGAATGATAAAACTAAAAAAAATATATGTTGTACATTACTATGCAAACTTCCACTAAAAAGAACCTTTTTATTATGATACTTGTTGCTACGGAACCCTTCATGGGCGAGTCCGACTCGCACTTGGCTGCTTTTTTATCCCTACATTTGTTATTTACGACTGTGGGTTATAAAACTTTAAACAAGTAAATTAGCTATCAACAAGCAAGTAACACAGCAATCAATAGATAAGTGTTTGGCTATTTAATATTTTAAACAAGTAACTTAATTGGAACAACCGAAGAAAATGGTTATTCGTTGACATGTGAATTGTGTAAACTCGGCTAATGCGTTTAGACACGCGTGCAATTCAAGGACAACGGCCATTTCTTTTCAACAAGTTCTTGGGTGCGGACACGAGAGTATCTGCTTTTATAATAAACAGTGTGAGAGCAGTGGTTGAGTGAGTTAAGTGAGATTGGCACCTAAACATAGAAAATTTGCAGCGCTTTACCAGTTTGTCATTCATCATTTTTGATAAAACTGCATTAAGTACAAAACGCCCGATGGATGAAGACGTATGGAATCTCCTTACTGCTTGAGGCTTGGAGGAGTATATCGAAGTTTTTCAAAGTAAGTATTACCACGGTGATTATTGTAGTTGGCAGAACTCGTTGCTATCGTGTGTGCTAATTGGTGCTTGAAGCCATTACTTCTACCTACCTACATTAGGTGAAAGACAAAGAATTACCTGGTAGAACTTTCTGCAAAAAAGCCGTAGTTCTGTAATTATATGTGCCATAATACCTACCTAACTTAAAGGTACCTAGCACACTATGCGTGGCTTGCCACAGCATCTTTACCGGCCGGGCGGCCGCGCCGCGCGCCAGGCAAGCCGCAGTGCGCCCGCGGTTGGCTTGGCTCACTAGGTATAGCAAACAAAGTGTGGTGCGTGCCGCTGAACAAGCCGATTTTTTTTTTATTTATTTATTTATCCTTTCACAGAAAAAAATCCTGCTTTGAAGGACAACATCTTTGAGCTAGCTAAACTGCGCACCAAGACCAAGGACAAAAATTTGGATTATCTCACCACTTATCAGCATGGTAATTTATTAATTTATTTTTTATATTATTAATATTTGTTCTCGGTGGGGATTGAACCCACGACCTCCAGCGTAGATGGTAGATCTACTACCAACTGAGCTGTCAGGCTGTCAAACGAAAAATGCTCTCATAAGTTTGAACATAGTATTTTATTAAAATTTAATTCATCCTGTTAGGTAAGTAACTACGAGTACTATATCTATTTTAGCGTTTATAAATTATATTTTCTAATTTTAGGTTCAGAGGAGGCATCAAATATAGCTTGTTTGCTGCTTATGCCATCTCTCGTGGCTGTTACAAGTAAGTGTTCGGCTGAAGAATAGTCGCAAAAAGATTTGGTGTCCTTCGAAAGCTGAAGCAACTGCTAGTTTTGTACAGCATGTGAAAAACGATTCGGATATCCACATTGCAATAGCAAGTAAGCGAACAAAGTTTCAAGAATATAGACTTACAATGCAACCTTTTATCATGATCGTAGGCGAATCTCTTGACAGTATAAATAACTACTTCGTGGTTATAGATAGATGAATTCATCAACACCCTTCCAGCTATTTGCAAAAAGCACAAACTTCGTATTTATAATATAAATGTGGTAAACATAATTGTAACTTACCAGTATGGTGCTTACAAAATAGGGGTGGGTATAATTATAATGTTTATGATCTAATACCGATCTCGCATATTGTGCATTTATATGAGAAACTGTATATTTTGCTAAGACTATGTAGGTAAAATAATCTTCATTTACTTAAGTTAAAGCCATCATCATCAACATGATGAGTAATTTAAATTAAATACCTAAAAAAAATTAAATGTTTTGTTATCATACAAAATACTTATGTATAAGTACTCGTTAGACTTATGTTTGTTAAAATATTTTTAAGTACCTATTTCATAAGTTAACAAACAATATTTATGATAAATATTGGTTAATATAATAATTGAAAAAGTTGAGGTAAAAATGACTTTGTACAAATTAACAATGTAAGATTAACTACTCTCGAATGTAACTTTTTATGTTGATTAACGAATAACATATTTGATTTTTCTCTGATGCATACATCGTTATTTAGTATTGTGTATCTACTAGCTATTAAGAGCGCTTACATCCTTCTATTGCCTTTAAGCTTTTTTTAGAAATAATAATGTTTCTATGTGAGTAACTTAAAAAAAAGTTATATTAGCATTTATAGATATAGGACATCAATCATAATTAGCTTTTAAAGATGGTTACAAAAAAATCATAAACATATGAATTTACTTATATTTTTTTATTAAAATTTTATAAAGATAGCTGATAGATGTAAACGCTCTTAAAAATATTATTTTTAGTTGGTCTAATTTAGAATTTTAGAATTTATTAACGATTGTTGAAGAATTTAAATAAAACTTTATTATTTCATATACATTCTTTTAACTTTGAAGTACGGTCTGTGGGCAAATGAAATATGATCGTTCAGTCCTTTTTTTAAAAGGGTGATTTAACTTTTTCGAGTTCGCCAGATTAACGATCTTTTTCAATTCCCTACATATCAACTTTTCACTAGCGTCAAAATGAAGAACTTTTTTACTTCTAGCCTACTTTAATTGGAGTTTTAGCAATGTTGTTTATTGTTCTGCTGGTTTATTGGGTTGATTAATACTGCTAAATACTTAGCTGCTGGTACCATTTCCGATTGACAACAATATACTTAGTTATGCTACAGATTTTAAGTTTGAACGTGCATTGTACTAAAAGCAGCTATCAAACTTAAAATAAAGCTTATTAATATTCATGTCACTTGGAAATGGTAGCTACCTGCAGCTAAGTATTTAGCAGTATTAACCCAATAAACTTGCAGAACAAAAAACAACATTGCTAAAATAGGTACAAATTAAAGTAGTCTAGAAGTAAAAATGTAGATGGGTTGTAGCGAACCCAATAAACCCGCTTAGGAACAACAAACTAGATGGGTTGTAGCGAACCCAATAAACCCGCTTAGGAACAACAAACTAGATGGGTTGTAGCGAACCCAATAAACCCGCTTAGGAACAACAAACTAGATGGGTTGTAGCGAACCCAATAAACCCGTTGAAGAACAACAAACTACTTTGCTAAATATACCGATTCAAGTAGGCTAGAGGTAAATATGTAGATTGGTTGTAGCGAACCCACTCAACACGGCTGAAAGCGCGAGTAACTTTGCTAAGTATACCTATTTGAATTGGTTAGAAGTAACAAAGTATATTGGGTATGGCTATCCAGTGGACACGATTGACAGCGCCGAGTAACTTTGCTAAGTATACCAAAATTTGACAAAGTTACTTTGTTAAACATAGAAACGTTCATTAGCTGTGTTTACAAAGTTGATTTGATAAAATCGACGATTTAAGCTAAGATGCTTGGTTATAATTAACAGAATTACTCGATTCACGTTCACAATTAGCTTTGTTGTCTTTATTAAATTAAAAGGTTGGAAGCTACCTAGCCCAGGTTATCAAATTTTAACCAACTTTCTAGATTAATATTACTAACTTACAGTAGCAAAGATGGCTTGTCTAGCATTAGCAATACACTTTGCAGGTTCCCTCCGAAACGAGTTGCTTTGTTGTAAATAGCAATAAGTTATTTAAATCCAACCGTTACGTTTTTTCCGTGCGTTCACACTAGTCGTAAGTCGCATATGACTAAAAGTCGAATGCTCTGGTCACGATACACTTTATAAAATCGCATCTCATCCAATGTGAACAGCTCCATATAAAGTGTATGGTGACCCGAGCATTCGACTTTTAGTCATATGCGACTTACGACTAGTGTGAACGGGCTGTCAGACTCAAGCATTGTTTCTGCATTGCTTGTTTCAACCTATCCAAAACTCACGTAAAATTCCTGTTCCACGATAGATCAAGCACAGCGTCCTTGTGTTATGAGGTATAGTCGGGTGCGCCTTCGTGGATTGCACTATCTACACTACTATTTTTTTATACAACTAGATGATGGAACAAGCATATGACCGACCTTATGTTAAGTGGTAACCATCGCCTAAACCAAAGCGACTGGCCTCTAGCTCATTTGGTAGGATCCTTGTTATACAACTGAATAAATAAAATTTGAACGTATAAAACATTTTTTTATACAATTAGCTGATGGAAAAAGGCATGCATGCATGATGGAGCGCATGTTTCGATTAGCGATATGACAATTTCAAAGTAAGAGCACACTTGCTGTATAGAGCACAGCAGAAGCTTACGATGTGATCCAGCTATTTTATTTACTTGTTCCAGTTTTAGCAGCTTCCAACATTTCAATTAACCCGCGATTAAGAAATTAAACGTAATGAGTGGTCAACTCAAGGTGCTGATTATAGCTTTCGATTTACGATGCAAGCACATATTACAGCTGTACATACATTTACAGCCATATGTCGTGCACTTTTACAACAATAATGTAAGTACGTATATGATGCAGCTGTGCACACATCTGTTTGATTCAGAAAGTCGGTTACGTTCAAGTACTAAAGGCTCAATTTAAGTAATCAGGCAAGTGACCGCTTATACCGGAGTTTTAAATAACTGAATGTTCTTCTATGCCTTTGCTTCTATAAAGACTGAGAGAGCTTTAAGTAGATTTGTTAACACCTGGCGCTCAAGACGATCGTTATCGTATTTAAAAAGAGGCAGAAAGTACACGAAAAACATCGGCATTTAGTACTTTTTAATAGATTCAATATTACAGGGAAAGGTCGCGGGTTCATTATTATTTTATAAACGAATACTAGTCACGTAACTAAGAGTAACATTTAAGATATATTCAAGTAATATTTTGCTCTGTCACATACTTTAAGAAGGTACTATGGAGGTATGCAGTAACAAATGTGGTCTTGTATAGTATAGCATGCATCATCCCATTGACGCACACCCGCCCTTCATTCCGCTAGCCCCCTCAGGTATCTTATTTTTGACTTCTGCGCAATAACGGTCAGCGCTAAAGTTATGTGCCGCTACATACTCGTTATATTCAAATCATCAATAGCAGTGTAATCAAGTGGTATACCTGTGGTGGTGACTTGCTCTCTGCAATAGGAATGGACTGCAAGCCTAGGTCTAATGCATAGTCAACGTGTTCAATCAACAAATGCTGTATCACCACCTCTAATAACGCCACAGTCGTACCTGCTATCTCGTTACTAGTGCATAGCTGAAACAAAATTATCATTATTATTATTTATTACTAGCGTATCCCGGCGTTGCCTAGATTCTAGATCATTCCATTCGGAACAGACATAAAACTAGCTTGAAATAGAAAAAATCCCGGGGAGCGATTTTTTTTTTAAACGTATAAATCTCGATTTTCTAACTAATCCCGGTAGAGGGTTCGCCGCCATCTTGTTTTAAAGTTCAATTTATTCGTTTTTCTGAAATAACTCGTTAATTTTCAACTTTAGAGCAAAAATGGCTTTGAATTTAAGCTAGGATCAATATTTGCAGAGTTATACCCACTATCAAGCAAGTTTATCGAAAAAAATATTTATGATTGATTTTTCTGAACGTGCATTACGATGCACTGCCATTTTGAACTTTTGGGTATAAATAAATATTGCAGACAATCCACACCACACTATCTAGTCCCAAACTAAGCAGAGCTAGTACTATGGGAACCAGATAGCTGATAAAATAAATAAATAATTTTCTTTGTAAATAGAATACAATATAACACCTGGGTTGTTATATTGTATTCTATTTCTAAGTCTGGACTTAGAACAAACATCTATCTATCTATCATCTCGGTGGGGATCGAACCCACGGACCTACGCCTACGGAGCAGAAGGCAGAGCTACTGCCAACTGAGCTGAGAGGCCAGTCAGTATATTTTGTTTCTTGTGTTAATTGTAACTTGTGCTTGTTCCAGATGTCGTAGCGTAATGGAGGGCGAGGGCTCTGAGACGGAGGGCTGGTTGCTGGTTCGCGTGCACGTGCCAGAGCTGAACGTGCAGAAGAGTCTGCAGTTCCCACGCGACCAGCTCGTCTGGGACGTCAAGCAGCAGTGCCTGGCCGCGCTACCCAAGGTCAGTATGCGATAATGAACACCACTTTCAGAACCGTTGTTTGATGTCTGTTTTTCTAGGCTTGGTTGCGGGCAAAATATTTTAGTTGGAACTGGCAACTAAACTCCAGCTTTATGATGTTTCAAAGTGATCCATATGATACAAGTCATTAAACGATTTTTTATTTTGACTTTGACCTCGACCACGAATACATTTTTCGCGAAGAAAGAGAAGGAGACAGAGAGCAAAGAAAAAGAACAGAGAGAAGAGAAAGGAAATCCTTTGTTTTGTTCTGCTGGCTGGGTCGTGTAATTAAATTATATTTTAGATTTGCAGTTGAGATGGTTTTCTGTATTAATATACGTATTATACGTTATCATCACATTAACTAAATCGGCAGTTTTTTTATTTTATTTCATAAAGCATCGTTACACAGCAATGTTTTGCTTCAATATAAAAATTTCAATCTTGAGCCTGCTTCATTTTTGTCTATGAAATTGATTTATTGTTTCATTAAAATGTGCCCATCATGCATCTATGACATATTATGATTGTCATAGATTTATTTAACAAGTATTTTTATTTAATTGATTAGCAAAGTACAATTAAAACAGAGTTTAGTATAATTAGATATAGTACTATAAAATATAGAAACGAAAACCAAACAGTCTTGGTAAATACTAAGAAATACTGAGAAAAATTATATTACCATAGTAACAACTAACAACTTGTACAATAATATACGTGACAACCTCTTCACTGCTGTGCATTACCACGGATTCCGGTAATTCGATTGAACATAGTATTTCCACGGTGTCTGATTTCTCGGGTCGGGAGTCCATTTTCTATCTATTTATTTGTATAATGATCACTCTGATAATCTAACCTAGGAACATGTTTGCCGGTCGTTATATCATCTTCATGAGTCCTACAACAATATTATCCCAAGAGAACAATCTAGAAATCCACTTTTATGAAAACGGTGCTAAGTCACAGGCAACCCATATAGAATATATTTATTGGCATGTTTAATTATATATAAAATACGTTTCATTAAATAACCAGCTCGGTGAAGGTCCTTCTTCTAGGGATCTTAGACTATAAGTATATGCTAGCTATATTTTTGACGTGACAAAGTCTTATAATTCTCTCCTACTTGAATGCGTCTGCGTGGACAGCTATTATGACGTTGTCACGTTCAACTATCGTCAGTAAACCAACATTACAGACAACCGATTTTTTTCCCACTCCCAAACTTTTCCGGGGTGTGGGTAACAAAACGGCCAAAGTTATTAAAGTAAACGCCGACGTAATCGAAATGACATTTATTTCCGACTGCCCACTGCGGGTGCGTATACATGTACTATAGTATGTATGGATAGCGAATACCAACATAACAGTCCCTATATGTGTTTTGCCCAGAAGAGGGCCACATTAAAAGCGCTTTCCGTGGCGTCAGTTAAGTCTTTCAGCGTGCAGGTGTTAGGGCACTCTGGGCAAGACAGCAAATGAGGCATAAACTGTGGGGCTCCGTAGTTGCAGTCCGCGTAGTTGTAGTACCCCCATTTGACTAAATTATGCCTGCGGCCCACCTGGCTCCGAAGTCTATACCTACTACTAACTACCTGAGTTTATTCGTTACACTATGTAAGGTGCGATTACAGTGTTTTTTGTATAATTTATTCAGAACATTTCAAATGATACCTTTTATGATTTACTGCGTCGCTATTATTAAAATCACAGACCATGTGTACGGTTCCCATATTACAAGCTCTGCTTAGTTTGGGGCTGGGTAGTGTTGTGTGAATTGTCCACAATATTTATTTATATTTAATAACTTATCGCAAACCATTGACATTTGACAAGAGTAGGTACCTACTTAGGTATACCTTACCTATACCTACTCTTGTCCTATCAGCAAACCGGCGGCATAGGTACAGCATGCCAATGGTAGGTAGGTATGTTATGTGTTACATCGGCGTTACCTACGTACAAAGGATTGATTGACCTAAATAAAAATGAAATAATAAACTAACTAGGTAGGTAGGTACCTACCTAGCTAGTTTAAATAACCATCAGCCTTTGTTTGGCGGCGAGCGACAAGGCAGCTCGTATTTACCAAGCTACAATTAAACCTAGGCACTTACGATGTTATGATGATAGAAATAGGTAGGTAGATTACAAAGAGACTTTCAAGTTTTAAACACAAACACCCGCTTCTTAGCAACCGATATATAATTTTGGTTGAAAGTTGAACTTTCCATCAAAGTAAAGTCAAAGTTCGGTCTATGAATCTCGGCCCTAGACTCATCTATCTTTAAGACGTTTTGATCCTTGTGATACTATTGAATAAACACATAAATAATAAGTGATTTTAAGTGAGCCTCAGCGTACAAAGTCACTAATCCACGCGGACGAAATCGCGGGCACAGCTAGTAATAAATAAATCTTGTAGTCAATCCACACAACACTATCTAGCCCCAAATTAAGCAGAGCTTGTACTATGGAAACCTGATAGCTGATATAATACTCATGTACATAATTTTTTGTACATACATTGGGTAGGAATCAAGCCGTAGTTTGTTGCGTGTTCTTCTAGGCTTGGTCGCGTGGAACTGGCACCTAGACACACCTAGCTTTAAGACGATTCAAAGCCCTTGCGATCCTACTGTATAAATACACTTTTGATTTTGCTACAGCTAAGTTTAGACTTAGGTTCGTATTGTTAGCACGAAAACTCTTCATTGATTATAGCTACAATTCTGTTTTACTCTATTACACGGCTAACAATACAACTCTACCTAACGACGCCATATGCCCTTCTTCTTCACTAGAGATGCAACTTCTTGCTTGATTCGAATAGGACTTATGTGGTACGTCTACTTAGATCTGAAAAAAAGAATCTATACTTAAATGCATCTGTACATATTTTATTATCTTAGATAATTTTACTGTCTCTAAATTATGTATTTTAGTGCATCACATCAGTCCGATAATTTGATATCTTTTAACATGCAGCTAAACAGGGCATTGAACCCCAACTTCTTACGTCTCAGCTGTTCCGTAGCCGACTACACCATTATCATCTCAGCCCGGTATCACTTACTGCTGGGCCTCCTTCATTTTCTGCCCGCTTTCTTTGTCCTGTACGTCCATATTTCTTTTCGGTGGGGATCGAACCCACGTCCTCCAGCGCAGAAGGGCTAAATACTCTTTGCCTTGGTACTTCAATCCACATTCTTTGTATCACTCAAATAATCAAAGATATCACTATTCATATTCACTATTGAACACAAGGCAATTCAAGGTGATTGACCTCAAGGGTGAACAAAAAAAAATAATACTGAAATATATTATGAATCGCTTTCATTTTCCGTAACTATCAGTTTGTACTTTATAAATAAAGTAATGTTTATTGACTATTCTTTATTTTAGGTAATAGGAAAGGGTTATCCGATATCACGATGGTCACTTTGGAACCTTTTTAGATATAGTGCCAGTTTTAAGCGACCTAGCCTAGAAACTAGAAAACAGGCAGCAAACATTAGCTTTATAATTTTACTTATACTAACTACTGCTTTTTATACTTTTATTAATAAGTAATACATTAAAGCTGTTGTATGTTTTTTTTATTTATTATCTAACAATCAAATTGATTTAAAGCAAATAATGATCTATCCAATAGGACCAAAATTATGTTGTATATAACCGACTTCAATAAAATAGAAGAATCTCATTCGGTTGTATTTTTTGTACGGTTTTTTATCGCGTAAATTCGTTACCTATGACCCAATTTTTCAATAAAATATCCTATAGAAATTTAGCAAAAATAAAAGATTCTTCTTGAAGAAGAAATTAATCCCTCTGCTATACATTGATTTGTTTCTACTGTGATATTTCAGCGGGCTCTTACACAATGTTTTACTCAATTTAAAATAGCTTAGAGCAAGCATGTTAGTGTCCTGAAACCAAAAGTGTGAAATTGGGACCCGAACTTTATACACAAATGCACTGGTAACCTACTACTATATTAATGCCTTGAAGGTAACTTTTCTATATAATTTTACTTAAAACTATTTGTTTATTTAGTTCTACGGCTTAATTTGATCCTGATTTATGCTGTTTCTCGCTATATTTCCTTGCTAAACATCTCTAAAAACTTTCCAGAAACTTTTTAACCTACAAAAACACTTAGTATTTTGATATCAAAATTAGTGTAAAATAACTGATATCTAAATGAAACTCACTCTCATTGTATTAATTATGCATATAAAACGTCTAATCAGTCTTTGGAAGTTCAGATAATGTGATATTTTTCGAGATATTTGAGTTTGAAAAGTCAGATGTTCATAGGATGAATCACATGATTTCTATTTGGTCAATCAATATGTTTAAATTCCTTTCTCAACTATAGCAAATACGGCCAATATAACATACTATTTTTATAACACACACTAAAAGTAATATAAAATGTAAATCTTGCATTGTTTACAAAAGTTTTCTTTGTTCTAAAAACTAACAAAAATAAATAAATAAATAAATAAATATTGTGGACAATTCACACAACACTACCCAGCCCCAAACTAAGCAGAGCTTGTAATATGGGAACCGGATAGCTGATATAATACTTGAATACAATTTTTTTTTTTGTAAATACATACTTAGAATACAATATAACACCCAGACAGAGAACAAACATTTATGTTCACCACTCAAATATTTGTTCTCGGTGGGGATCGAACCCACGAACAAAGTTAAGGTTTCTAAGATTACCAGATTCTTTCGCAAGAAACCAAGAGTTTTATCACACTGTCCACAGTAGGCGACTCTTAAGCAACATACCACAAACACGCCGAAATAATAAACAAGCCTAATGATAATTAGGTTCACAAGCAATAAACGCCGAGATAGAACAAATTAGAATAATTCGTAGAATGAAAAAGAGAGAATAAATGTTTCCAGATGTGATGGGACATCTGCATCTCCCGAATTTAATGTTCCCCAAGGCAATACACTAAACAGCAAACACTCTAAAATTAAAGCAAATCGTTCAGTTGATACGTTAACGGAAATAGAAGACACATGATCTCGCGGGAAGTAAAAAAAGCTTAAAGGAGAAACACATGACCTCATTTGTCGCAACCGAGAATTATTTATTACGTTTGATACACCACCGGGCTCTTTGTCTCAAGATGGTGTTGATACATCGCTCAATCTATATTTTTTTGCAGTGATTAATGCAACATAACTGGCTTAATTTTAGTTCATACCTACTTGTAAGAAACTTTTTAATAAAAAGTAAATTAGAAGTAAGTTGGGCTAAAAAGTACCTTCTCAGTATTCATAACCATCAATTAGACAGTCGGATTCCCCTTGTCCGTGCCAACCATTATAATGTTAAAAACTCACAAAATTCAAGAACTTTTTGACTACAGCTAGCAAATAGAGCTAGTTAGATAACAGACGGCAACTACGTCCCCTCATTGAGATATCGACTAGTTCTGTTTTGGTGTTATGAGCCACAGGGACGGACTTGGGACTATAAAAAACCCTGAAAATATGACTGAAATACTATAAGTACTTACATAGATAATAAAATTATTGTACGCAAGGATACATCATAAATCTAGGCGTATTTAAGTTAATAAAGTAAAACAAGTGCCTAATTGCCGAATGAGATTTCTTCCAGCCAGGTCGTTTCTACGTAATGTATTTTAGCAGTCTCATCTTTTCTCCATACAATAGAGAGAGCAAAACGACGTCGGGTACTGATACCACGAAGTAGGTAGACATCGTTAGTTGGAAAGTCAACGGCCTAGTAATTATTTGAGGTAATTTACCAATAAACATTGAATAAATCTGGTAAGTGCGTATACGCCATCTTCAAGTTGCGTGTTGCATTTTTATTTTGAAAGGTGAAAGTCGTGATTTAATTGCTTATACCTGTTTGCACACACGTACGCACGATTGGATGGAGGTTTTCAATAATTACGTATAAAAAACTTGAAAGCCAACTTGAAATTAGCACTTAATGGAAAAAGAACAACATATTATCTTGATTTCAAGAGATGACGGTATCTGATAACTGTCGGGAAATATTTCCATTAGTTAAAAAACAAAATCCTGCGAGAAAGGAGGCCAACATCAAATAGCTTTTTATGATTATATATATTTTTTAGTTAATTTACTTGGCCCATTTCTGGGCAACGGTCTCCCCTAAAACTTTCCACTCATCTCGGTCCTTGGCGGTCAATCTTACGGACCAATCTTACCTTTGACCGTCAAGCTCATCTCGCCATATATTATACAATAAGTACAACACAAAATACACAAAATTGACAAAAATGTAAGACTCCCCTGGCAAGTACTATTGCACAAAAGGGCCAGTTTTCGTTTTATCAGTTCTACCATGGAGCTAAAAGGATAAAAAAGTTTTAAAAGGTCTAGGATTCATATTAAACAGATATACGAAGTTAATTAATGCAAATAAATTTAATTTGAGCATGATATTATGTGATATAATAGGTACCTACTGTTTAGAATTTTGAACTGAAGGTTTCTACGTCGTGTAATTTAAAAATGGAACGATCTTTAACTCCGAAAAATAATTTATTTACTATTTATTTACCTAATATTTATTTCCTTTCCTTTATTTACCTAATATTTATTTACCTTTACCTCCTTGGTTGCCATGGCAACCAAGGAGGTAAAGGTTTAATTTAAATTTCGAACAGGCTCCTAAAATTAAATGCTGGTGTTTGAAAAAACAAAACACAAACGCGAGAAAAATTGTGTATTTCGTTGTTTGTCGTAATAATAATTTGCATTTGTCAAAATTACTACAAATAGTAACTTAGTAACCTTAGTAATCTTACATGGTAACGATTTAATCTGTTTGTTTTTTATTTTTAGGGGTTTTATGTAAGCGGCCTTGTTTGTAATGAGTTTTTTTGACCCCAAATCAAAATAGGGTAAGTTTGAGGTTTGCATTATAATTGAGGCCTTCATGTTTCGTGTGTATGTTTACTTTGTTTATTTGTTGCATGCATAACGCCGGCCGAGACGCGCCTGCCGAGGGCTAGGTCACTGGACCACTGTCACAACGCCTTTCACAAACACAATAACATACGCACCAACTACAATAATACTAATATAATTAGATATCAAGGTGCGAATATACAAGACGAATTAGCAGGGCCAAAACACAGTTTATAACTTTCGCAGTTTCATCGTTTAGCTTTTAATTCGCACACTATGTAGAGGTATAGATAGTGCAATCCACGAAGGCGCGCCCCACTATTCCTCCTAACCGTTTATAGTATATGTGTGCAAGCTTCAGTCAATGTTTGAGTGTTATCGGTATACACTAATTACCTATGAGTGCAAACGCACACTACAATGAATAGACTACGGTTCGCGACTGCCGCTCGGAGCAAACTCCCCGCACCCCGCGAGGGGCGCGTCTTCGTGAATTGCACTATCTATAACATTGTTCTGAATAAAACATTTATATTTCATTTATATTTCATTTTAGTTAAATATTTGGCACATCCCGGACACGACCAAATCCAACACAAAGGACGCATTCTAATAACACACACTGATACATAAAAATGTCGTTTTGTACACGCGCGTCTTTAAAAACGTAACACAGTATAATGCACTGGTGAGTAGGTACTCACATAGACTCAAAACCAGAGCCAGAGACAGAGCCAGACAGAATTCATGGTAGGTCTACAGTTTACAAAGTTTTTTCAACATTTATTTTATTTATTTATTATGAGCAGATTTTACCAGTTATTACATGATAAATCTGTGGAAAAACGATGACATCTGCAGAAGTCATCAACCCCTTCCTTCAGATAAAAGTAGGTATGGTAGTTCCATTCTATTAGGCCAGCAGGAAGAAGAAGAAGAGTTGTTATAGCGGGGGTCCTGGGGGGCAAGGGGGGCAATTTTTTTTGCACAACAACATTCTTATCTTTTTTCTTCTCTTTCGTCTTCTCCCTTTTAATCTTTTTTTTTCTGAAAAGTAATATTTCATCAAAATCGGCGTAGCCGTTTTGTTTTATTGTTTGTTCATCGTAAGGCACGTTCCTGACGTGCGTGACCTACGAGGCAATCCTCTGTTATAGGCAATGGTTACCACTTGACATCATAGGTAGGCCATATGTTTGTTCCATCAGCTAGTTGTATAAAATAAAAGAGGAGGAGGTTCTTAATTCGGTTATATTTTTTTAATGAAATGGAAAAAATTGGTGTTTATCGCTATTACCTTTAATTATGTATAACGATCGCGTTAATTTTAAATGATATTTTTTTAATGTTTGTTATAGAACAATAGCAATAGCTGTATCGAAACCGGCGTGTTGTAGAACCTAAAAAAGTTCGAGCAACACGTGGTGCACGCAAAAAGGGCCCACCAGCGGCCTACTTGCGGAAAAACCTGCCCGCACATCAAGTGCGCATGATAAACTTGAACTTGATATTAACCCTTACTTACAGAGAAAAACGTCACCGACGCGCCGTAGACCCTGTAACTTCCCCGGGTTCTTTCATCTCTGGTAAATGCAGCCGTGTCTGCCACTCGTATGACCGATATGACCAATTTATAGTCATGAACGGAGGTAAGTAGGCCAAAGAATTATTAGTGCGCGCAAGCTAAGTATGCGCGTGACCAATGGCAGAAAACATGGCTACAGCTTGACCGCAATCTCACCTGATGTTAAGTGATGATGCGATCGACGGTGTAGCGCTCACCTAGAAAATACATATTCACTCTTTTTTTTTGAAAACGCCCAAATTATAGATATTCAGAAAAATAGATGCCGGCAACGAGTTCCACTCTTTGGCTTTCCGCATTATAAAAGTGGAGGCAAAGCGCTTAGTGCGGGAAGGTATATCAACCATGAATGGATGCCTCGTCTCCGTACGTCTAGTGGTCCGGTGATGTGTGGTGCCGGGGATGAGGGGGGTGAAGTATATAATGAAACACATGTTGACAGGTAGAGCGTCGTATATTGACTAATTGCATTCTCTTACATAGATACCAATATAGTTAGTAGTACATCACCACATCAAAAGGGTTGTCAACCTACTTATCCTTTTTGAAAAAAACATGTCGATCTGTCAGAATGATGATGTAGTGATGAGATCGTTAGTAAAGCAAAAATTAAAAGGCCATGACTAATCTAGATCACTGGCTATGTAAGTTGAAACACGCACTTAAAATTTCGCGGAAAATTTCCCGCATTGAAATCAAAAAGGCGTATGTGCACGCTATAGTGTTAAGCTTTAAGACTTTTTGTCACTAGCGTACACAGCCTTATCTCGCCTGTAGCAAGGTGATTTACTATAATTAGAAAGATAGCGTTGGAAACTTAAAAAAATCATTTCATAAATATTTTTTATTTTATTTTTTGAACCTAATTCCTGAGTATTTGCAGCTAATAATGAATAACCCTGTATACATACGGGAGTCATATCACATATAGGTAGCGGCACATAACTTTAGCGCTGACTGTTATTGCGCAGAAGTCAAAAATAAGGTACCTAAAGGGCGGGCGTTATGTGCCGCTAGTTATACTATGCCGTTAGAGTCACAGCATAGAGAAAACCCTTCAACATCTGCCTGAGGGGATTTAGTGTATACACCTAGCGTTGAGATACAATATTGTACTTATAAATTTGGATACATATCCCGCTCAGTGCTGCACTGTCAGGAAAATGCTGCTTCCAACTGTACAATCCTTACAAGACTACAATAATCTATTGAAATGATGGATTTGGTGCTGGATTCTGGCCGAGTACTGAGGGATCTTCAAAGATAGGCTGAGGTTTGAACTGTTCTGCTGTGAGCCTTGTAAACATGATGCCGATTCCTTCAATGAGAGCTAGTAGAATGCCTCCAACTAGAGCACTGCCTGCCATTGCTGGCACACCTAAAACATAAATTGATAGTCAATCACTCTATTAAGATTTTTATGATGATGTCTATAAAAAATAATATCGTTTGCGTTGATATCTTGAACTGTTTCATTGGTATCACTAAAATCTTTGTTGACATCATCCTTATCGCCTTGCCTTTTGGAATGGTAACACATACATACATACATACATACATAAATGTTTGTTCTCTGTCTGGGTTATATTGTATTCTAAGTATGTATTTACAAAAAAAAAAAAGTATTCAAGTATTATATCAGCTATTCGGTTCCCATATTACAAGCTCTGCTTAGTTTGGGGCTGGGTAGTGTTGTGTGAATTGTCCACAATATTTATTTATTTATTATTTATGGGAAAGGCCTATGTCCAACAGCAACTTCTTGGTTACCAAAATAATTCATTTATCATCATCCTCAGCCTGAAGAAGTCCACTGCTGGACATAAAATAAACAATGTTAACAAGCTCGTTTCGACGTTTTATTCATGTAAATTTGCAGATATAATCCGAACATCACAGCGAACAGGAACGGAAACGTTATTATTGTGTACGGCGCTGGAACAAAACAAACAATCAATATCTAGCAATATAAAAGAAAGTCGTGTTGGTTACAGTCTTATAACGATGTCCCAGTAGGCCAGCTTCATTTTAAGTAAAAATCCCCGCTAAAAACCATTTTCAGCTTTCAAAATGTGGTTATTAAATCCTTTTTAATTATATACCTAAAGGATTCCGCTTTCATGTGTAATTATTTAATCGAACGTTAAATTAACTGAGCTCACCCCAAATTGAGTTAACTTAATAGTTTATTTAAAAGACTGTTATTAATCGGCAGAGGTATTTTAGTTATAGCATTGAAAGGTATGGTTTTCTTTAAGTTATAATATAGACGCTTATTTCTTAAGATATAATGGATCTACCTACCTACATCTAGATAGGTATGTAGGCTACCATGACATTTTGATTGGCTGTTGTACTGATAATGCTATGGGTCGTTCATCGTAACACTGTTTTTACGTTTGTTTGTTCATCTTGGGTTTGATTTTCCATAGGTACAAGCTTTGCTTAGCTCGGGGCTAGATTCTCCCCTATCATTTGTCATCTCAGTACTTACTTCTTTCTTCTTTCACACAATCCATCCATCTTTTCTTAGGCATACCTCTGCCTTTATTTATATTAACATTCATGCCTATCATATTTATGTCAACAAAGGATGGGTTATGGGTCAGATCGATCTGATATTGAAAAAGTGTGTCTCACATTTTGTGAGCAAGACGCTAAAGTAGTAAGTAGTAGTTACATCTGTAAGCCTCAAGTTGATGGACGCAGGGCAGTGCATCAAAGGGCACGTTCCAGACGTGCGTGACCTCCGAGGCAATGCTTTGTTATAGGCGATGGTTACCGCTTAACATCAGGTGGGCCATATGCTTGTTCCATCAGCTAGTAGTACAAAAAAAAACTAAATGTAAGTTTACCTAAGTGTATTCAATTGTGTACCTCGTCAAGCTATTGCGTCTATTATTTGTAAATACGTGTTTACCACGCTGATTATTCTTAAATACATTTTTTAAGTACTATTTCTTGTTTTATTTATGGCTAATACAGAAAATATTCATTGAAGGCTTACAATACAATTTATAGGGTGCACGCAAGACTGATTGCAGCTATAATATATATTTCTATGTCCCCAAATTATACCGTGTTTTATATTATCGTACGGCATATTAATATAGTACATAATTATAGCTACGTGTGTGACGAGCTTTAGGGACTATAGGTCCCTCAATGTTATCATCATAATGCCTTGCAGCAAAAACCTTACGCGACCAAGCCTAGAAGAACAGGCAACAAACTACGGCTTCGTTCCTACTTTTTTTGTATGATCTTTTTACAAAACACGCACACACTACGCTTAGTAATAGTAAAGTACCTACACAGCATATAAAAATAAGATACGAAAATAGTAGGTAGGTACAGACATTGCAAATAATTCACATGTTGGCTTTATAACTTTGTTTTAACAATCAATTAAAATATATGAGATAGCAAGATACCATTACTTTTTCCCATTCTATGGATATTGATTAGAAAATAAATCCTACCTCAGCTACTTTTCAAAATTTTAAAAAATATCAAAAAGTACCAGTTCAACATCGTTTTTTTGATATGGCCTTACCTTTGTTTACCAAAAAAGACTAAGATTATAAATCAGGGTATAGAGATTATTACTTACAAGTAATGTATTTCTATTGGTAAAATATTTTTTTAAAACGGTTCAGTTTATCCACAAATTTTATCAAACACACGAACTCACAAACTTTACCTCTTTATAATCTGCAGCGTACAGCAAACGAGGTATTGATTGACAAACGTGTAAATGAGTACATATGTCATTCCATCAATGTCTAGTTGTGGCCAAGGTTTGTATATTACTTCTCTCAAATAATGCGTGGAAATTAAAACTAGTCCTATACTTGAACTTAAATATTTATTAATTAAAATTTTCTCTCACTCACATTTTTGCTCTTCCAACATCTGCAAAGAGATGCCTTCTCAGTTATGTCTTCAATGTCAATAAAATCTACAACTTTTTTTATGTCTTTTCTGATTCCAGGATTTATCTGCCCATTGCCTGCCTGATTGGCCTTCTTTATTGTTTTATATGAATAATACGAAATTCCACCCACAACAAGAGTCGGTGGTATTAGAGAAAACCAATCTTTTACTGCAAGTAAACAAATCAAATATTAGTACTTAACATAGGAACAACCTACACAAGTCATTTTATTGGAAAAAAATCACGAACTTAATTACATACTTAAGTATATAAAAAAACAAAGTATTTGAGAACCTCCTCCTTTATTGTTAGACATCAGTTAATTAAAACTTAAGTGGCTGACAACCTTCAAACAGCCTCTCTTTCGCATAGTTCCAAAAATAATGTTAGAAATTGTTGAAATTGTTTTTGACGTGTACACATATTACCAACTATCTATCTATACCTACTAGCTACCACTAACTCACTAGAAAAGAATTGAATTATTCCCTGTGATATACCTACAGCACGCTCCATTTTTGTTTCCAAGATGGCCGACCTGGTTTCATAATCCCGGTAGAAGCGCTCAAATGTATGCGCATATATTCTGCCTCGTTAGAGTCCCACTTTCAATGGCAAAGATGCGCAGTTGCTGGATTTGAAATTATTTGGAACGCTGATTATTTTGGTGCAATCAGTAGGTTGCAATTTGAAATGATTTGGCTTGAGGAATTCTGGTGTAAAATACACCCGCATTTAAGATTACACCATTCCTTTTTCTGCCATGAAGCAGAATTGCTGTGTATTGGTTTGAAGGGTGTGAATGGCGGTGAAATTACTGGCACGTGGATCTGAGTTTAATAAAGCCATATTATGAGTTTTACACACACACACGATAACTTAACGTGCACTTTTAAACACGGAAGGCTTGAAGACATGATGCATCAAGAGTTAATGTTAAACCCCCTTGCCTTCGAAAGATATCTTGTCATTTTTCTTTATGTTTTAACCAAATTCTAATTAAAAAGTAGGAGGTTATAAATTCCGTTTTTTTTTTAATTTTTGTCATCGCATTCTTTCGTCACTTATTGAACCGATTTGAAAAAATCTGAAAGATTAGTCTCATAGAAATTTCAACAAAATCGGTTTAATCATGACAGTTTGTTCATGAAGCCGGTTTCTAAAGTTTTTTTAAACTTCACTTGTATTTATTAACAACGAGAAAAAGGACAAATTTTGAAGTCATCCTATCTTTTTATTTGGTGTATTTGTTATACAACTGATTTGTGTTTGCTGAAGCGCTTAGATGATAAATGCAACTAGCGTCGTCCCAATCTAATGGTGATCCAATCCATCTACAGATAAATATATCCAACAGATAAAAATCTCTTTTTTAGGCTTTTCTATGGGCAGTTTACAATTAACGGAATAACGCTATTCGACGAATAATAAATGTCAACGAGCGATCTTTACGATGTTATTGACGAGGGACTTATGGACGAGAAACCCGACACCATGTTGGGATTGCTGGTCTCCCTCCCGGTAGTAGAGCAAGTTGCCGGAATTTAGGATTATCGTGTCCTCCCCCTCTCTTCGGACTTCTGATAACCCTATCACATCCCAGCGCAACTTACTGACCCTAAACTCAGAACTTTCGCATTCAGTATTAAGAGGATCTCTTAGTATTATTCATACTTTCCTGGCTACTTAAGTATTTATGGATCTCCATTTTTTTGGCGAAAAGCTTCCGCAATCTCTAAACTTGCGTAAAATATTCACAAATCCCATCTATTTTGCTGCGGTACTACAAACAAATAGATGAAACTTCAGATTAAGGAAATTCGAATAAAAGTGGCTTGGTTCGTGTATTTGTAAACTTGAGACTTCAACCTCCCATTGCTTTTAATTGGATAGAGCAAATTCAATTATGTACATTTTGTTAATCATTGAAATGTTTTCTAGGCGGTTAGATTTGCGACTGAACTTAAAAATTTTGTACGGATAGGTACAAAAAATTCACATTTTTGGCAAGAGGATTGATCAAGCAATTTTATCTCTTATAACTTCCTCAGCTAATCTCTTCATGCAGTGTGATCTCCAAACATCGTTGTTTTCGTCAGTGAGTATCCTGTACCAAGTCTTACATACCACTGCACAATTGCGAAGATCACTCAGATCAAGATAAGAAAATATACTCTCCAATACATGGTCAGGAGCTAGTTCAGCTATCACGAATCTTTTGCAGGCATGCTTTATGGACTTTATTGACGGCGTTCTGCCTCTTAAATACGGCCTTCGTATATCAAAGATTACAGAAAGGTTGGGAACCACTCAAATAGTGAGTTGTCAAGATTCAATAAATTATGCATCCAGGATATTTTATATTCAGACTACCTGACTCTAATCTAAGAATCTAAGAATTTTAATAATAATTTTAAGTCACATTTATTTCATAACATAATCAAAATACATCTGATTGGAATCAAAATACATCTGGTTATGTATACAGGGGGATTTTTTTTAAATGAGCGGCGATGGCCAAGAGTGTGATTCCCACACTTGGGGTATCATTTCCTTCATCTTTAAGAAGTAAAAAATAAGAAACACTTCACATCTAAGATTTCCAGAGATCTATGTATGTACCAACTCAAGATTATTTGAAGATGTCTAACGGGGATTAGTCTGAGGCACGTCTGAAAAATGTGACAAAACACGGATTAACTAGTCCAACGCTACGCCAGGATTATTAATAACACCCTAAAAGTTAAGCAAAAGCGTGTTTGGTGCTCTGTGAGTCTAAAGTAGACTGTTTTGTTGAAGTAAAACCGAATTGAAATAAACGTATCGGGTTGTATCTGGTTTTATATTCAAATGTTTCAATATTTTACAGTTTTATTGGTACAGTCCTAAAATGTTCTAACTACTGGACAACAAAACCACACGTTTGAATACGCGCTGATGCCATATTGCGTTGGAGAAAAGAAAGTCAATTAAATCCAATCCTTGTCAATTTTTGAAAAACTTTCTCATGAACCTTTAAGGAAGTTCCGCGGGAAGTTATAAACACTTCCAAACATTACATTTTACACACTCCGATATCAAATCACAACTGAAGATAGAACTGAAGGAATCAGAAAATGGAATCGCTCTACAAGACCATGTTGCTTTAATAACCAGGTATTTATTAAGGACAAGACAAAACCTTGTGGCCAGTTGTCAAAGGTTTCAGTTCACCCTGAGGCGAGTAGCCGCCGATTGGTTCAACGAAACACAATACCTATTCAACGTGGTTTGATTGTCAAACGAAGTTTTGATATTTTCCGTACAATAATGATGTCTCGTGTCAAACGAAACCTTAAAAATTTGAACACGTCTCAAGCACTCTCTAATAAGATTTTCGTAAAATTGCCAAAGTTCGTGAAGAGTAGGTGAGGTAAGGCAATTGTCTCCGAAAACGTCGACGTTTTACGAAATATGCTTATTCGTCAGCCTTTTTTAAAAACATTAAATATTTTCTTAAAAAATAAGTCAACTAAAGAACACAAAAATGAAAGAGACAAATCATAATATACTAAAATAAATATTTGAAATTAAAATAAACAATCTCGATTGACCTAATGATCTAGCATGAAAATGAAAGTAAATGTCAGCGTCAAGCCGTCAGCGTCAGCAACACATAAAATATTCGTATACGAAACATCTTCAAAACTCCAGGACCTACTTATCACTTTATCAGCAAAATCTCATTATAACTTTGAACGACTTATAAATTTATACAACGTTTATAATTAAAGGGTATGTTCATAGAGTGGGCCAAGTTTGTCCGGTTAGTAGTGGCCGCCGAGCCCGCCGTACCCGTGGCCGTATCCGCCGAGGAACCGCAGTTTCGGACATTTGGTTCATGCACTCGGCCGAGCGGCCGGTGGTGCGAAGCTACCATCCGCGGGATTATGCCTGAACGCCTCTAAGGCCGAAGCCAGCCTAGCCGAATCCGGCAAGGATATGCTCACTGTGGATCCTCGGAGCAAACGTAGGTGGACATTATGACGTCTAGCTTCGTCAGGGCTCTGAGCGTTCTTCAAATAAATTGGCTCTCGACAGGCATAATACCTACCTAGTAGGTAGGTAGGTGGGCGAGGTGGCTGACTATACTACGTACTAACCAACGTGTGCCCCGCCGTCGACCCCCCCCTGTAGTGAGTACTCTGCGTAATAGTAATAATAAGATGAAAAAAAAAAAATTTTGGCGTGGTAGTATGCGTTCATTAAAAAAAAAAAAGGTAGCAATAATAAAAAAAAAAAAAAAACCCAAAAAAAAAAATTGCAACAAAAAAACCTTCGGTTTTTTTTTGGCGCGGATTCTACTCGTCTGCGTAGTCTAGTATTTTAGTTAACATTGTTTAGGCTTGATTACGCCGCGGAGCCCCCCGCGCACGCCGCCGAGACGCTGCATGCCAGGCTGCACAACCAACATGACCCGTGAGTTACTGTACAGTTACTCCGAGTGTGAGTGGGAGTGCCCCGCGTGCGCGCCCGGAAAAACAGCCGTCGGCAATAAGTACCAGTAGCTATTACAATCCGTAGTTTTGTGGATTAAATCAAGCTAATATCCTTTTTTAGCTTGATTTAATCCACAAAATCGAGATATCTATAGAGCCATAGACAGACGACCGCCACAGCCAGCGTTTTCAACATAGACATTTTTTCAAACGAAATTTTAGTCGTTGCCTATATATTTATTATTATTATTATGTAATTAAAAACAAAAAAAGGATTATTATCAAAATAACTTTTTGCAATGAAAGTCACATGTCACATCCCTAGCCCTTGAACGGTACTTTAGGCGAACGAACATTGCGTGAGCGAAAATGAATCAACCAAACTAAACCCCGCCCCATTCGTCTCTCGAAAAATCTCTCGAATCATTCGAAAGCGGAAGTCATTCATGGACTAATTTCATATTAGTACTCATCGTAGATGAGAATTCACCTCCTCTTCAGTGGAGGCGAGGTCGAATCATAGAATTATATACAGGTTCAGATCAGGTCATTAGATCAGTTAAATTAAAAACTCAGCTTGGAGACCTAGTACGGCCTGTGGTTGAGTTATGTATTTTACCTATCTTAGATCAGGAAGATAGTAATAGCCTTACCTGAAAGTCATTGGGAAAATACAAAAATGTCACGACTATCAAGGTTTCAAGTCATTCAAAAAATGTATCAAACAATATGGTCACGTTGGCACATTGAGTATCTTCATACCTTACAGATACGTAATAAATGGTTCAAACATGTAAATAATATGATTACTATTAACAACAACTTATGAAATTTGGTTCTTGATTAGAAAAAGTGTCATTATTTTTTTTTTGTGGCTAGTTTTCCTAAAGTATTATACCATTTTAAAATCTACGTTAGTTGCGCTAATTTTTTAAAAAACTTACAAAAATCTATGTAATTTTCTAACACGTAGTGACTTTTCTACTAGGTCCAACTTTTTCTTGATATTTCTAAAAATCTCGGTTTTGACAAAAATAGTATTTTTTTTTTTTTTTTTTTTTTTTTACAATTTATAGGTTTGCGTTTGACCGCTATCTCACCTGCTGTTAAGTGATGATGCGGTCGACGATGTAGCACGCTTACCTAGAAGATACCTATTCACTCTTGTCTTGAAAACATCCAATTTGTAGGTGCTCGGAAAGACCTAAACATTATGAGATCGAGTTCTATTTAATTTAACTAAAAACATTACATAAACAATACGTTTAACTACTATTTTATCGTGCCGAGTAACGTGATTTAATAAAGATAATATATTTTTCTAATTATTTACTAATTTAGAAAGTTACTTTGGCACATTATTCGATTTAAGTTTACTAATTGATTGGGACACTAGTTGAGTAGTTTTAATTATTTTCTAAGCCTCTCATACCTTCGTTTACATCAATTTTCATTCAGAACATAACGCAGCAACATTGATCAAATACTTTAGGCTTTTTTGATTATGATAAAGTTAAATCGGATATCTATTAAATAAATCTGATATTATCTGAATTATGTAAATTATAGGTTCGTATTTTGTCAAAATATCTAGCAATGTATACAGAAAAGTGAAACTGAACGCATAGCTAGTGTTTTTATCGACATTTATTTATATCGTACTAGAAAACACCAATAATTGATCAGTATCGAGAGTATCGGGAATTCCTTCGTGGAGAACCGGTACTGGAAACGTTCAAAATCAGCGATAATTCCCGGTACCGTCTAGGTAAACCAATGAAACAGAACAGTATGAAAACGAGAGGATAAATCCTGAAAAAAATATTCTCACCGCGAAAGCTTTGATGTAAAAAATTGAGGTTATTATCGCGGCTTTTAGCAAATAATGTATTCAGCGACTTAAAATCTACCTCAAATCTAGAATTACTCAGGAAAAATTTATCAATACGCCTACCTACTAAGATAAGGTCTATGCTGATAAATATTTGATCAAGAGAAAGCATAAACAGTACCTAAAAGTAAAATTTAAAGTTAAAAAGGTCGGACAAATTTCTCTTATTAGAATCAAACTATAATACTTTTTGTGACTTTGTAATACTGTGTTACTCAGTACATACATACCTTTGACTGCAGTAAAGAGAAAATTTAAACATGGAATAGAAAAGCTGTAAATTGAAATCTTAAGGAAAGAGATTTTGCTTACCTGCGAGTATGTGAGTCTCAAAATCGTACTAAATCTTTTCGTTAGCTTCACGATTCTGACGGTTTTTGTGTAAAGTGCTATTCTTAGTTTCAAATCAAAATGAATTAGTAAACAAACATTTATTTGTGCATTTTTGAAGTCAATAATTGCTTTTGAGAATGTCTGCAAGATGTTATAAACACTGAAATTTAAAGGGCGCCAATGGAGCTTGAGGGACTTAAAAAACTTTCACCCGAGGTAAACACTGTGCTTTTCATTACGAATACAAAGAAAGTAAAAATAAAAACATGAAAGAACATTTAGTGAAAATGAAGATTGAATTGCCGCCTTCCCGGTTTTTTTTTTCTTTTTCTCTGGCGGGCCTTCGGCTTCGGCTCGCCAGCATTATTCAGCCATTATTTTTACTTTCATAATTTAAAATAAATTATAGTTTAAAAAACTAAAAAAAAAACGCTTTTATAACTAATTGAACTAAAAAGTTAAAAATAAAACTGTAACAATCAATTGAAAATTTATATTATTGAACAAAAAGCGTGGGGTGCTTTTTATAATAACTTCAGATATTATACCTAAACTATTGATAAAATATTTACAACAATCAAAATCAAGCCCCCCACGCTTTTTGTACAATAATATAAATTTTCAATTGATTATTACAGTTTTATTTTTAATTTTTAAGTTCAATTAGTTATAAAAGCGTTTTTTTTTTAGTTTTTTAAACTATAATTTATTTTTTACTTTTTAGTTATTTTTTTTTTTTTTCATATATTTTTTTTTCATATTATTGCATTGTCATCGACCTTTGACAGGTGTGCAAAGTTTGAATCAAATCTGATCGTTAAAAGTAGGTTTTTTTTTAATTTTTTTTATTTCTTTTCATTTTTTTTTTTTTTGCTTCTTCTTCGTCATCATCTTGGAAGGATATCAGCCTGTTCTGCTTGCGTTTCTCGGCTGCAAGCTTATCAAGGCCGAGTAAAGAAGGCTTCACAAACTGAAACTCTCCAGGAGTTTCCTTCTTTTTAATGATCAAGCCACCAGGAGCGTCTCCTGATGTCCCCTCCAGACGATGCAAGCTTTCATCGCCGTCCGCCATCACGGATCTATGTTTAAAAAACAAAGAATCACTTATCCCACTGTAAATTCATCTGAGTATTGGTTATTTCAATGCAGTTTCACCAATTAAAATATAACAAACAAAACAATGCAACTTTAGCCCGCGCGCGTGTATACTCATATAATTAAACCTCTAATGTATATAAGGATTTCTTACTATTTTAACGAATAATGGGAAATTAGATAGTTTATAGTAAACATTCAGGGTCTTATTAATAATCCTGGCGTAGCGTTGGACTAGTTAATCCGTGTTTTGTCTCTTGCATTGACATGCAATTGTCAACTCGAGCAAATGTGACAAAACACGGATTAACTATTTGTCATCACAAAGTTTTTGGTTTTAGGCTGTCTATGCAACAAACATCTCTTTCTGACGCACACTACGCTATAGGAAGTCGAAATTAGCCGATGTGCAATATTTGTTGCCTACTTCTTTAAATCTAAATCTAGGTAAATCATAATCGTACCTGTTGGGTTGATTCTAGTTTCCAAACTGCCATTTCACTAACCGTCTTAATGATATCCATCTCAGTGTTAAAAATCACCTAGTACTGATAGAAGACGAAATAATCCCAACGGCCTATTTGTAGACACCTTATAAGCGATCGGAACGAAGATCTTATTTTCTAATTTAGGTATCAAGTATATTCACATAGGACATTACACATACGTAGGACATACACTGTTTGATTAAATATTGATTATAAAACAATAACGGAGACGAAGAACATGCTGTGAGTTCAATACGAATGCAACAAAAATCTCTTAAAAAGCTCACGCTTCAAACCTGAAGGGACTGAGTCTCTTTCCTTTGTATCCCTACCTAAGCCACCTCCACCTACTCAGGTAGATATTAATAGAGTTGTAGAAGTTGCCAACTTCACACGCGCCATTTGGTTTTATACATCAATAAAGTATTCAAAATAATGCCTAATTAACGGTTTTCCGTCTAGGATTTAGTGCAAAAGTGAAATACGTCGTGGACATACGTTTTAATGCTTCGAAGAAGTGGCCGGATCTTGATCTCGTAAATTTTGTCCGTAACTGTTTTACCTAGACGAAGTTCTTACTATCGAGTTATTGGCAATAAGGGAGCTACATAGGTGTATACATAAACCAGTCTAAAATGCATGCCTCTTTACGCCGTTTTCTTGACGTTGACTCACAGCAAAGTAATTCAAAATGATCCTTGTCATATTTAAGGAATAAAGAACAATTTACTAGCGCCCTCTATTTCTGACTCTAGTAAGTTTAACAGTGACTTAGAAACACTGTTTTGTGGATTTCGTCAACCGTTCGTTTTTAAGAGTCTTGTGCCCTTTGTCAGCCAGGAGCCAAGGACCAATCTTACGTCAGTATCGTTTACATATTTACCTACTACACGTATAGGTACATGGATCGTGCTACAGAGAGGATTGGAATCTCAATAAATTTCGATCTTTTATCATTATGAACTTCAAAACCTTTTCAATTTTTCAATTTATTCGGTTACTTAATATATTTTGTATAAAAAAATAAAATAAATGAAACATTATAGCAAAAAACATCAAAAAAATATAGTTTTAATTGACTTGTCTTCACGCAGGCGTTAAACACGGAGACCATAGTTAATTGCCTATATTAAAATCACTTAAACGTGGTTAAATCAAATAAACTAAATAAATAAACTAAATAATTAAAGCATTAAATAATAAATTTAATGCTTTAATAATCATGAATGAAGATTAATCTGAATATTGTAAAATAGGTTCAGTATTTTCAAGAATAGCGCTTTAAATTTACAGACATAACCACGAACTTTATTATTGGTGTAAAATGTAAATTAATCAACTTACAAAAACTACATATTCTTAAATTGCTTTATGCCAATCTTCTAGGAAGCTGCATTTGAATTGCATTTCAAAGCAAACTGCGTAAAAACTGAATTGATTTGCAGTTAGCAGATATTTATTCTTATTGTTGTTCTGACAATAACGAAGATAGCTATATTTTTAGTGCCTTCAAATAAGGTTAACAGTTTAGGAAAATGCAATAAAATAATCGACACTCTTATTAACTCAAGGTCTTATAAATTTTTGAGACTTAAAATGTCTTGCATCTCTTCTCAATTTATTTCTGTAGTTTTTGTGGGATTGAGCTCAATTTCATCGCGTTGTAAGAATTAAATATAGCAAATTGAGATAAATTCTCAACTTAGTTGTGCATACAATAAAATATTATGTGCGTAAACCATGTATGTAAAAAGTAAACCATATGTATGCAATAATGTATTGAAGCCTTATTTGTTTTATTAATTACAATTTGTTTACATCAATCAATGTAATGTTTCGATTTTCTAAGACAATGTAGGAAATGGAGTTTAATGTTTCCCCACCTAAATTTTATACGAATTTCTTAAAAAGTGGGGTTATTTCCACTGGCTGGGTTTTTAAATCTAGGAATTAGCATTGTCAGGGCCATGGACGAGCCCGTAAGCGCACCCA
Source organism: Thera obeliscata (assembly GCA_947578465.1). Classification (NCBI taxonomy): domain Eukaryota; kingdom Metazoa; phylum Arthropoda; class Insecta; order Lepidoptera; family Geometridae; genus Thera; species Thera obeliscata. The sequence continues at coordinate 178,361 of CANPUM010000016.1, forward strand.
TAGCCCCAGCACATAAAGGTGCAGAAGGACCGCCATTGGGTATTAGTCGTTATGAGTCTTAGACCAAGGGCACTTATCTTTTCCGTTGCTCGCCACGCCAAACTCTTGACAGATGATGGAACTATACCGTTCAAATTAAATCCAGGATCCTTTAAATGCGGCACTTGTGATGCCAACTTTCCTGAGTACATGACACTCTTTAGTCATTTGAAGAACCATTTTCAAAAGTATGTTTGTGAAACGTGTGGTGCTGGATTTGTGTCGCAAAGCGCAATGCGATGTCACTACTTGACGCACGAAGTGACATCTTTCTCTTGCAGCGAATGTAACAAAGAATTTAGAACAAAACATACTTAGTTCATCTACCTTATCTATGCGTCATAAATATGCAATTATGCAAGTACCACCTTTGTTGATTATCGGTCGGTGTTAGTGGTGCATACCATTAGCATCGTTGTGTTATTGTGAAAAATAAGCTTCTTCATTTGATCAAAATACCACCAACAGAGTTATTCGATGAACTTGGGTACTTTATAGACCGATTTGTTTTGTTATTGCGGAGTCAGTAGCTAGTAGGACTGAGTTATAAGTGTCTTTGTAATACGTTACTATAAAAAGTGATTGCCCAAATATTTCCACAAAAAAATAATATACCGGGGAAATCGCGGATATTATAGATACTTACATCAGTCAATAATCAAGCTGCTCAATAATAATTCGAAGTGTTTGGAATCCGACAGTTAGTTACACGTTTTAATCATCGTTTAATTGCTTACAATTTACGCACTTTCAAAAACACACACGATGTTGAGTCGTCCTTAGCATGAGTCACAGTCTCGTTATTCACTAAGCAGTCACTATTTAATTGTTCTACTTTTTTATCACTGGTTATCGCACTATTGTCATTATTGGTAAGTACTTTTTCACTTTCAGTTTTTTCACTATTTACACTTTCACTTTTCAGGGCTTTGCGCTTCCAGTGTAAAAGACGGTGATGCGGTAGTCCACATTCCTCGATGGGGCAGGAAGCTGCAGAGCAGGTGTCTCTGTTGTGATTAGTAAGTAGGCATTTATGACACAGGTTGTTGACTCGTATGAAGCGCCATCGATCCTTTGTCAAAGCTCGTTTGAATCGTGCACACTCAGGCAGCTTGTGTCGGCTAGTCTTACAGAACTTACAGCTGATCGTTTCGTCGCGCTTAGCGCCGAGTAGAACTGAGTGCGATTTTCGCTCTTCGGGCTTCTTACGGTAATCTGATAGACTTTGTAAGTGCGTCAAACCGGCGGCTGATATTTTATTCGCTTCGCTGTATAAGAATTCGGCTAGCATTTCTAACTTAGCTTTTTCTATGTTGCAGTTCAAGCTGTAATAGTCGGCCCACTTGTTGACGAGTGGACTAGGACACTTGGCGAGCACCGAAGATACCAGCTCAGGACTTCTTAGGTAATCAGTTTGATTAATGGAGTCCTCGGTGGTAAAGCTGTCGGTTTCATTCATTTCACAGCAAGAGCTCGCAGCTAGGCCTCTGTCTCCCCTGGTTTCATCTCCATTGAGTGAAGGGGTATCTATAGGTTCTACAACTAGACGCAGCCCTTTTTTACTTGCATAAGAGGATACAAAGGAAATCGATAATATCGCGTATCGATACAACCAAGTTCGATACAGTTACGATACACACCACAGACTTAGTTCATTCAGCACGTTCAGTTCAATCAGTACTCTCCCATTTTGTAAGTGAATGAGCGGAATGAGCAATGGTGGCCACCATGTGACAGAAAGAAAGGGATGAGCTGCCATATAAAAATCGAAACGTTAGTTCACAATTTGGCCACGACGGCTCTCTTTCTGAACAGACTCTACTCTCTATCTGTGCCATGCAAGCCGCAACTGACAGCTTAATTGCCGTACCGTACGCCGCGAATAAGTTTTTAGGTAAGTATTAAAACAAGAGGCTTTGATGCAGTTACGAATAGCTAGCGGTTCTACCCTCTGAATAACTGCCAGTAATTTAACGGCGCCATACAACAAGTACAGAACTTGAAACATTTTTATTAACTCTCCTTTGTACCTTTATGTATTCTGCAATACGAATACCTAATGGTCAAAGACAGCAATAGCTTAAACCAAAAAATCTCACGAATAAACCGTTTAATGAGGCTGTAGGTTTAAACGATAATGTTTTTACCTAGGCCCATTTGCTTAATTTAAGACAATGGGCGGTCTTATCACTAAGAGTGATCTCTTCCAGACAACCTTGTCATGTCTTTCCTGTGGATTAGGCCGACAAGGCCGACTAGGCTGGTCATGAAGGTGTCATAGGTAGTTGAAATTCGTTATTTTCCGTCGTCCAATTTTTCTTGTAACTCTTTTAAAAATTAAAGCTATTTAATAAAATAACAAGAAAAATAAGTCGCGTCCGCGTCCGCTTTCGCGCATTCACTACGACCGCACCCTTTCTCCTATAACTTGCTTTAACCCGTTTGCTTTGGTAACTAAATGTTTGCGGCTTACCTTTTATACATTTTTTGCTACGTAAAAGTAGCAAACCTCATGGTCGCTACTTTTCAAATTTTCAATTGCAAAATTTTCTACACGTGGCCGAGGCAAGACAACTACGTTGACCCGGGGGACGACGGTAGCGGCTCCAAGAAGAACTCTAATCAGAACCTAACTGGTAAATATCAACAATTACAGAGCCCGAACCCATCGAGTTAACGCGCCAAGTTTTCTTTGATAAGCAATGAATTTCGTTTGAAAAAAAAAATGCTTTTCTGTGTCGCCTTTAATTAGTACTAATGTTTCTTTTGCGTTTGTTACAGATAAAGGACTGAAATATAACAGCACTCTGGACAGTAAATTGTCAGTATGGTGTGTGACACACCCTTGTTTTGCTGGCGGCCTGTGCGACCGATTCTGTGGATATAGTCTTCAGTCGTGTTTGGAAAGTCGTAGTTAATCACGTGCGTGATGCCGTCAACGTCTAAAAAATAATAAAGATTATTATTGTCTTTGTATGACTGCCTTGCTGAGGAGCAAACATCTAGAATATGGTATGTATGACGCTAGCGATGCCGCTTAGCGGCAGAAATAGGCATTGTGGTAGTACTTCCCCAGGCGAGACATTTACAAAGAGCTCTACTACTACGAAGATTAATCATTCCAAGATGCTGCATCCAAAGTATAGTATTTAATTTTATCAATGTAGCCCAACCATGATTACTATAATCCACTGAAGGGTTCAGTGCCTTGCCAGCTCAGCCAGACATTTGGAAGTGTCCAAAACTGTACCTATTGCTAATAATAGGACTAATTAATATTCAGAGTATAAAAAAACATTTTCTTACCAAGCCCTCTTGCCGCAACATCAGTGGCTACAAGAATGCTCTTATTAGCTCGTTTGAACTTTTGAATGATGTAGTCTCTTTGGTTCTGTGATTTGTCTCCATGAATGCTAAACTCGGTCGATCCGTTCCGTTTCATGATCGTTATTTTTAATGATGGTAAATATTGTTAAAATTTAATACTTAGTAGTTCAAGTTTTATGTTTTATTTTGGATGTATCTCTAGATAATGTTCTTGCAACTCTAACTCTAACTTGTATTTAGGTAGATAAAATTGTTTTAGTCGGCGCGCAACTGGTTTTCAACCGTGTTCTGTGCACTTTTGAAACTATCATGGTTTTTAACACTATTTTTATGAAACGACGGGATATTTACCATGATTAAATTTTGCTGAGTTGACTTTCGATATTTCGGCACAGTTGCATGCACCATGATCACGGATGAATCTCCGACCGAAATATCTGTGCCGAAATATCGGAAGTCAACTCAGAAAAATGTAATCATGGTAAATATCCCGTCGTTTCATAAAAATAATATTCTGGCGATGAATAAGGCTTAACGGGGTGCGTAGAAAACCTCACAGAGGAAATTGGCCTGACTACGGTTGTTTGGTACATATTGTGCGAATAATGTCAGTTTTTACCCAATTTTTTATACGTTATGTGGTGAAAAGTATTTGATTTTAGGATTTTTTCTTCAGTTTATTTATAATGTAATTGATAACAAACATTTAATTTTGTGTGTTGAATATAAATGTTGGTTCTCTGTCTGGGTTTTATAAAACATTGTAAGTACCTATGTATTTACAAACAAAAATAGTAGTATGAAAAGCCTTATTTTTTTAAATGTCTACTTACTTGATCAAATGCCTCTTTCAGAAATTTTGGAAGCCCGATGTCTGCTTCAACTTTCTGGACAGCTTCCTTACATATGTAAAGCGTTGCCTAGCTATGATTATTAATAAGCAACCCAAAAAAAAAACAAACACAAAGGTAGATAAGAACAAAAAATCTGCAGCTATCACACATCCTAATCTAAATATATAAAACTCTTTCGTTACTGACTGACTGACTCACTGACTGACTGACAATCAACGCACAGCCTAAACCGTTAGTCCTAGAAGCATGAAACTTGGAGGGTATGTTCCTCTTATAGCGTAGAGGTGTACTAAGAAAGGAAATTGGAAAATTCTTTCCCGAAGAGGAGAAAAAGGGGAAAAAAGGTTTAAAGAAAAATCAACACACAGCCTAAACCATTAGTCCTAGAAGCATGAAACTTGGAAGATGTGTTCCTCTTATAGAGCAAAGGTGCATTAAAAAAGAAAATAGGAAAATTATTTCCCTAAAAGAAGAAAAAAGGGAAAAATAGTTTAAAGAAAAATCACAAAAAAAATCTTTACAAAATACGCAAAAAAACAGTAAAAAAAAATCTGCTACCGCAGCTTCTGTCACCAAATTTGAATACACACAAAAGTTTACATAAACCCCACCGTAACCACTAAGACAAGATCGCGGAAAACACCTATCATACCGAAACTAAACACCGCACCGCTTCAAAAAATGGCTAATGAACATGCTCAAAACTATGGTAACCAGCTGGTCATGTCAAATTAAAAAAATCTGATTCGATTACACCAACACGCATATGAAACCCTAAATTAGCCACTAACACAACATAAAATCACAAAAAATTGCTTTACAAAATACGCAAAAAAAACCATTAAAAAATTTTCAGCTACCGCAGCATCTGTCACCAGGTTTGAATACACACAAAGGTTTACAAAAAAAACAATGATAATCACTTAGACAGAATTGCGGGAATCATCTATCATACTTAAGCTAAACACCGCTGAAAAAAATCGGCTACAACAGCACTCGCCTTCAAATTCAAATAAACTCTAAAGTACATGCCCAAAACTATGGTAACCAGCAGTTGTTCACGTCAAATTAAAAAAAATGATTCGATTATACACCAACACGCATACGAAACCCAAAATTAGCCACTTATATAACATAAAATCACAAAAAATAGCTTTACAAAATACGCAAAAAAAACGTTAAAAAATTTTCAGCTACCGCAGCATTTGTCACCAGGTTTTAAAACACACAAATGTTTACAAAAAAACCGATGATAACCACCAAGACAAAATTGCGGGAATCATCTATCATACTTAAACTAAACACCGCTGAAAAAAAACAGCTACAACAGAACTCGCCTTCAAATTCAAATACACTCTAAAGTACAAGCTCAAAACTATGGTAACTTGCATTTGATCATGTCAAACTAAAAAAACCAGATTCGATCATACACCAACGAATACGATAGCCCAAATTAGCCACTAAAACAAATCACGAAAACGAGCTTTACAAAATACGCAAAAAAAAATATTAAAAAATTTTCAGCTACCGCAGCATCTGTCACCAGGTTTGAATACACACAAAGGTTTACAATAAAACCAAAGATAACCACTTAGACAAAATTGCGGGAATTATCTATCATACTTAAACTAAACACCTCTGAAAGAAATCGGCTACAACAGCACTCGCCTTCAAATTCAAAGACACTCTAAGGTACATGCTCAAAACTATGGTAACCAGCAGTTGGTCATGTCAAATTAAAAATTCAGATTCGATTATACACCAACATGCATACGAAACCCCAAATAAGCCACTAATATAACATAAAATCACAAAAAATAGCTTTACCAAATACGCAAAAAAAAACATTAAAAAATTTTCAGCTACCGCAGCATTTGTCACCAGGTTTTTATACACACAAATGTTTACAAAAAAACCGATGATAACCACCAAGACTAAATCGCGGGAATCATCTATCATACTTAAACTAAACACCGCTGAAAAAAAACGGCTACAACAGCACTCACCTTCAAATTCAAATACACTCTAAAGTACAAGCTCAAAACGATGGTAACTTGCATTTGATCATGTCAAACTAAAAAAACAAGATTCAATTATACACCAACGAATACGATAGCCCAAATTAGCCACTAAAACAAAATCACGAAAAAGAGCTTTACAAAATACGCAAAAAAACATTTGAAAAAAATCAGCTACCGCAGCATTTGTCACCTAGGTTTTAATACACTCAAATGTTTACAAAAAAACCGATGATAACCACCAAGACAAAATCGCGGGAAGCACCTATCATACCAAAACTAAACACAGCTGAAAAAAATCGGCTACAACAGCAGTTACCATCTTTCAAACACACTTTACATAGTTTTGAATGCAAACTCAAAACTAAGGTAACCAGAACTTGGTCATGTAAAACCAACGCATACATAACCCAACTTAGCCACTAAGGCAAATTCACGAAAAATTACTCTCAAAATATAAGCAAAAAACAGTGAAAACATATCAATAGTTGTCCGCTTTCCACCATAAAATAGTTTCTTTTAAACGAACTCAAACTATGACTTAATACTAACCACGCGGACGAAGTCGCGGGTGTCAGCTAGTATTTTATACACACGCAGGATTTTATATATTTTGTAAAGAAATAGCGTCAGTTTCCGCACTCCCCTATTTAAGGAACATTGCACTGTATCCTCTCAGCTTAATAGGCCTAATCCACAAGAAAGGTACGTGTGTGAATACGTGTGGAGTTGACTAAGCTCGGGATTTTCGTAAGGTTTCTTTCACCGATTAAGAGCCATGGGATTGTACACATATTTCTTCGTAAATTGCGAACGCAAGAAAATAGTGGATGGTAGCATTATGGCATCATTACTGGAGACGATATAAAACCAAAGCGGAAAAATGTTTGGATATCTTCTACGACATGACAGCTACTTAGAGGACGTCATTGAAGGAGAGGTGGAAGGAAAACGGGGAAGAGGAAGGCCAAGAATAAAGGCCTGAGAAACTGTTGTTGGAGTGATGTTTAGACGATGTTTTTTGTGACGTAAATCATTATTGTTGTTGGATGACGATGACGAAAGCTCATCAACAACAACCTTTTTGTAATAAAACAGCAGATGCTTTTATGTTTCTTTTACAATAAAATAGGTAGTATTGCTTGTTACATACCGTAGCCCTTCTCGAAACAGTTTGTTAACCATTTTTTCAGGCCTTTCAGCACTCGGTCACGAGTTTTTTTGTCATTGCCAGACAGCAACCTAGCATATTTGATTTCTTCCAGCAACTAGCACCTTATGATCCACAAGGAAACGGGCAGGTGAAACGACTCAATGGCACCCTGTGGAAATCTATAAAGTTGTGCCTGAAGTCTAGAGAGCTTGATACAACAAATTGGGAGCGTGTGTTAGTACCAGCCCTTCATTCTATTCGTTCATTATTGTGTACGTCGACAAATGCTACACCCCACGAGAGATTTTTTAATCACTCACGCCGAACAGCAACAGGAGAATCTTTGCCAACGTGGCTTTCGGAGCCAGGTCCTGTACTCATGTAAGAGTTATTCGTCAAGTTGAGGATCCGATAGCGCAGCGGTCAGAGCAGCCCCCAGGAGAAGGTCTCAGGTTCAAATCCCACTTGGCTTAACTTTTGGGACTTTATAAAAATCTTTGTTATTTTCTTAAGTGTAGTAAACACTATTCTTATCGTGGAAAATGTTAAAGAAAATCCTATGGCGAAAAGGGAAGCAAAAGTTGATGTGCGTCAGTTTTTTGAATCTAATACGGTGGATACAATTAAATAGGTACCTAAGTGATAATGACAAAACTCACCAGGAATGTGCCCTACGATGCACCTGCGTCCATCCACTTGAGGCAACGTGTTCAGCCTCACGTGCCAATAATTTCACCGGCACCCACACCCTTCAAGCAATGCTGCTTCACGGCAGATTACGATACGAAATAGGCATGGTGGTACCTTGCGGTATCCAGTTGAATGTATATCTGTGACTGATTGCAATGCAGTCCAGGTTTACTCGCCGTCCGAAAGGGGTATTATGCACACCAAATTTAATCGCCATGATGTATACAAATATAAATATTTGCTTGTGTTACTGTGTCAAAATTTAATTGAGTAATGAAAATCATATTGGTTTTTTATTATGCAGTTATAATAAATTGCCTGCTTGCGTCTACTTTTTCATAAAGATAATCATTGTCACTACTTTTGATTCCTTCTATCAAAAAGATGATAAAAGCCAGTTCTTGTTTTATAAATGTAGAGTTTTGTTTGTTATTAAAAAAAACTTTCGTAGAGTTTACGTACCTATATGTATTTTTTGTTACGCTAAATGTAGTTTGGTAAAACAGTCGAGTGTACAGTTAGCAGTCTTTCCGGATTTACATATATTTTACAGTACTGGTGGGTGTGCCCGTTTGTTTACAAGTTAATTACCGTGAGTTTCTGTGAACTTACCTACAGGGTAGTACTCCATATAAGCTGCGAACAAGTTTTTATTTCTTGTCTACGCTTATTGAGCGGACTGAGAGGATAACCGCTACAAAGAGCCGCTACGAAAGAGCTACTCGATAGCCGATATAGCTGCTTAAGGACATTTTGGTCCTGCTAGTCTGATAACGTAATTTAACTGCTTGAACATTTTGGCCATTCGAGGCCGATTATATTCGTGTTAAAGTTGCCTACGGACATTTTGGTCCGTTGAGTCGTAAATCTTATACCATTGTAAGCCTGACTATATTACTATAAGATTATGAGTGACAACGATCTATCGACATATGTTTAGTATCTATTGCTCGAAGAGGAAACAGTATGAACCAGATGCTTTATCCTACGTACATAATAGTAAGCGAAGCGGTGACAGCGCGTTGGATTAAAGAGATGGAAAAATCTCGGCAAATATCGGAATTTAAGACGCTTCGAAGAAAGCTGGCAAAACACGTTCTAGGCATCTTACTCGCACGGGAGGATAATGCTTCCCAAAATTATAATCGAAAGCCACTTTTTTTTAAACCTCAATCTCACCTACTGTTAAGTGATGATGCGGTCGACGGTATAGCACGCTTAACTAGAAAATACCAGATCACTCACCTCTTAAAATCATCGAAATTACATTAAAAACTATTCAAATTTCTACCAGTAACAGCTAAGTACCTACGTCTTACAATTGGTCCTTTTGCGATTTTTAAAATGTCACTTAGTTATTTAGTTATGAATTTTTTTTTTAAATCTCAAATTTTCGCACGACCCGCTCTTTATACCTTGGATAATGAGTTGAACATATTTGAAGCTCGTATAGGATTATCTAGGGAACTTGAACGTTGATTATATTCTTTGCTTTTATCTCGTCTTTCTTTCACAAAGCTCATCAGTTTGATTTGAATATTAATTATTTGAATATCTTATAAGTCCTTTGATCTCATTTCTTTCTTAAGTTTAAATACATTTATTTTCTCATAAAACATAAAATGTTCACTTAAATAAATAAATACTTGAATATTGTAGACGGAACATTTTAGTGGAAAAGACATTATTTGAATTTAAAAAACGTTTTAAACTACATTCATCAATTTTTTTTCCTGTTTTGAGCATTTGATAAATACTTTTTGTATTAAAAATGTTAAAATTCATGGTATTCTTTTTATTTCTGACATTAGTTAGTTAGCAAAAAATACTGATAAACCTATAGGTTGATTATATTTCTCGTATTCGACGGGTTCTATTCCCGGTTCAACCATGCAACTATAAATATATATGGATGCAGTTTAAACTGTTTTTCAAGCAAGTCAATCGTTTTAATCTTTGTTTTCTATGCTCACCCGTATTCCGAACCAGTGCTTGAGTCTGAGTCGAGCCTCAAGCATAGATTTTATGATAAATCTCCATTGAAGTATAAAAAATCTGTGCTTGAGGCTCGACTCGGACATACGGAAATTGGAAGTTGATCAAATCTTTAAATATTTTATGGCAATATGTTTGTATAAATTTCGCTGTTTTATTATAGGGCAGTTAGGTCGTTTAGCGAGAAAGCCTTTAAAATAAATAAAACATAATTATTAATATTGTTTATATTCAATAAATACATTATAACAATTTTCGACTAACAGTGTTATATCTTAGTTTTCACCGTATTTCATCTTTTACAATAACAAAAGTTAGATCATTTCGGCGGAGACCAGTGAAAAACAGCTACTAAATAATGAAGGCGAAGACCATTTTTAGCTGTGAGTTTTCCTAAGAAAATAAAAATAAAATATTCAGTAGCACGTCGTAAAACATGTCTGTTTACTATCGATCGTTTTAATTTAAATTCCATGTAGGCACTCTCGTAATGGATATAACTGCACCTTGAAGGGAATATCATCATTATTCTTGGATAACTTCAAGGGTCGTTAGGACGATAATCGATTGACACGCCGGTGACTACACTATCATAAAATAGTATAAGCGAGCATTTAAAATGACAATGGGTTTGCCAATGTCGGCTGACTCGTCTATTGACTCACTTGACTAATAGTTATTTGTTATACAAGAGTGCAAAGCTGCTTTTTAACCGCGTGCTCAATTTTGATGACTGAGCAAGCGCAGGATTCTAAAGTTTAACCACGAGCTAAAGTTCATCCCACCTCAGCGAGGAAATGACTTAATGCAAAAAAGAACATGGCTAAAATTTTATTCGAACCCTTATATTTTATCGTCTCCCAACCTTCACTCGTCCGTTTTCATAGGAAGGCGTCAAACACTCGCCAACTGTAAATGTGAAATGTTTAAAAAAAACTTTAATTTAATTTACTGGTTTTTTTTTTCTCTTTATTATTGTTATTTTCCTTAAACTATTCTTTTTATTTTTTGTTAATATTAAGGGATAAGCCACTGGTTCCTGAAACACAGTTTTTATTTCCACCTTAAAGTTTTAAATAAATGAATAAATATTATAAAGCTGAATAGTTAGTTTGGTTGAACGCGCTAATCTCGGGAACTGCTGGCCCGAATTGATAATAGTTATTTGTTATACAAGAGTGCAAAGCTGCTTTTTAACCGCGTGCTCAATTTTGATGACTGAGCAAGCGCAGGATTCTAAAGTTTAACCACGAGCGTAGCGAGTGGTTTAAAAGTTAGAATCCTAAGCGTTCGCGAAGGAATCAAAAGAGCACAAGGTGAAAAATCTTTGTTTTTATTTTCTTGTTAAGTTTTTGTTTTGTATATATCTCTGTATTTTTTTTATTTTAATCTTTATTTTGTGTGTGTTAAATCTAGACAAATAAAGTTTTTATCTATCTATCTATCTATCCCTCCGATGATAAGGTCCCCCCCCCTCTAACTTCTAAAGTAAGAGAATGATAATACTAAAAAAAATATATGTTGTACATTACTATGTAAACTTTCAACGATATTTGGTTTGAACGAGATCTAGTCAGTAGTTTTTTTTTTATACGTCATAAACCGTAAACCGCAATTTACCTTTCGACGAACTACAAGAACCTTATTATGTTACATCAAGTAAACACCCAGCCAGCAAACAAACATCTGTGTTCACCACACAAATATTGTTTCTTTGTGGGAATCGAACCCACGACCTACAGTGCAGAAGGCAGAGCTACCAACTGAGCTAAGAAGACAGTCAAATGATTCAGAGCCCTCTTTCTCTATCCTCAGACATTATCATTCATTGTATTTTTCAGATTGTCTGGAAAACTGGTACCTACCTACTAACGGTTTGTTTTTTTTTATTTCCCAGATTATACTTGAGATGGAACTTTATAAAAAAGATTGAAGGTCTGAGTGCACTGACCACCCTAGTGGAACTGGAGCTGTATGATAACCAGATCACTGTCATTGAAAATCTAGACAGCCTTGTCAATTTGGAGTAAGTGTTTTGCATCAATAAATTACTTTGCATCAAATCATTGATTGAGCCCTTATTTTTTAGGTCCTCGAAAGTTTTAGGCGGGTTTTTAATTAAAACTTTTCACTGATGTTTTGAGTAGCTTACGCGAAGTCGAATATATCCTTGGAAACAATTGTGTAGGCTAATTGAAAGCAGCACTTCACAACAACAACACTTTCACTTTTATTTTCGAGTTAAGTAGTAAAAAATATATAAAAGACTCGTATCGCGATCTAAAATAAACCGAATAACGTTCAAATTCCTACGCTGATACCAAACTTTCAGAGCGGCAACGCCGCATTTTTACGGGTGCGAACATAAATTTGAAAATTCTGGCGGCAAAATGTTCTTTTGTTCATTACTAGGAAACTACTTGTCCTAGAGAGTCCAAAATTTTGGAGCCGAGTGCTCTAATTCATAGCTCGGTTTGGACACGTCAACCGGATCTGTAGCTATTGTAGATCCTCAGATGTAGCATGTGAGACCGGGCAACGAGACACATCACTAGTCGGGGTATAAGAGAATGGCGTCATAATACGTAGATGATTGTTTTTTAAAGCACTTTTTAAATTAACGCGATCGTTATGCATAATTATAAGGAACAAACACAAATACAGCCCAGAGACAGTGCTAGAGAACACCACCCACAAACTGTATTTTGACAGAGCCATTTTAACAGACAGAACTACACACTATAATAGACCAGACCTAACATTAGTCGATAAAACCAGTAAAACAGCGTTCCTTATAGATATAGCTATCCCCAACACACATAATTTACAAACAACAATAGCCGAAAAACTGTCAAAATATATAGACCTGAAAAATGAAATAACCCGGATGTGGAGGCTTGAAAAGGTCTCTATAATTCCAATAGTGCTATCCTCAACCGGAGTTATACCAAAACAACTATTTACGTCACTCGATCTGCTTGATTTGCCGAAACACACTTTTGCCCTTTTACAAAAAGCGGTTATTCTAAATACCTGCAGAATCGTTCGTAAGTTTTTACAAACAGAACTCGTTACTGATGTGCCAACAGCTTTTTTGTATGCTCTCTCTTTTTTTTATCAAATCTACTAAAATCGACGCACTGCTGGGCAACTCTCTCGTAAGTATGGCTCTGAACTAAGTACCTTTATAGCTAAACATTTACACACAAAAAGAAAGAAATTGAAGTCGTTTCATAGTTTTGGTGGCGTGGAACTGGCGCCTATAGGTTTACCGCGGCAGATGTTTGATAAAAAAAAAACCTTTTTGAATTATCTGCAAATGATGATGATGATGATGGTATAAACACGACGATGTAAAATAATCAGATTAAATGTCGGTGGCCATGCACGAACTCCGTGCTTTATTTCTGTTGGAGTCCGCTTGAGATCCAATGACGCGATTCTCGAAAATGCCAAAAAGAGGAAGCACTGTGTAGCACCGTGGTGTTAAATAAAACATCAAATATTCTGCTTGTGCGCTAAAACGACTCGATATAGGTCAAGGACCGTCTCCCCTTGCAGCCTCCTTCAAAGCCACGGCCACTCACCAGCGCATGCACTTTTCGTTTTTTTATTCAGAATCAAATCATTTTATTTACGTAGGTATTACTTGACCAGCCGACCGGGGTTATCGGGTCATCAACAAGGACAAATTCTAATTTTGCCCATTTAGATGAGGAAGGCTATGTTGTTTGCTCGGTGACGCTCTTACCACCTACATTTTACTGTGTGTTACTTTTTTAGGGTTCCGTACTCAAAGAGTACTTAAGAGCAGACGGACTCACAACATCACTTATCTTTAAGGATAAGGGGATTGTTTGGAAAAACTATTAGTTCTCACAAATATAGCTTATCGTCAATAAGGGGATGACGGTGAATTTTGGTTCATATAATACACTACATCGTTAATAGCCTCAAAAATATTTGTGACCCAAAGCTTGTATAACCTACTGGAATCAGATTCCTGAATACATTTACATACATGCATACATAACATCACGCCTCATTCCCATGGGGGTAGGCAGAGATCACGGATTTCCATTTGCTACGATCCTGACACACCTCTTTCGCTTGATTCACTCGCATAACATTCTTCATACATGCTAGAAGAAATTTGGTTGGGTACAGATACGGGTAGTACCCATAGCGGCGCTTGTATAGAAACCGCAAGAAAGCTTTTTGGACCTTTTCAAGCATAAATAATAATAATAATAAATATTGTGGACAATTCACACAACACTACCCAGCCCCAAACTAAGCAGAGCTTGTAATATGGGAACCAGATAGCTGATATAATACTTGAATACATTTTTTTTTGTTAAATAATCTTGTAATTAATTACCTAAACATACGTTATTAATAACAAGTTAACAACCTACTACCTACCTACTTGGAGGAATTAGAAATGGAGATGTCAAGGCAGGGCTTTCCCCTCTGCCGATCATATAACGATCTCGATCATATCCTTTAAATAAAACTGTTTTACTCGCAACCACAGCCATTGTGTGTCGTTTCATGTCGCGAAGTGGAGCTCCGTGAAAATGGTGAATTGCATGGTAGTTTCTTGTAAAAGACGATCAGAGACATCAAACTTCCGGGAACAGTCATGTCTGTCTGTCTGTCTGTCCGTCTGTCTGTCTGTCTGTCCGTCCGTCCATATGTCACAGCCATTTTTCTCCGAAACTATAAGAGCTAGACTGATGAAACTTGGTAAGTAGATGTATTCTGTGAACTGCATTAAGATTTTCTCACAAACATAGAAAAAAAAACAATAAATTTTGGGGGTCCCCATACTTTGAACTGAAATTCAAAAATCTTTTTTTCATCAAACGCATATGTGTGGAGTATAAATAATATGATGATAATAATATGATGGGGTTGTCGAAATGTAATTTTAATTTGAGAAAAATAAAATTACAATAATAATTTAAGTATTATTATAATTATACTATTAATTTTATTAAAATTAATTCGGAGTGGCCAATTTTTCAAGGTTATTAATCGAATAGATTTGACCATCCTAGAATTAGTCACAGGGAATGCAACTCCACTGATGCTGGTTGATTCATTTGATTGATCACTATTAGATTCATGTGGTAGAAGAGGTTTTAGTTTGGGTGATGGCAATGTTGATTGAGCTGTCTTGAAGAACCTGCAAACCTCACTAACAGTCTCACCAAACTTAGTAGAAACATTAATATGATCTCTCAACCATGCAGATAGTTGACCTTTTAGTTTAGGACTGTTGAATCTGGTGTCACAAAGCAGAATTGCTCCATAGTCATTCTTGTGCCTGATTACTCTCCCGATAGCCTGATTCACAGCCCGTGTTGCTTCTAGGGAGTACCACTCATCACCAGACAAGTAATCCTTATCTTTAGCTCTAAGCTCATCCAGATATTTCTTCTTAAGTATGATTCTGGGATCCTTCAGAGGCGGAAAGGGTAGACCTGTGATGATGACAGCTCTACTTTTTCATCAAGTCGTCAGTCACAAGCATTATCCTAATTAGCTTTGGAAAAAAGATGGCCGTTTTTCCAAAACCATCTGAAACATTTTCGATCAAATCAGAATATCACTTAATACACTTTAATTCCAACTGCTAACACTTTGAGCTAAGACCTCGAGTAATGTGTTGGTTATAATACCACCGAAATTACGGCACTTGTCCGGCCGATGCGCCTTACCGCACCGCCAGCAGCGCGCGGCCGGCTCAGCGGCGCTGCGGGGCTGGCCGGCCGCAGCGCCGCTGCCGCTGCCACCTTGCCCCGTCCGCGCGGCTGCCCCGCGCCCGCCGCCGCTGCTCCACCGCCTCACGTTCGCCTGATGCAGGCCTTCACCCACCGCGCCGCTGCTGCCCGTAGCCACCACGCTAGAGGCCGCGGCCACTGTGGCGCCGCTCACCTCCGCGTGGCGCTCGGCGGCCTCCAGCGCCAGAGCCAGTTCCACAGCTTCCTTATATTTTATGTTCTTCTCCGCAAATATACGAGACCGCATCGTCTCGTTTGCTAAGCCCGACACGAACTGGTCACGGAGATTCTCCTCTAAGGATGCACCAAAATTGCACGTAGTCGCGAGGTGATAACTTTCATGAGACCTCGGAGCGCATAGCCACAGCACGGGACTACGTGTTGCGTCGATGCAATCAGACGGATCCAATCATATTTGATGAATGCTATCCAGAAACGTGAGTACCATACTTACTTACCAACATATTTCCACAAGCCCGGCGCGGCGCGGCAGATGGCGTAATATTAGGTATAGCCTCCTGATCAAAAGGTTTAAGTAGCTAAATGTCCAACAGAGCAAAAGGTATAATAAGCAGTAAGTCTAATTAGAAAAATGTCCATGTCTTTTCTTACCCCTATTCTATATGGTACAAAATTAATATTGTGAACATTCCACACAACACTATCTTGCCCCAAATTAAGCAGAGCTTACTATGAGAACCTATTGTAAATACAAACATAATAGAATACAATATAACACCCAGACAGAAAACAAACATCTGTGCCCACGACCTACGGCGCTGAAGGCAGGGGCTCAATTCTAGACCAGTGACTTTTTTGTCACGTTAGATATATATCACAAGAATTGTCAAATTCACTAAAGAAACTGACAGTTCTTGTGATATACCTATATGTACCGTGCCAGAAGTCTGAATCTAAAAGGGATGTAAGCTCTCCCTAAGAATCAACTTTAGAATACTCGCACCCTAAGGGTTGAAAAGGGATCTTAAAGTTTGTAAGTAAATAGATTCAAGGGAGCGAAAGTTGCATAAGATTTTACAATTACCATATGATTTTTTTATCCGCTACAAATAAGGGTATTTTTCTTTTAGTGAAAATTCTGTTTGTGTCACTAGTTCTGTTCTTTTGAACCAGTGTGGCGAAAGGATTTTAAGTGCACCTCAAATAGTTTCGTGTAGTTGACACTATGCTATGAACTTTTTAGGTTCTATAAATATTTCTGTGATGTCCTGTTTTACGCCAAAGTAAACTATACAATGGCCTTACATCAGGCTCTAAAAAGAAACCCAGTGTTTAAACTATTGCCTTCTCTTACAACTAAGGTTGTGCTTTTTTTATACAACAAAGTAGACAAACAAGCATACGGCCCACCTGATGGGAAGCGTTTCTTGTGTAATTTGTACATTTTGTAAATATTTGTTAGTTGTAAGTTTCTTTGTGTAAATAAATTTAATTTTAGTCCTTAGTTTTTAATCCATTGTTTTTCATTATAAAAATACAGTTTATCACAGTTTTTTGCTGACTTTAGTTCAGACAGTTGATGGATTAATGAATCGGCACGTTTTTACTGTGACCTGCTAGGCAGTGCTTTGTTTGTATGCGAAAATACTTTTTCTGCTCGAAAACTGCTACCAAACTTAAATTGAGCATATTTTAAAGAAGAAAGATTTGTATTTTTGTGTGTATGTTTGTAATGAATAAATTCAAAACTACTGTGCTCCACACGCAAGCAATTTACAAGTGTAATATGACCACGAAAGTATTCAGAGCAAGCAGAAAAATCATAAAAGCAGATGTTGGCGCTAAAGCGATTAAGCGGCTCGATGATAAATTTTAACGAGTTATTTTAATGGAGGCGATCCCAGTCAGTGGCTAGCCGGCAGCCTGCTCGATAGAAAAATAAAACCAAACTCGAAAAGACTTTTTAATGCGTAACTTTTTGATTTTATTCCCGAGCGTTTAAGGTAATCACTTTTTTGCATCGACATTTTTGAGCAAATACTTTATTGCTCCAATTTAATAGCTCTATGAATATTTTTTTAATATTTACGAAATAAAATCCACCGGAATATTAAATAAGACAGAAATGCGATGGCTGCAACAGCATCGGTAATTAATCATCTGTCTTATTATTATCATCTGAAGAGTATTTACCATTTCCTACAGCACAGACGACTCCAATACCTCCAGCAGCGTTGGGAACCAACCGCTCATAGTCAACTCCTACGCATAGTTACAACTGGGCAGTCATCAATAATGAGAAGAACATTTAATTCTTCAGGGCTGGACACCTCTGCCGCATGCCAGACCACCTCGTGGGCCACATCTTCAGCCATTAAAATACTTTACTTGAACAGTATATTCACGCTGATACTTTGATTAAACAGCAGCAGAGGAAAGTCACACCTGGATTGACATTTACCTGTAAAAAAAAAATAAGCTGACTGAATAAACAAAGTTCAATTGAGTGCCAACGCATTAAATATCTTTGTTTTATCTAATAAAATCTAGAGTAATAGAAGGTAAAATAAAATACAGTAGTGGCAGCACAGGATGGAGCGGATCTTTCTCCAGCTTTCACCCGTTCCGTCATTTTATTTTCTAATTTTTTAGATTCTACGATATGCCGGTTTCCTCACGATGTTTTCCTTCACCGTTTTAGAGCACTGGCCTATTATACATACATTTTTGGGCAGAAAACTCATTGGTGCACGACTGGAATTGAACCCACGACCTTAGAATCGGAAGGCGGGGCCGCTACTACTAGGCCACCAGCTACTATAATGATACAGATGGATGAGTTGTGTGAAAGATGACATGGATAAGACAGGAGTGAATACAAAAATGACGGCTAACAGACGGGAAAAATATATGCCGGTTTCCTCACGATGTTTTCCTTCACCGTTTGTGATGGTGATATTATTCACACATAGTACGTCGCCTATCGTTTTTAGTATGGACCTTAATACTACTACTAAATGAATGAATTCTTTGAACATGTATTTTGTTTGAATTGTAATTCATTTATTCACTACAAGCACTTAGTGAAGGGCGCTTCGTTGAATAATTAAAGTGTGCGCTCGGGCTTCGTGAATTAATATAAGTTATTGTGCAACTTGTAACAAACTCGATGAATTCTGAAGGCGTTAGTGGCCCACGAAATAAGGGGCATATTAAAATCACCTAATATAACTACCTTATCCAGTGGATTTTCTAAAACAATGTTGGTCAAGTTATATATAGAAACATATCTGACCCTTATAAACCTTCTTTTTTAAGAGTGTCAGTGCAAAGGATGTTTAATGCTTTCACTGGCGCGGTGCTGAGGCATATGTGAGATTATTTGAATATGCATCCATCTCATCTAAACTCATTAGGGGATTGGTCGCCTTGACTGATAAAATTAAGTAGGGTAACCGCTGAGGCGCACTTAAAATCCTTTCAACACACTGGTTTGAAAGGACCAATGGCACGATATGAAGATAAAGAAGGGTCAACTATCATTCATTGACAATTTAAATCATCATCATCAGCCACAGCATTACTGTTGTAAAATTTTTGACGATTCTAAATGTTTTTGTTTGTTACAGGATTTATTGAAGAATAATAGCCAGGAATTGACTAATCTCATGGAATCCAATGCGTACATCTTCGTATGCGGTGATTTAGACACATTCACCAACACTATCAAAAGCACTTTAAAAATGTGTTTAGTAAATAGTGAAAAAACTGAGTTAGAAGCTGAGGAAATATTAGGTGATATGGAAAAAGAAAAAAGATTTGTTGTTGACTCTTGGGCGTAATGGTGGTAGCTAAATAAATTTTACATAATTTATCATTTTAAATTCTTTAATCAAATTAAAAATATCGTGAAGAGAAATCTAAAACAATTCGTTTTAAATCATTTGATTATTGTTTATTCCTTGTTCAAATAAACGAGTCGTCATCTCAACCTCCTTTTGTGGATATAAGGCGATAACGCGTTGCTCGGGTTTACTGTACTTTGTGATATCACACTTGAAGAAGGCGTGTTCGCGTATATCCCGTCAAGTGGGCCTTTCATTCTCGTAACCTTAGGTACAGAAAGATAAGTAACGCAATCATTTTAAGACGATTGTGGTGTATCAAACCATTGTTTTTCTGTTACTCGGAGGATATACATCGAAATGGCTCTTTACAGGTACTTTTACTTTTGAAGTCGGGATTTTATTGCATGTACCTATTGCTCTTGCTTTAAATGCATGTCTTGTTAACCTTCATTATTGTAGGTGTAACGCAATTTGGAATTAATATTTTCTAACTTCGGTTAATTAATTATGTTGGTTACGTTCATAGTTTTACAAAGTTAATTAACTAACAGTATCCAATAATAATAAACAAAGGCTTCTTTGTCCAATGAGTTTTTCTGCTCAAAAACTTATGTACACTATGCCAGTGCTCTCAAACGGTGAAGGAAAACATCGTGAGGTAACTTCGGCATGTCGTAGAACCTAAAAAGTTCGAAAATATGTATCAAATGCACGAAAGGCTTTTCGGATTCTATTTTTGCGTTATGATTCGCATTTGCCACCGTCTTTGTGGTGTGGCGTGTTCCTTCATAGACTTTATGGTTGTCTCCTTTTACAATTTTTTTTTTTTTTTTTTTTTTTTGTAGGCCTTGTGAATTTACGAGTATTTGCCTCTGACTTTGACTCATTTGATTTTACTTAAAACTCGGACAAACAAAGCTTATCTTTGAATTACATCACGAGGTCAATTTGAGATATTCCTGATGCTTGCGTTATGCTCTAGTGACAAGTTCAAGATGGACTGCTCGTGTCACCAAACAAACAAATAATGAAATATAGCCTTTAGAAAGTTGAGCACCTCTGCCCTTTCGATTTAATATAGAAACAGGTCCTGCATAATCTACTCCACTATGTTTAAATGGAAAACCAGGATCTAGACGCTCACTCGGTAAATTACCCATTATCGGTGAGATGGTTTTACCTTTGAATCGATTACAGGTCACGCAGTCATGAATCACCTTTTTAGCCAAGTTCCTTGCACCCAACGGCCACCAACACTCACGTATATTAGATAATAGAAGCAATGGACCTCCACCAAATATCGCTGTCAAATAAGACAGCGTTTCACTGATCGCCATCGCCAGCGACCTAGGTGTGCGCAGGCCTTTAGACAATCTTTGTGTTGTCATAATTTCAAAACTTTTTCTAGCATTTCCTTGTTTCAAATAAACTACTCGTCTTATTTTTTTTAAATAAGTTAAAGGAAAAACTACGTAATATTATACTCATGCGAAAGACCGGGCTGTCACTCCAATATTAGAAGCGTGCGTGTTTTTAATCTTTTAAATTTAAATTACATTTACATTATGTTTGTAAATTAGCACATTTTATAAATAGATTTGTCCGTTAAAATTCAAAAAGCCGATCATGTATATCAGATCGTTTGGGGGGTTAGGGGGTGTATTTTAGTTTTTATGACCTATCAATTATCAATTAGGTATTTCGGGCGGTGTTTTTACAATTACATACCAAAATATATTTAGATTTATTATATGTAGGTATCTAGATATTTGTGTTATTTATTGTTCTGTAGTAAGGGACATTGTGAAAATAAGCCAAATACTTACCTTAGCTTAGACCAATTGAATATTTTCTTATAACCTTTAAGTTATTTATTATAGTACCTACAAAATAGGTTACCATCATGGTATGTGAAATATTTAAAAAGCGTAGGCAGGTTGGTTAGGTACCTTACCTACCTAGCAATACCGATATAAGTACTCCTACTAAGCACCTTCAAGTAGACAGGAAGAAATAACGGTGGTTAGGTATTCAATATTTGTGTGGTGAACATAAATGTTTGTTCTCTGTCTGGGTGTTATATTGTATTCTAAGTATGTATTTACAAAAAAATGTATTCAAGTATTATATCAGCTATCTAGTTCCCATATTACAAGCTCTGCTTAGTTTGGGGCTTTTATTTATTTATTTTATTCAATATAAAATACGTTCTTCTTATACTGCCTTCCTACGGTGTGTGGTTCTGCAGATCATCACGCACAGCTGACGACGACGCACGGCAACGCACACAGAAAGGGCTCCTGTGCTACCGCGCACCTCGGCGCACGAGACCGTTCCCATAGTGTGTCGTGTGAGCTGATCCGCCTCCGTGCGCGATATCACACACCGGTGGGAGGGGGCTATTAGAGTGAAAGCCCCGTTATCCGCAATTAAGTCATTAGAAATATCGGGAAGAAATATGAATGCATTGATGAAATTTGGCACAGAAATAGATTAAAGTCTGGAATAGCACACAGACTTTTTATCCCGGTAAAATGTATATAAAGGCCACTAGTGTATTTGATTGCCCGCTCGCAGTAACAATACTAATTTTGACGGCAAGTAACATAGCTAAGTATACAGTCAGCTTCTACGTAACACCTTACCTAAGGAGTTTTGTAGATACGTCCCAAAAGTTAACAGCTAAGCGAGATTTGAACCTGCGACTTTGCCCTTGGTACGAAGCTGCGCTGATCGCTGCACCATCAGATCATAATCACATTCGACAAATAACTCTTAGGGGCTGTTCGGCACTAACCTTAAGTGTAGTAAACACTATAAAATCAATAAAAATATAAGCATATAAAGATTTTGTTAACTTTTCAAGAGCATTTTATAATGTAAGTACCTACTAGAGTAAGTTCAAGCCCGAACATTTTTTGGTAGATTCTAACGAACTATATGCGATATAAGTTTGATTTGTTAGGATCTGATCGAATTTCTCGTAATTGGAGATAATTGGACATTCGACCACAGCTTTCAAGCGTCTTCAAGTGTCACTTGACCCACATCATAAGAACTTTTGCCTGAGCTTCTTGGAACGCTTGTGATTATTTTGAAAACATCACGCAGGGTTTGAGACATCATTACACCAGCCATGACTTTTTTAGGAAGATTGTTTATTTATGTTGATATCTTTTCATGGTCATCTCACTTATGTTATGTAAATAATTGAATTCTTTGCATGTTCAGCAATAAGATGCTTATTTTCTATACTTTTCCCAGGCTATACGAGTCTATAAATTGTTTTGGACATAAGCGTTAGAGACAGGAAACGCTCCATAGCCACACTGAAACTACCAGCAAGTTAAAGATGTCCCGTTAACGCTCCTTTTGATTGAAGAGGCTCGACATCATTTTCCCACCTAGCAAAAGCCTAAGTTGAGGTCCGTATCTAAATGGTAACCCTTGTACTTGATTCCAATAAAAACTTATTGTTGTATGACAAAGTACTTTCTGTGCTTACAAGTAAGTAAAAAAAAAGTAAAAAGCTGACGTTTCACGACCTTGACGTTCTTGCTGAACCTTAGCAAGAAAAATGCAAACACAGGTTAGGCGTGTTTGACAAACATGTCAGAAACATTAGTTTTGTTTAGCATTCGCTTATAGCTTTGAATAAATTACATCTAAAGCACTTAAATCTAACAAAACGAGAAATGAATAGTCAATTAGAATCCGAATAAAGCATATAAGATTAATACGTCACTCAAAGTTCCAAAACAAGCATCATCATCATCATCCACAGCCCGACTTCACCCACTGCTGGGTATAGGCCTCTCTCTGCATGTGCCACTGTTGCCGGTCTTGTCCAGGCCTTGCCTGCGATGTTAACCACATCGTCTGCCCATCTTGCCGCAGGCCAGAAGGTAATAATAATTGTCGAAGGATTATCTAAATGCGATTGCTTGAGAAAGTAGGTAAGTTTTTTATTATATTTACTAATATTTGCTAATCGGTCTAGCCGTTACAGCGTCACATT
This sequence comes from Thera obeliscata, assembly GCA_947578465.1. Taxonomy (NCBI): domain Eukaryota; kingdom Metazoa; phylum Arthropoda; class Insecta; order Lepidoptera; family Geometridae; genus Thera; species Thera obeliscata. Next base: position 202,053 of record CANPUM010000016.1, read on the forward strand.
AAATAATCGAGCGAAATACACAGACCAGTCATAAAACTCAATCACAAGCTCTGTCTGGCTCTGTCTCTGGTTTTGAGTCTGTGTGAGTGTTGACTAAATAAACCCTACGTTGAAACGTCACACACACAGTACACTCACACATTTATACAGGCCCAGACTCAAAACCAGAGTCAGAGACAGATCTCTGACTCTGGTTTTGAGTCTGGGCCTACCTTAAGCTCTGTCTGGCTCTGGCCAAACAGAGCTTGTGGTAGGCCTTCAGATCGCCATTGCAATGATGTGCTCGACAAGGCAGTTTAAAAGGTCAAGCAATAGCGTCGTGGCAACAAGTCATCTTACTGCCTGGAAGATCAACATGGTACTCGTACCACCAATTATTTTTATTGGCAAAATGGTAAATTGTGTTTAGTGTATATCACACTAATAGGACTCACAGAATATAGAACACCGCCGCAGTGGCACCATTTCAACAATTACTTAATTTAACCCATTAAATCAGTGTACATTTATACTTTGTTTGCCCATAGTTGTGTAAATTCAGTTTGTATCGGAATCGAAAAGCATGTTGGTTGTTCAATAACTGACATGGATTACATAAATAAACCCACTGGGCAGTACAATAATTATTTCAAATAATTACCAGCGGGAATGCGGTTTTTCACTCGTTTTTGTCCAAAAATAGTTGAATTATTTTCGTATGCACTTACAACAAATGAACGTACTAGTTTAATATTTTTATAATAAGCTAAAGTTTGTGAGTCAGTGTATGATATACTAGCAGCCCGTCCCGGCTTCGCACGGGGTAGACAATATTGTTGTACATTATTTTGTTCTATCGCTAATAGTTTCGGCAGCGCATTCGACGAAAGACATTTTAGAACTCATTTTTCTACACCTTCGGTTACATTGTTCAAATTTTACCAAGGATCCCTAATTTTTTTCAAAATGAAATATGTCAAATTGGAAGAATGTAGCATTCTATTGGTTTTATCTTTAGCATTTAATTTATCCATCAACGCGATTGAATTTTCAACGTGCTACGAACTTCTACGAAAGCTACGGCCTGCTACGCCGTAGCCGATACATTTCCAACTATACGATATAGCTGTCTCTGTCACACGCACTCCTATAACAACTATCTCTTTCTAACTGTAGTTTCACTTTGCTAATGTAGAGGTGACTGCGATCTATACTGCTAGGCCGTCTACATCTCAAAAAATATTCAGCATTGCTATTTTTTTTTAAAGAACATCATTTTAGGAAAGATTGAAGGAAAACGTAGAAGAGGAAGGCCAAGAATAAGTTACATGAGGCAGATAAAAGAAACGGTCGCTGTCATGTCGTATGAGGATGTCAAGGAGGCCGCATTCGAAAGACATAATTGGAGAAAACTGCATCAAAACCCCGACAAGAGTTAAGCTCTTAAATTTAAAAAGAAGACTATTTTTGTATTTATCCGGTTCCTGTATACTATTGTCACCTATGTGCTATTTCAGCTTTGCCCACGAGACGCGATACTCGCGTCGCTTGCCTGCGCCCGCGCTGCTTTTGGCTTTCGATATAACTACTGTGCTTACCTACTTATCTTCCTTCCAACTCCGTACTGTGTGCTTGTGTTAATTGCTCTCGTATCTGTTTAACTTAGTTTATAGTGCAATAAACATTGGTTGTAATAAACTTTCTAAAGAAATAGTAAAGAATAAATTGGTGACCATTCATCAGAGATTAGTAATAGTAACTAACACTTAATAGGAGCTGGTCTCCCGTGATGCCATACTATATAAATACCCAGTATAATTATTGTATTGACTATCAATAACCAATCCTTTTGGAGCTCCGGACGGGGATTATCAATATTCTTTCCTTTTTAGAGTCCTACTGACTAACACTAAACCAATTGTCGAAATGAGAATTGTTTTTTTTCAATAAAATATTTCTACAATGAAAAGAAAAGAATTATAGACTCTGTGAAAGATGGCATGGGTAAGAAAAGAGTTATCGCTGAAATGACGGCTGATGGATAGAGGCGAGTGGACAGCAAAAGACTGGTGCCATCGTGAAGTGAGCTAAGGGCAAGAAAATCATCCATTCACATGCATCTACGTACTTTTGCGTCGCAAAACAAGAAATTCGAATTTTACTCGTGTGTCGTGCACGGAGCGGCAACGTGCGCCATAGAATAAGTAATAAAAGTGGACTCGTGAGGGTTGACGAGCTGGCAACGCCGCAGTTCGCTCCCGTCTCAAAGTTGAGAAAATCAGCTGTGTTTGTGCTATAATTTACAAACCTGCGTTTGAGAGAATGTGTTTTATCCATGAAGTTATATTTTTACGCTCGTACCTGTACCCCGACATAAGTTAAGCTCTTAATTTTAAGAAGAAAACCTAGGAATCGTGAAAGCAATCCTTAGAAAAAAAGCTTTCAGAGTGTTTCCATGGTAAGGGATTATTTTTTTCGTGTTTTTGCCAGAGTAGAAAGCTTGTTAAATAATTTTATGTGTCGCTACCCTCATAGAGAGAGTAGTTTTCCAGAATGGCCGATAATATCACATAGTTTGGTCTTTGTATAAGTCTAGACTGAAAAACAACGCGTACGACAGAACCAAGGTCACCGACATAGCTCGTAGAGTGAGTAAGTTGAAGTGGCAGTGGGCAGGCCATATTAGCTCGAAGAACTGACAACCGTTGGGGAATAAAGGTTCTCGAATGGCGACCACGAAACGGAAGACGAAGCGTAGGGCGCCCACCCACCACGATGGATGGATAGGGCTCAGAATCGTTCTTCCTGGAAATGTGTAGGGGAGGCCTATGTCCAGCAGTGGACTTCTTCAGGCTGATGATGATGAACTAGTTAGCTGCTAAATTAAAATAATTATGTATAAGCAGACAGACACACTATACATCTTTAACCCAATCACATTACATTTACATAGCTAGAGAATGTAATACGCCTATGACTTATGTATAAGAAAATGAAACCAATTTAAAAAAAATACTTACTCGATGCGTAGTAACTCTAAGTACGTAGTTTGTAAGTTTATTTGAAAATGTTGAAATGATTTTCTTTTTCCAGGGCGGATTCATGGACGGACAGCGGCCGAACAAACGACTCAGGCAAATGTAAACCGTTTTAACTTTAAAGTATTTAAGGCCAATTTTATCGTGCGTCGTCGTCTTTTGTTCGTGTGTATGTGTGAGTGTGCGTGAACGCGTCCCTACAGAGACTACTACAGTGACATAAATTTTAAACAAGACAGAAAGATGAAATAAATCTAGCTAATTATTGTATTTACTAAGTACATGAACTAAAAATAATTTGTAAGCTATGTCTTTTTGACAGGTAATAAATGTATAATGACTAACATCATTAGTGTTTCTACTGTGTAGACGCTTCATTGGCGCATCTACCTGTAATATAATAACACTTATATTATAAATGCAAAAGTTTGTAAGTATGGATGGATGTTTGTTACTCAATAATTCTAGAACGACTGAACAGATTTGGATGATTGGAATAGATACAGATTATGATCTGGAATAGCACAAACTCAAACTCAATAAAATTTTATTCATTTCAATTCCAAGAATCACTTTGAAAAGTCTTAAAGCTAGGTGAGTCTAGGTGCCAGTTCCACGCACAAAAAAACTAGGATTAATTAGCTTTTGCCGATACCAAAAGGCGAGTAATTTTAGCAAAATTTCGCGTTTGGAAATCAAAAATCAAATGGAACGTTCTTTATAGGAGATACCATTAGCCAACCAGGTGCACCATTTCAGCCCAAAATACTCATAGTACCTCTTTGTCCCTTCCTAATAGGTATCTATGAATACCTTACATGACTGTTACCACCCACTTTCGTCTGGCGGCTCTTTTGCTCCCCCATTAATGAATGGCAACCTCGCTTGGAATGCAGCCATGCTCTGCTTCCTTCGAACACCATCGTGACACTTGTAGAAAGGTTGAAGGAAAGTTTAAAGGAAAACGGGGAAGAGGAAGGCCAATTATTTATGTTTTGGTTGACATAATTATTACGATGATGATGATGATAAAAGTGACAGAGGCCAGAGTTTTAGAGAGCCCTATAATGTGTCAAGCAAGCATTATAAATGTAGGAGAATATCTTCAAAATGATGGATTTATTATAACAGCGGCGCTTACTAGCGTAAAATCTTCAAAACCTAGGTAGGTACATTTTTTCTAACATTTTTAATTTTTTTTTGACGACGAAGGCATTCTAGAGGAGGGGAAAGGGGAGATTGTCTCCCCCTTTCACCCGCTCCGGGGAACACCGAGGCTCCCCTCACCTGCCGGTTTAGCAGGTTGTTGCGATGCGACCTAGCGTGCCTAGATTCTATTTTTGGAATTCAGGATCTGATCGGAGACCGAAAACATTGATTTTGCGTACGAATATGAAGGGAGGACAAAGGAAAATGTAATCAAAAGACTGAATTCGAATTAATGATGTAATATGAACCAAATTATTATTAAATTTTATTATAAATTTCCTTGCCCTATTCAATTTTCATTACAAAACCATTACCAACATTTTCTTTTTTCTTCTTTCTATAAGCTGAAATAATTTCACAGTTTGCGTGTCTTTTCTAAAATGGTTGAGGTTCATTCGTTATAGTTACATTTATCTTCAAACACAAAAGATTTCTCACATTAAAGCGAAAGTATTCAATGCTTGTTAATTGTTTCAGTACTGTGTACCATTAGTCATTTAAGTTCACCTATTGCCACTACTATTATGTACTGTGCTAGTATTATTTCTTCTGTACTATTGAGTACTATGTCTGTTATGGTTTTTAAGATTCCGTACCAAAGGGTAAAACGGGACATTAAACTGACTTTTAGAGTCCCTAGGTGAACTTCAACGTAGTGAAATGCATACACATACTTACTGCAGAATGTAATTGAGTAGGTAACTCCACAAAACCTGGAATGCTTTAAGCTTAAACAATTTCACGAATCGTTATAGCTTATACATCAGAATAACATATAGGCTTTAAAAATAACATAATATATTACCGGGACCACCGGGACTACGCGAACGAAGTCACGAGCGGGCCACTAGTATTTATATAATTTTGGGGCTGTTTGATAATTAGTATGAAAAACAGTATATCGCCTAATTAAGTATTAAATAGATAACTCTTATTTGAAAAGGCAAAACACTTTATTGTCACGTATAGTGTTTTGCCATAACAATAGCACTATTGACACAGGACTGTATCATGACAAAACACTTTTTTGATGATATACCGCTTATTTTTTTAAATATCTATTTAAAAGTCAACTGCCAAGTGCTTTACCATTTCGGAATCTCAATGAAGTAGGCAAGTTATTTATTAGTTGGTCACTGAAGGTTACCATACATTTTTTTTAAACCACAGGAGGTCAAACTTTTGGAAAAAATTGGCTGGACATTTAGCTACTTAGACCTCCTCTTTCTTTCTTGATCTTCTGATCATCTTGATCAGAAGATCAAGAGGCTTTTTTAAAACGTTTCTTCCTCATTCCTGTAAATTGTGATATGAGTTATCACCAAAGGTGTAACGAGAAAGTAAACGTTGCAAACAATCTAAAATTACTGAAGCGTTCTGAGAGCCCTTTCAAAGATCGGCATCATCGATCATTATCACTATTGATCAAACAGATTGTGATATCTTATTTACTATTATAACTCTTGAAACAAGGTTAGTGTGAGTCAACACTTCTCATACATTTACCCGATTCACTCAATGTTTCAATAGTGAAGACGTGTCATTGGATCTCAGTTTACCAACTACGAACTACTACACTACGAATTTATGCAAAGTAAAAACTGAGTATAGTTATCTAATACCTATCTAATACTTTAGTAAAAATATTTTAATAACAGGGTGCTTCTTTGAGGGATACATTCGATTTTTTGCTGGCTTCTGTTAGTCCGCTCTGGAAAAAGAAGAAACAATCATAGTATGTATTGACAATATTTATTTGCATGTTGATAATTAAAGGTGATATCAGACGATTCATTTTTTGTTCATTTTCAGAAGATTCCTAGACATAGTCAGTAATAGTAAACTATAGCAGAACGATAGACTAGCAGCAGATCCCCTCGTGATGGCGATACCTACGCCCATGATGTGTCTCAAGTCCAGATGTTCAGACATGAAGGAGTAATGTGCGAATCTCTCAACGAATAGGCCAATCGTGACAACGTAGAACACGAATAGATAGAATATGTTCTGTCTGTTTTCCTCGAGAAACGTGGTGAGGTAGTCCCATTTCAGAAGGAACCAGTGTCTGTAAATAAATATGTATAACTCTTTGAATAAATGGCGGGGCAAAACACGCAAGGTTGGTTCCAGAGTTGAGATAGTAAGCAGTTCGTGCACTGATGACGAGTGACTGATTCTTTCGTAAAAAATTAAATCTAACTGGTTGAACAAGCCTAATATAAGCCTACCTAATGTAATCGTCTATAGCAAAAAATTGCCCTGCAAGTCACATACGATAGGAACATGCGTAATCATAAGGAATTTAAAGTGAAGTAAACAGGCCTTTGCATCTATTTTAGATGATTCATAGGAGGCTACAGTGCCTGGGACAGTATTTTTATATTGTCAATACGTGCGGAGCGAATTTAAAGTAGACTCATCAACATTGTCTAGGGATATTCAACACTTTGTTGATGTTTACAAAAACTGAAAATAATTTCTTTAGAAACTAGGTATGGCAAGAATCATTTATAAAGTAGGAATGAAATCTCAAAAAATCAGAAAATCTATTAGAAATGGAATATCCCTAGATAATTTTGATGTGTATAGATATGTAAGTACGTGCGAGTTTTTATAAGTATACCTAGACTGTTCCATAGAAGGTTCAATATGGAAGCTGGTCATCCTAGCAACATTGGTAGAGGTATCCAGAAAGTTCTGCTTAGCACCTTTGCAGTCCAATCCGATTGCTACAAATTCTCCTTTGTATTCTTTCATCATGACTTTACTCTGCTGAAGACGAGCCTGATGGTAGAGCCAATGAAGTCGCAGAGTGGGTGAACGACACGGTTGGCAGGATGTCTGGTGGAGGACATCAAGGGGCCGGGGGGACGTCCGCAGAGGGGCGACCAGGTGGGGTCATCGACTCCTTGAAACTCCAGGATCCCACTGTCACCGCCGTGAAGCCAGAGGACTCCAGAGGAGACCGCGACATGGGGGCATTGGCCCAGGCGATCATCAGTGCCATCAGCGCCGCACCAAGGACCACGGGACACGTGCATCAGCCAGCGTACATGTACGAGCTTCCGGTGTTTGATGGAAACAGTGGAGAGTGGCTGGCCTTCAAGTCCGTGTATGAAGATACGGCGGCGCTGTTTACTCCGGTGCAGAACATGGCACGGCTAAGGAAGGCCGTCAAAGGAGGCGCAAGGGATGCAGTGAAAAGTGTGTTATATTCTGAGTGTGAACCTAGTGAAGAGTCGGGGCTTCAGAAAAAGAACTAACAGACTTTTACGACTATTTTGGGACATATGTTTTAAGCTCATTCACGTATTCAATGCCGAATACCCGTTAGAAAGAATGACGAAAAAATTCCTTTTTTGGTTTTTTATTAATATTTCTGTTATCCTATAGTTTTCTCCAACTTTATATAACTGGCCGGCAATAAAGACCACTGTAAAATTCTATTACAGCTATTTCAGTGTACATTTATACTTTGTTTGCCCACAGTTGTGTAAAATATTATTCACTAAATGTACAATGGGCGGTCTTATCGCTATAAAGCCATTTCTTCCAGACAACCTTTGGATGGAGAGGAATTAAAAGAGGATAATATTTTTGTGTTCACCAAAAATCTTAAAAAATATGGAAGATTGGCTGGGTGCACTTGAACATAACTTTAGTAAATTTAACTAAGTACAATAATACCTATTTATCTATAAGTTGTAATTGCTTTGAAAAAAAAAACTGTACATGACAAGATTGGTATTGACACTTCCGTAGATGACTGTATGGATGGGCATAAACAAACTTGCTCTGAACTAGTGAATTTCAAGAGCTACTTATAAAGTTAAAAGTCACAAGTATTTATAAAATATAGTTACATAGCACATTTAAAAGTTGTGCTATCTGCAGACCGTTGAAAACAATCTTGAGATAACTCAACTGATCCAAATCAATACTAATCGGAAATAACAGAACCGTTTGTTATTCAAGCAACAGGAAACAGCGTATAGAAATTAAATAACTACAAATAGCAGAGCGGAAATTCAAGCGTGCCAGTGAAATACGAAATATGCACGCACAAGCCCGATGCTCACCACATAACTTTTTATAATACACGACGCGAACCAGTATTGTCGCTATTTCTTTTACTATGACCCGTTAAATTTTTAGATAGAGAATGTTTAAATACACCCGAAATACCATACCATGAAGATAATATTTGCTATAACGCATTCATATAACTTAAATAAAAGTTAGATGACGTTATCTTCTATAGATCAGATGTTTGCAGAGTTTGCTCCGTCAGCACCGATCTGAAATATATTGAAAAGGATTTTTCTCTCTCATAATCGCCAATATTTTTTACTTTTCTAACTGTTGAGATCTAGAGATCCCGTTTGTATCTTTGGTTTATCTTATAGCACTAAGGTTTGTCGGTGGGTGATAGACAAATCATCAAGAAACATAATTACCTACTTACTGAATAAAATATAAAATATGAATTCTTTCCAATAAATTTAAGTGAAATTAGGGGATGCGTGTTCGAGATTGTTGCCTATACTTCATGGACTTTGATATCTAGGTGCTGCGCAAACGTAGACGGCTTTGTTGGACGGAGACGATAAACGCTAAAGTATATTCAGAGAATCTAGTGCCCCACCCCAGCGCGCTAGATTCTCCGTAGTGTTATTAATAATGTAGAACGGCGAAAGAAAGAGTAACAAAAGCGTACCAACTTACTAAATAAATCAGACACAAGTTCGCTTCTCTTGAAAAGGTACTAAGAATGCAGAGCAAGTGAAACACGGACGGAAGACAGTGTGCGTGACCGACGAAGACACGTCGCTGTGCTGAGGCAAATAAACCTTTCCTATTGACAACTACGGTTTGAGCGATGCGGAAGTCAAATTATTCAACAGAGTTACTAATACTGAGCAAAATAAAAAACCAGAGTCTATTGAACCTTGAACAGTCCTGAAAATCCAGTATTTAGTACAATAATGGAATCCTATAAAAGTATTCTAATTTAGAACACTGTCCTCTACCTCATTTACCCTTAGGTAGGTTAGGTACTTAATATGTAAGGAGTAGATTTACACATTCGGTTATACAAAAAACAATTTAATTAAAATATGGTTCATTCCCATTGGCTCCCATTTCAAAGAGCGACGAGCGCTCAGTATTTTCACGCGTTTAAAAAATGGATAGCATTGTTTTGAGTTTCAACAGAGATTGACCAAAAAGCGAACTTCGTACAAGCAAACAATTATTAGTGCTGAGTACCTCAACTTCCATTCAATTTCGACGTAAATGATCAAACTATATTTGAGCCATTGAGTCAGTCAGAACACGAGCAATAGGTATTGCATAGATTCAAAATGATAGTTTTTTTTACGTAGCGTTTGTAAGTCATCTTAAATTAACATTAGTTCTCCCAATCCCGCCCTCATCGTTCGTACAAAATCAGGGCTAACGCCTACGCTAACTATAAGTAATTTTGCGTTAAGCTAACGACAAAATGATGTTGAAAACTCAGCAAAGGCCCTCCGGTCACAGCTTTTTTGTCTACCGGCACTTTGAGAATCGCACATAGATAGCCTACTTTTAATTTGAGTAGTTTGCGTCACATAACAACAAAGCTGGAAGGTGGTAGGGGTGAATTTGCGCATGCAAAACTCACACTTAAACTAGGTGGTATCAGGTGCGGGTTTTGCATGCGTACACTCACTCTCTCGACCTTTTTCCAGCTTTTTTTTTACGTAGATATCTTTATAAATATTACGCGAGCGTAGTTTCTAGCGGTTACTTACTAATATTTAATCGCTTATTCAAAATCCTTACTTACTGTTGTGATTGTTGCTTTTAGATGTATTTTTCTGTACATTTTGACTAGTTTGTGGTTCTTCCGTTGAGGTGCTCTCTTTGACTGGCGCAGACAGATCTTTCATATCAACATCGCTTGATGTCGGCTTGGGCACGGTGCATGTAGTGCTGAAGTTAAACGTAACATTATAGGGCCATATCCACCATAATATCTGTGGAAACTTGTAATTAACCATTAGTAAACATGTATTTCTTCAGATTCATCATTCATTAAAACGTCGCCAAAACTATTCAAATTTATCAACTAAAATGAAATTATAGAACGCTAGCGTAGGCAGAGGCGCCTGCCATTAAAACGTAAATAACACATCACTTACGCAGAAAAACAAACCGAACTTTATCTGATGCGGCAGTGAACTTCGTAAAAACTCATCCGCTGATGGATAAAGCTGTGCCTACATTTTTGGCAAAACCAATTTTGGTTAGAGTTAGTCTCCAATACCGATTTTCCGCCATCGCTGTACATCCTCAAGTACAAGCAATGAATGGAAACAAATACGATGTGATGTACATCGGTACCGATGATGGTAGAGTCATAAAGGCAGTAAACGTAGCGTCGAACGAAGGCGTGTTCGATGCCAGCGTAGACGAGTACAGCAGAAACCCTGTAAGAACAGCTGTGATTTCAGAAGTACAAGTCCTACCCCAAGGGGTACCCATCAAACAAATGCACGTTGAAATTTTTTATCTTAACAGATTTTATATAGATCTGCTTGAATGATGTGAAACCAGGAAAACTTTCTAGTCAAATATATTCTGTGTTGTCAGGATCAAACTAGGTATGAGTTTATGTTACTGTTGAGTGTTATTTATTTAATTTCTTGCCGATTTAATCTAACATATTATTTACCATGTTTTAGCTTAACTTGACAGTTTGAAATTGTCAGTTATTTGTACTTACAGTAATATGTTCTGGCTCAGTAAAAATGTGGTAAAAAATCCACCACCAAGCCACAGCTCCAATTCCTTCAGCTAGATATATTGTCTTCTTTGATGGCATTGGAGGAGGTATGCGGTAAGACCAGACACTGTAAAGTTCACAGGATCTAGTCAACATTGTAGCAGTATGTATGGGACTATGCTATGAAAGATGTTGAAACATTAATATTGTATCAAGTGTTTTAAAAAGGTCTAATATAAGTTGGGATTAAACCTTGTCGAGTATTGCATCGCAAAATGTTAAATACGCTTAGCACATCAATGCACTAAACTGTATTTCGTCTCAGCGTAGGTTATGAATTAATGAATAAACCAATTTTTTACAAAATGAATGAGGTTATAATTTATCAATAACATCTTTGCTGCTTACTCGGCTTTATAGGCATTCATCGTTCGAGAGCACTAGCATTGCGCACATCAATTTTCAAACAGAAGAATCCGGTACACCACCGGATTTGAGGAATGGTCAGTCAGAAGAGTCAAAGCATGGACTTCAGTTATGATGAAGATGTAAGTAGACCTTTTAACTAATACGTAGTATCAGCAAAAATAAACCATGACTTCAATCTTATAAGATCTTTAAATGATTCAGTTCAACTAAAGTATAATAAAGCATTCTTTTTTAAAGAAAATTAAGATAAGTTCCTTACATTTTATAAACTACAAAAAATAATAGACATCGTAGGTAAAAATCTATTAAAAATGATTGGACAAATTCTTATTTTTGTTTTCGTTTGGAAGGATGATGACCTATAAATTACAAGTATGTATTCATAAAAAATGAATGTAAGTTTATTATCAGCTATTTGGTTCTCATATTACAAGCTCTGCTTAATTTGGGACTAGCTATTGCTGTCTGGATAGCACACAATATATTCATGTATATTTATTATTATACCAAAAAATTGAGGGATATCTTCTACTTCTTGGGTATCAAAATGAGGCTGTTTTAGTTTTAGATGCTTGTGACTCATTCATGACAACGACTGAACCAATTTGGATGAAATTTAAGCTTACTGTGTTTGTTATGAAGGCACACTTAGAGGTGTTAATTCGGTAGCAACCGCACATCGACTCACTAATTAACTGTCCTGATTGGCGTGATAGAAATCAAATTGGATTTTCAAATGCATTTATCATGTGTGATATTCATCGAGAATTTCAAATTTACTTCTTGCCTTGTGATTTCACTTCTTAATTTCTTAATTGCTGGCACTTTTTAAATTAACGCGATCACATGGAAGAAAAATGGGTATTTATTGCGATTACCTTTATAGCAAGTTCAGTCTGACATTACTGAAACATTTTTACTCATGCCGTTTACAAATCTTTAAGTACTTTACACTATTATTCAACATGCAATATTATGATGCAGTAAAATCAACTAAAGTTTCTATCCACATAGTTCCGTTAATTCCACAGCACTGATTTGACCAATGGTTTGACAAAGAGTTTTGAGGTTATATCACAGAACGATGCAGGCTGAAATGTTGTAAACAAATTAACGTGAAAGCTTAGATACTGAGCTAGCTCTTTCCATTTCCAAACAGGCCTAATAGCTACTTGTATAAAAAGTACCTATTTAAAAATGTTTCCTAATATAGAGGTTTTTATTCTAAAAAAAATCAGTTATTGTGCGGTTGTAGGCAATAAATATTACCCATCGGCTTTGCGGCTTTGTAGAGCGCTATCTCTTTCTGACGTAGTACAATAAGCTCATGAAGCTGAAATTAGCCGATGTGCAATATTTTTTGCTGTTACGGTCCAGAATATAGAATAGAAAGGAAGAATACGCCGTTTGTATGGGAGCATTGGGAGCCGCTTTACATTTTCACAATTTTATTTAAAATAGCACTTATAAAAATTTTAAGAAAAAAATAGGGAAGGAGGATGTTAAGAATGTATTTCTTTGTTTTAACGCTTGACTTTTTGTTCGAAAAGTAATTACTGTAGAACAAGGCATTTTTCATTACAAGACTCCCGAAAAAACTGCCGAATCGTATGGAGAAAGGAGTACATTCTCATGCAACATAGCTCTTACAATTAGTAAGTTGAAGTGGCAATAGGCAGGTCATATAGCTCGAAGAATAAGGTTGGGGAATAAAGGTTCTCGAATGGCGACCACGAAGCGGAAGACGAAAAGTAGGGCGACCACCCACCAGATAGACCGACGACATTGTTAAGATCGCGGGAAGTCGGTGGATGGAAAGAGCTCAGAATCGTTCTTCCTGGAAATGTGTAAGGCCTCCCCGCTTATGTCCAGCAGTGGACTTCTTCAGGCTGAAGATGATATGTATGGGTAGTTTGTGGGTTCCGAGTTCTTCTAGGTTTGGTTGCGTGGAACTGGCACCTAGACTCGCTTAGCTTTAAGACGTCTCTAAGTGAGCCTTGATACAACTGACCTAATAAATTTTTGAATTTGAATTCAGTATCGTCTCGTAGATCTATCGACTACTAAAGTACTAACTATAAAATACATAGTAACAATAATCATAAATCCACTCACATACAATTATGTTTTCATTACTCATACTCTGAAAGTAGGTCTGAAGTTGCCTGAGGGGCCTAATTGAAAGTAAAACTTTCAGCCCTAGGGAGAATCGCTTTCTACTGACAGCTGTCAAATTATAAAAAAAAACAAGTAAATATTACTGATTAAAACAGTTTTTTTCAGGATTACGATGAACACTTCATCAGAATAAATCTAGTATTGGATAAATCTAAAGCCTTAAAAAAAAATATTATTAGAAAATGGTGGTTCCTTCTAAATTAGGTATGTTTGCATCGTAGGGCCGCTCCTGATGTGCTAGGCGATAGTTGTCACTTAACATCAGGTGGGCCATATGCTTGTTCCATCAGAAAGTATTATAAAAAAATGAACATAAACTTCTTTAATTTAATAAATTTTTTATCATTAAATTGCTTTTGATCATAAGCTTAGTTTCAATGGCATTGATGGTAGCATGGCATGACAGACTGTCAGCTGTCATTTTATTATAATTGTCTCTGTCATTATTTGAACCTTTATTAGGCATTGACATCCCTAGAATCCGTACCTTAATTCACTAGGAAATAACAGTAAAGAATAAAAAAATAGGACATTATTTTACATACTTACACATATTTACCTACATAAATAAAATACGTATAGTTGTTATAAACATTCTAAAATTAAACAGCACACAATACATGATGGCTGATGATGATGAACATCATCATTGTAGAGGTAGACCAAAGAAAACATGGATGAACTGTGTGAAAGATGACATGGCTATGAGAGGAGTGAATGCAGAGATGACGGTTGAGAGAGGCGAATGCAGGAGGAAGACATGTTGTGTGGACCCCACATAAAGTGAGATAAAGGCAGGAAGGAGACTAACATCCCACTAATATTATAAACTAGCGGACGCCCGCGGCTTCGCTCGCCCCTTTGCCGTTACGCCCCGTTGATTTTTCTTTCAAAAGTTTTTCCTCTATTTCTCCGCTTAGGGAAATTCATTTTCCAATTTCCTTTCTTAAATCAAAATCAATGAAGAACCAGCTGTTTGGTTGGTTTTTATAAAAAAACATTTTGTTGTGTTGTGATTTATTGATATTTACAATAATGAGACAAAAACATGGGCACAGCAATTTATAAAGTAATTATAATTTATCTGCTGATAAGGCCCTCCAAACTACAATTGCTGATCAATGTCTTCGGATTCGTCGAAACATTGACTTCGTTTTGCAAATAGTTAAGGTTCAAAGCAAATCTTCAAATAAGGTTCAAAACTTCAGTCGAAAGCGATCTGGTCTATGAAAATATTTGAACTTTACAAACCAGAAATGCCAATCTACTTTTGATGACTGTACATTTAGGCAAAAAGTTTAAATACATTTCATGTATGAAAAACTTCGAAAAATTTTCATGTTTTGTGAAAATAAAATAAAAAGGACTGATTTTGAAAATTATGAAGCTTAGTGTAGAAACGAGAGTTATTTATTTTCATTTTTCTGTCTGTCTATTATGTCTTTAACTATTGTAATTGGTGTTAACCGTTATAATTAAAGTAAACCAACAAATAGTTGTGATTATTTTTTAATTTAAATTTTAGTTTTAGTTTAAATTCCGCACACAAATGTATTTTGTTATTTTGGAATAAATGAATATGAATATGAATACAAATACAAATCATGTGTCTGTAGATATTCATAACCAGTGTTTCGGAAGTTGACTTTATGCTTTTTATCAGCGATGGTTACCATGAGTACCTATAGCCAGTTGTAAATTTTATTTAAGAATTATATTTTAAGAATAATGCGATCGAGATATGATATTTGTGAAAAGTGGGCTGAAAAGACTGTGATTACGAAGAATGTAGAGGATGACTTAAACGGGATATTAAGTTCGGGTAAGTCTCAGGTTCTTAAGCGCTTTTTTGTTCTGTCAATCATATTAATTACTTACTGCCAATCTACATATTTTTTTATGAACAACGATGTATATTTACCATCATTTAATTTGTGGGTTTTGACTTCCCCCGTACAACCCGTGATCATTGTACAACTGAGCCGAGTTTAAGTATCGAAAGTCACAAAACTCACAACATTACACTAGGTATTAAATATTTTAAAATATTGTATCCTGCGTCCGAAGGCCCAAGGGCCGATGAAGATCTGTTTCAACGTATCAGTATTCCAATTCAGCGTGGTAATGTAGCCAGCGGCAGCCGCTTGCGGGGCTATCTATATCTAGATCGTTTGGAACGTTCTGCAGTTACCTCAACTGTTTTATGCGTTTTTTACATTTGTAGATAAAAACACATCATCATAAAAACATTACGTACTTACATTATTAAAATCATTTGAAATACAAAATTTTGGTAATACGAAAAAGTAAAAGAAACCGGTCCAGTGAGTCTTCTGTTTGCAAAAATGTGTTCATCCATTAAGATGGTTACTTCAAATAAAAACGCTTCGCTTGTGAGTTTAATTACAATGTTGAAAACCGGAAACCCAAAAGATTTCCACTTTACCTAAATAAGTAAAGTAGGGTAGTGGACAGTTTTTATTTTTGGCGTCGCTTTTTCTTTTTCTTCTTAATTAATGGTAAGATGGGGGAACTAAATCGTGAAGTTTAATAGATTAGTTATAATTATGGTTCCCACAGTTAGGCTTTGCTAAGTTTGCAGCTTGATGGTGTTGTGTGTTTTTATCGTTTTTTTATGATTAATAGAAATCTGGCCGAGGAGCGCTGGTGCCCCTAGGGGCGGAGCCCCGGGCTCGGGCGCGGCGCTACTTGTTGGTGGTGGGCGGATCGTGCCGCGATACCACAACGCACCCGCCTGTCAGCGACGACAACATACTCTCAACGGTACTCAAATACGACTTGCTAAAGATGTAAGACATTTTATTCTTATCGTGTTCATGTTTATAAGTAAACCATTTGAACAGAACCACCTAGAAGTTTACAGAGCGGCTGATTTTCATTTAAAAAACAAAAACGCATCTGCCGCCCGCTCTCCGACCCACACCTTTAACTCACAGTTAGTGGACTGACTGATGCGGAACGAACTTGGTTGAAACTAAGAATGGATATTGCTTGTGACCTAAAACAACAAAAGGCGCTCAAATTTGGCGCTCTGATCCCGTTCTATTAGGTTTTGAAACCCAACAGCCTGATCGTATTACCCTGAACAAAGGAACAAAAATTACATATTATACATAGGTGTACACTAGATAAAGACTGGTTACCTTTATACCAAGACATATAAGCTTACCTATTTATATTGGTTCCTTCTAAAAATATAATACATAATATATATTCCCGAGTGTCCACAAGTCGAGGAAATCAAGTCTGCCTGCGTTATAGGAAGAAAAACATACCGGGTACGTTGAAGTATTTTAGTAAAGGCTCGATGACACTGGGCTAGTTTAAAAGCTACAATCCAACGAGTTCACGAGCAGCTTGTAAACTCGCTTTGTGTCATTGAGCTTTTTTACAATCCGCTTTTGAGTAACCGATTGTAAAAAAATAGCTTGAAAAATAAGACGGGCTAATTTACTCGTCATTTGCTGGCGTGTTGGAACTAGTTGCGAGCATCATCTTTGCTAGCTTCTAGTTCTATAGCTAGTTCTCATGTTTCGGCTCGCTACTGAACGAATAGAAAGTTTTTGTGCCATTGACACACGCTTATTCGCTCACTCGCTAGGTTTTCAACTCACTGACTCGCCGACTCACTCGTAAACTAGCACAGTCTCATCGAGCTTTTATTATACGATCGTATTGAAGTTTGATGAAAGCAATTCGTGATAGTAAAAGAAAGCAGAACAGCTTTCACACCAATTATTTGTGAGAAAGAGAAGTGTGATCAATTGGTAGGTCATTTTATTCGAACATAGGCCAGAAGGTAAATATGTACTTACTCCATCAGGCTTTAAACACTTCATGACTTTGTCAAACATTCCGGGGAGGTCGTTCACCCAATGCAGGACTAGCGATGATACTATAAGATCTAAGCTGCTTCAACAAATAAAATAAAAAATATTTATGAAATGATTTTTTTTAAGTTTTGTTATGAACCAAAAGGATTAGATATTGTCCACATCATAACATCTCCCGAGAAGACCATCTTTGATAACATTCTTCACTCGTTTGTGGGCATCGCTGCTGTACAGATAGGTCTTACTGATTTACTTCGTGAACTGAGATATTGATTTTTTCAGATACAAAAGATGAGAAAACAGTTAGTCTGTCGGAGCAAGTGGACTATTTCGACGATGCCCAGCGTCCTCTCTGGTTCGTCTACAGCGGGATGGGTTCTCAATGGGCGGGTATGGGCATGCAGCTTATGCGGTTCTCTATTTTTGCTGCAGCAATAGAACGGTTAGTTAGTCAATATACTTACTTAATAAATGATTTCTGTTTGCGTAAAGTGTCTTTTTGATAGTCTTTTCCCATTCATTTTTAACGTCACGGCCGCTTAAAAAAGTTAAATGCGTAAAATTTATATAATGTTTCTTCTTACTCAGAATTCACAGGTACAAGTAAATACCATTTCGACAATGTAGG
Organism: Thera obeliscata; assembly: GCA_947578465.1. Taxonomy (NCBI): domain Eukaryota; kingdom Metazoa; phylum Arthropoda; class Insecta; order Lepidoptera; family Geometridae; genus Thera; species Thera obeliscata. The sequence continues at coordinate 220,137 of CANPUM010000016.1, forward strand.
TAAACAGATAGAGCCACCCACCATCTTGTCGAAAGAGTAATAACCATGGGTTTTCAAGTAATTTGTTAGTTTTAGGTGAAAGTTTGAAATAAAATTCAATCATAGGATTTCTTCAATTGTGATTTTAATCTACATGATTTTATTAAAAACTGAAAACTCTTAACTCGGAAGGTTAGATAACAAATATTTTTTATATTTTTTTTCTGATAGCTGAAAGCTGGACGTAAAAAAAACGCTTTTATAACTAATTGAACCAAAAAGTTAAAAATAAAACTGTAATAATCAATTCAAAAATTTATATTATTGTACAAAAAGCGTGGGGGGCTTCATTTTGATTGTTGTAAATATTTTATCAATAAGTTCATAAATCAAATTTCAAAAACTGAATCAAATAAAGAAGTCAAATAAATCCAGCTCGAAGCTTTAAGCCAACGTGTTAAAATTTACAACTTCGTACCGAATTTGAACTATGAGCCCAATAAGCTGCGCAACACTACCCAGCCCCAAACTAAGCAGAGCTTGTAATATGGGAACCAGATGGCTGATATAATACTTGATACATTTTTTTTTTGTAAATACATACTTAGAATACAATATAACACCCAGACAGAGAACAAACATTTATGTTCACCACACAAATATTTGTTCTCGGTGGAGATCGAACCCACGACCTACGGCGCAGAAGGCAGAGCTACTACCAACTGAGCTAGAGGCCAGTCAGATGTACTCTCTAACGAAAATCGGGTGTAAAGTCAATCACCATGAGTCATGTTATGACGGTTTAAGTTGTTAAGAAAGCGTCCCTGGAAATGTTCTTCTTCTTGATTGTTTTGACTTCTCTTGGTATCCTGCATGCTTCCTTGAGGAGGTCCGCAGATGCTAGCTTTGTTCTTCTTAGTTTAAAGTCTATTGATGGCCCTGAAATTTACAAAAGTCCTTTCCCGTTGGTCGAACAACATTGTTGCGAGTGCTGGGAATGAGTGGATGAGACTTGCGAGGGATCGGAAAGAGTGGCGCAATGAAGAGGAGGCCTATATACTCAGCAGTAGGTGCAAACGAGCTGAGATGATGATGATTTATGTCAAAAATGGGGTTGTTTTGAACTTCTTCTGTTTAACATTCGTTTGCACACTGTCGGCTGTTGTTATATTGAATGTATAGTAGTAATAGGCAACAAATATTGCACATCGGCTAATTTTGGCTTCATAGAGCGTAGTGTGCGTCAGAAAGAGATAGCGCTCTACGAAAGCAGAAAAGCCGATGTGCAATATTTATTGCCTACAACCGTACTTACATATTTGTCCGGTTGCAACGAGTCTAGAAGAAGCAAAAATTCTTTCTTTGTGTACCTACACTTTTCGCAAAGAACACACCCTCCAAACTTCAAGTATTTTTTAAATAATAAAGTAGGTAATTAGGTATCTTAGGTACTGTTCAGTAAACTAAAAACTTTAAACTCGAGTCCAAGACTCAGCTTGAAGCTCAAAGATACTCCATAGTTAAGGCAAGTTGTTCAAAGCAACTTTAGCATGCTTCAACTTAGAGATCGCTTCGCGTTTGTGAAACTAGCCTTTTTTAAAGAGGTATTTTTCTTTAAGTTTACTTACAAGTTCTTGACTTAAGGGGCCGGCACAAAAGTTATCAGATACAAAATCAATTTTCATAAAATGACCATTCTTATGCGGGTTTCCCCCCCGCGCGAAGCCATTAATAACTTTAAAAAATTATATCGGAGGGTTGGGTAGATACTCAAAGTAATGTTCAATTTTTCTTATTCCAGAGTTGCCGAGCCGGATCCAGTCCATCAGGCTGTGGCCCGGTTGGAGAGCACATTTGTTACGGGGATTGCCTGGAAAGGAAAAAAACTAGTTAGCGAAATGGTGCGAGGACGCTAGAGAGCACATTTGTTACGTGGATTGCCTGGAAAGGAAAAAAAATAACTATTAGTTAAGGAAATGGTAACGCTTTAAGGACTGGAAATTTTTGGGGGTGGCCTTTGCCTATACAAAAAAATACGATGTTTTTTTAGTTCAACCTGGCAAGTACAAATGTGCTAAATAAATAAATATTGTGAGAAATCCAAACAACAAGTTGAGTATAAAATAAAGCTTAACTTGCTCGATATTTGTTACTCGGGAGTAAGACCGATATTTATAGCGTAAATAAAGTTTAAAATATTTCTAGTAGAAAGGTTAACGTATTGAGCTGCGATACGAATCTAAGAGCCAGTAAATAAATAAAAGCGATAGAAATGTACACTGTAACAAAATAGTTTAGTTTAGATAACGCCTATATGGGTCACTGGGTTCGATCGAAATAAAGAGAACAAACGTGCAAACTAAATTGTTGTTACTAGTACTGGAGTAGTAGAGCACTATTTAGAGAGAAGAATAGAATAGAAAATTATTTATTTCACACCTTTAAACTAACAATGGCAAAACAAGTAACAATAATTTAAAACTTACCAATGGTTACATTCTATCTATAACAGAGATTCCCAACTTTTTTTTCACATAGACCACTTTCAAAATTTTCCGGTGCCCTACAGATATTTCCAGTCATCAAAAAAATATGGAGATTAGATCCAACTATAGATATTTGCTAAATGTAATACAAAGTATATCTGAAATAGCTGTAATAGAATTTTGCAGTGGTCTTTATTGCCGGCCAGTTATATAAAGTTGGAGAAAACTGTAGGATAACAGAAATATTAATAAAAAACCAAAAAAGTAATTTTTTCGTCATTCTTTTTCTGAACCCCTGACTGCCACGACCAACGGCTGACACTCCAACTTTATATAACTGGCCGGTAATAAGGGCCACTGTAAAAGCCTATTACAGCTATTTCAGTGTACATTAATACTCTATTCTTTAAATATGATTTAATTAGGTACCACACGTCTTTCAAATTCGGACCACAAGCACAGACTGACTGGACCACCTCTTGAGGTCCATAATACACGCATTGAATAACAACAAAACCACCAATTCAGCATTTCAAATATAGCATCCAAAGTTACCAGTTTCGCCCGTGTAAACATATTTAACTATTTATCAGCTATCCTGTCACCCCTAAAATAGGGTTCCGCGACGCCAAACACAATTTAATAATAAACCACACGAAGAACTGCAAGCTCTAGTTTTGTATTCATGGAGCTAATTACGATGCGAGAGAACAGGGCCTGTGTCTAATTCAAGTACCAATTTACTGATCATTACGATAACTAACAGAAATGTAGCCACCACGTCGTAATGCAATTCTATTCATTATTTACAGGTGTGTTTGAGGTCGAACCAAACATTTGCCTATATAATACTCGTAGCTTGTAAAATAACGTCACCAATTCAAACAGTTTTTATATTCAGTAAAAATCACATTCGGAATTTGCTCAGGCGGAAATTAATTTAGGGGGACTGCAACTAGCATTCTAGAAAAAGACAAGGCTAACTTTAATAGAACATCTGATTATTTTCAACAAACAGAGGTTACAGATTTCTTTTCAAGTGCGAAAAACAAAATAGAAAACTTGCAATATAATTTGTATAACGCCTAGGAACAAAAAAGACTAGTGGAGTAAAAAAGTACAAAATATTATTTTGCCATGGATTATTTTTATTTTGTTCAGATATAGAAGTAAATGTAAATGTTTGTTTGCGCGTATTCTATCTTCTTGGAGACCGCGTTTAAGTAAGCGTGCAAGGTGGGCGACGATCTGCGAAATTTAGCTGGCAAGCAATGGGGGAGAAGAGCTATAGACCGGGCTCAATGACGCGTCTTGAGAGAGACCTACGTCTAGCAATGGATTAATAGGTTTAATGATGAATGTGCATAGATTTGTTAAAGCGCAAATCATTATTAGAGCCCTGCAAATAAATTTTAAAAAAAGTACACGTCATACAAACCAAAAAGTTGGGTCCGAAAAGTTCGAAGTATCTTTTATTCTGAGGGTTGGATCTATGACACGGAATTAAAAAGCTTTGCTTTGACATTAATAATACAACAGACAGATGCATTACAAGATAATAGCGCCACGAAAGTGGGAAAAGTTAGTTGCGATACCGTAACAGGGTTTAAGTTTGAAACTGTATCTAATAACATAATTAAGTGCAATAAATTATTTGAATTGGAGTTTGTTAGAGAATGTAATACTGCAAACTGTAGGTACGAATTGGATATTATGGGGTATAGATTAACAAAATAATTAGCTTTAAATACATTATTGATGCGTGTTTAGTACACTAGGTGAGTTAAAAAATAAATAAAAAAATATTTGAAAATTAGTTGTGTATTTGGTGCGTCATACATGAATAAAAGTTACTAAGTTGGCAAGATATAGGTCTTTACCTATGAAATTGTTTGAAGTATGGGGACCCCCAAAATTTATAGTTTTTTTTCTATTTTTGTGTAAAAATCTTAATGCGGTTTACAGAATACATCTACTCGCCAAGTTTCATCAGTGTAGCTCTTATGGTTTCGGAGAAAAATGGCTGTGACACGGTCGGCAGTTGATAGGTTTGGATTGTATTCTGAAACAAAAATATTATTCCCTAAATGAGCTAACTCAGAACATTCCTTTCGGAACTCTTTCACAGTGATAGTGTTTTTGGGTCAGTAGCGTTTTATTATTATTATTATTTATTTATAGACGAGCAGCTTTTGCTGATGTGTTTTCGTCTAACAGTGTTGTATTATAGTCATTTATAGATATTGTTGTCATTGTTCTTTTTGGTCACTATTTCACTTGTTTTCTAGTTCATAGCCAGTTGTCGAGTTTGTTTTTGAAGCCAGTATCGGCGCAAACAACGTTCTCAAATACTTATCATCAAAATTGGTTCAGCAATTCGGTTTTAAGTTGGTTTTTCTAGCTTTAAACGTTACTTGTTTATTTTAGACGCCTGACTTTAAGACCTTTCAAACGGTGATAGGACCTGGTAGAGATCGCTGTTAGCGTTAAGACCGCCCATGGTATTGCGAGTGTCGTAGATCAGTCGATTGCCGTGAAACCTAATACGAAGCCTGTGTATGTAAAACCTTATCGGCTACCACAGTCTTCTAAGCCAGAAATTAATAAGCAGGTTCATAAAATGTTAGAGGATGATATAATAGAGCCCACCAGCAGTGAGTGGAATAGTCCAATACTTTTAGTACCAAAAAGATCTGATGGAGAACAGAAATGGCGCTTGGTAATAGATTACAGAAAAGTCAATGACTCAATTCAAGATGATAAATTTCCATTGCCAAATATAACTGAGATATTAGATTCACTTTCAGGAAGTATTTGTTTTAGTCATTTAGATCTTCAGCAGGGATTTTATCAAGTTAATTTAAAACCAGAGAGTAGGGACATCACTAGTTTTTCTACTAGTTCGGGACAATTTCGTGGCGCAGCTCCCGTCAAGAAAGCATTCAAACGCACCAAAAAGCCAAGAGCGGCTGCTCCAAAAAAAAAAGTAAAAGAGGAGCTAACAGATGACGAAGACGAGGCCAGTGATTAAACATATTATATTTAAGATTATACAGACATTATTAAGAGTTGAGTGATATTGAATAGGAACGTTTGAGTGTTATACATTTTCAACTTAAAAAAACTTTTAAATATTTAGGTACTTTGCATATATATCTTGCTATCATCAGTGATTTTTTTGTCACGATTTGCTGCCCCTAATATAACCCTAAGCCCGGGCCTACTGTGCCTTATGGCGAATCCGCCACTGGGCACAAGTCACAACCCTCGACCTACGGCGCAGAAGCCAGAGTTACTACCAACTGAGCTGAGAGGCTAACATAAAACTAGCGAGTCTAGTAATGTGAGTACGACCAAGTTTGAAAGACTTACCTTATTCTCTCTAAGGTTCAAGAAACGCAGCGAGTCAAATATTTGTGTGGTTAACATAAATGTTTGTTCTCTGTCTGGGTGTTATATTGTATTCTAAGTATGTATTTACAAAAAAAAAATGTATTCAAGTACAATCAAGTCAATTACAAGCTCTGCTTAGTTTGGGGCTGGGTAGTGTTGTGTGAATTGTCCACAATATTTATTTTATATTTTATTGGTTCGCTACAAATATCTAGTCACTCTCAACAAATGGGATTTCAATATTGAAGAAAAATTAAATTCAAATTTTTCAATAGCTTACAATTTTTTATATGAAAATCTTATCATTTAATTGCAGAATTTGAACTTGAATATAAATTAAATGGGAATGTACCTATCATGATTTCTAACATTGATTATTGCAAAGTTAGATGAACTAACAAAACAGACATAACAAACTACTTAGCACCTAAATACAATCTACACATTGTACAATCACAAATCCAATTTCTATGGAAGTTTTTAGATCATGAGTTAGAACTCGTTGCCACAGCTTTATCAGAATCATGATCACTATCAGTAGACGTCGCTATTGCTTTGTCTTTCACTTTGACATCATCCTCATCTTCAGTCGACGAGGAACAGTCCGAGAGATCTGCATAACATTGTTTATTCAGTGTGTCAATAAGGATCACTTTGAAACGTCTCAAAGCTGGGTCAATAATAGGTGCCCATTCCTTGTGACCATACCTAGAAGAACAAGCAACAAACTACAGCTTAGTTCCTACACTTGTTTTGTTTTGTATGGCAAAAAAAAAGTCTCCCCCAAATCCTTCCAACCGTCTCTTGGTCAGAGCTTCGTTCGTAAATCAGCAGGTAGCTCCACGGTTGGCTTGGGTCCCGAGAGATGGTATTTGGGTACTTTCCACTCCGTGCGAAGCCGGGCGAATCGCTAGTATTCAATATATCCCTTTGGTTCTTGTGTAGGGATCGAACCCACATCTACAGCTCAGAAAGCACAGCAACTCAGCTGTAAGTGTGGTAATTAATTATTGTTTTTTTGTTTCAGGTTTTCCAAAACGTACACTTCTGTACATACTACAAAATATCTGTCCTTGCGAGCTAACACTTCTTGCGGTTTACCTATCATGTTTAGTATAATGTATTGTTTCAGAAGGGCAAGTCGCAGTTTTCTCGATCAGTACCCCTTTTGGGAACCAATCGTATGAGATCGGTGTGCGGTGCCTGACGCCTATCGCCGATCTTATCGCGCCTTTTTTATTTGTTAAAAAAATCTACAAAAATACAAAGAAAAATAAAACATCCTCTAAAATAAATGAAAAAGGCACCAAAAGGCAGTGTTTGACTATTTTACAGTTGCGTAAAAAAATATTGATCCAAGTTATAAAATCATAACCAATAAGTAGGTACTTGTACAATCATAACTTTTTTCTTATAGGGTCTCGTAGGTCACGCACGTCAGGAACGTGTCCGACGATACACTGCCTTGCGTCCAACCAACTACTAAAATTAGGAACTACGCAGCTAACTTAGAGGGACAAAGGTCCAGTTCGCGTACTGTACGGTGGCCGTTTTAAAACGTCTTCCCTCCTAAAGAAAGCATGATATTTTCAAACGCTATCCAGTTGATTAAAGCCCAGGGTCCCAGGCGCATCCATAGAGGCAGGAATCCTTTGTATAGAGATAGAATCCCCTCGTTCTTCACAGACTGTTGCAGGCAGTCTATCATACCTTTGTATAATGTGCCCCTGAAAACAAAAATTTAAATTGAATTCAAGTTAACTTTGTCGAAGCGACGCATAACCCAAGACGCATTGCTCAGCGTGGCAATGCCGCCACAGCGCGTCTTGAGGCGCTTCCGTCTGGTACCGATTTGAAACGTTGAGCTATCTTATCTGTAGATCGTTTGTAACGGTCTGCAGATAGCTCAACTGTTTCTTGTGAATTTTGCAAATTTTAGTGTAAATAAATAAGTTAATTTAAAAAAAATTACAAAACCTAGAAGATGAATATCCTCCGCAATGAATCTTACACAAAGTTTTCATTTTTAGCAAGTTGCCAACATGGATCGGGCATAGATTCCTCAAAATAAAGACCATAAAGATGACTACTGGTTCAATTGACTGACAATTCACGATTGTTCAGTAGGCCTACCAGGATTGTCCACAATATTTATTGTTTATTTATTATGTTTATCTCATGATCTTTTTATTAAGATTATTTTTTAGATCTATATAAGTAGATCGCATAATGGAAGCTTGATTGTAATTATTGGACTACTAAATCGTGCTAAGGACTATTTGCATATCATTAGGAAAGTCTTTTGTGCCCAATTATTGTACGGGCGAAGTTGGAGTTCTTATAATGACTGTTTTTAGATTGAGCGAGAAGTGGATATCTGGACGAGTAACAAGCCAACCTGTGAGTATTCAAATTCTAAATGAAGATAGATAGATTAGATTTCTTTTTGGCTCAAAAACGACAGAAAAAAAACTTTTATTGACTGTATCATTTAGAAATATTGACATTTCAAATTATATGCTTGTTATTATACCTTTATCGTGCATGACATTCAATATTTAAACAACACACTCGATATTTTTGCATATAACCATTTCAAATATCGGTTACCTGCGAAGAAAATAATCTCCTTTAAATAGCCAGTTATCTCTGTGGAAGAAAATTCTTCGCAAATTGACTACTACTCATCACTCGACACATATCTAACGGCCTTCGCTCGATAAATGTCTATAGTGATATTGCTGGAATACGATACCTTTTGAAAATGTCATGTCTATTTAAATTTGACAGTTCTTGTAGACCGCGGCACATAAACTGTAGAGTTACTTTACTACTAAAGTAGTATACTTTGAGACTGTTGGTATATTTAGTTTTTATTTAAATTATAATAAGATTAAGTCTGTGAGGTCCGGTTTCAGAGATGACTAATCGCCCGAAAAACCTCTTATGAAATGTATCAATCATACACCAACACTTTACTGTACTGTGTTTGTATTATTGTCTCATGTGCTTTTATTTGATCTACCCACCGGTACCGGAATTTAATAGAAAATATTTTATAATTTTTTGATACTCTTTTAAATTTGCACGCCGTTTGACCAGAGTTCGTGGAAGTTCCAGTAATATCCCGGGCACCGTTGCTGCCAAATGGGATAGCCCTTTCCTCCAACACGTGTGCGAGTAATGACGGCATAGATGATGCACATTAATGACGACGATTAATTCGACGTCAGAACGTTTACTTATTTTAAATCTTAACACCGCTAAACTACAATATTCTTCACTGCTTATGGTCCTACCAAGACAGTAAGTAAAACAGCAACTAAGAAACCTTGTCATTACACTTACTTTACAGCACTATTACTAAAACATGTTTTTCAGAAACAAAATATCTAAGAACTATTATGTTTATCCATAGTCACTTGTAGATAAAACTGATTTCTGGCAATTTTTTCTGAAATCTGGCTAAACTGCCTCAAAACTCAAACGGATGAAATATTCCCCAGCTGATTACTCCGTAATCCTGAAATCTCTGAAAGACAGATTATGACAGAAGGTAGGTACTGAAACAAACAAAACTACGTAAAACCAATGAAAATAAAAGTATGGTACGAAACAATCCATGCTCCATGTTCCATGTGGGTGTAACTCCATTTTGCTCTACCTTATAGGGTCCATGTGATCCTGACTTACGCATAAGAACTATGTAACGGGTGGGGCAAAAACCTACTTACTCAACCAACAAAAAGTTAACGCCAGTAATCAGAATTTGGACTACTTTTTTGCAGATACAGCGAAGATAAAAGAAACTATGATTGGTAGAGAGATAGACGAATCACGTAACAGCAATAAAATATAAAATATGGTCTTATGCTACATATTTTTTTAGGCAAAAAGTATGGTGAAACAGTATTATTTTATGTTTATAAAGCAAGTAAACAAGTAAGTAAAGACAAAAACAGCAACATCAAAAGTAAAATAAAAAATAATGGAAAAAAAAATCGAGCTCGTAGGTAGGAAATAGCCTAGGTTTTCGACTAAGTACTTTTAAAACAGCTCTTTGTGCTCTTTCAAGGCGTAGAATTCGCGTTTTCGGGGCTCCTCCCCAAGCCGAAACGCAATATGATACTATTGATTGACCAAGGGCAAAGTAAACTGTTTTAAGACATTGGAATTGTTGGTGCAACTTAAAAAATAAAATAAAAACATCAGAGTGGTAGGCTATAGTTACAGTTAGAAAGTGCGCTTGCTTGGCTCCGAGCCGCAGACACGCCTTAGCGACCGCCACCAGTACGCCCGAGTTACCCACTGATAACACTTCGCCGAGCTTAGGGGATAGCTCGTCGAACATCGGCTCGAACTGAAAACAAATATTATAGTACTATTAAAACTTTCGCGATATTAAATATAACAAAGTGTGGTGATAGGATTTTAAGTGCGCCTCAACGAGGCTCCTTTCGTGCAATTGACACATATTTTCGAACTTCTTAGGTTCTTTGGTGTTTGATGTTTTACTTTGAAGAAAGCAGATAATTATATATCTTCATTGTGTTGGAGATGTTTGAATCTTTCTTCTGATCTTTGTATTCCTGCTTCAGTCCTTTTGGAAAACGGATGTCAATCATTTTTGATGTGCGTGGTTTGCAACTCATCATCGGTACTTAACTTATCATTATTATCCAAGTTTCAACGACGACTTATTTATCATTCCACTCTTATTTACTCACTGATATCAATATATATTTTACTAGCTGACACCCGCGACTTCGTCCGCGTGGTTAGTATTAAGTCATAGTTTGAGTTCGTTTAAAAGAAACTATTTTATGGTGGAAAGCGGACAACTATTGATATGTTTTCACTGTTTTTTGCTTATATTTTGAGAGTAATTTTTCGTGAATTTGCCTTAGTGGCTAAGTTGGGTTATGTATGCGTTGGTTTTACATGACCAAGTTCTGGTTACCTTAGTTTTGAGTTTGCATTCAAAACTATGTAAAGTGTGTTTGAAAGATGGTAACTGCTGTTGTAGCCGATTTTTTTCAGCTGTGTTTAGTTTTGGTATGATAGGTGCTTCCCGCGATTTTGTCTTGGTGGTTATCATCGGTTTTTTTGTAAACATTTGAGTGTATTAAAACCTAGGTGACAAATGCTGCGGTAGCTGATTTTTTTCAAATGTTTTTTTGCGTATTTTGTAAAGCTCTTTTTCGTGATTTTGTTTTAGTGGCTAATTTGGGCTATCGTATTCGTTGGTGTATAATTGAATCTTGTTTTTTTAGTTTGACATGATCAAATGCAAGTTACCATCGTTTTGAGCTTGTACTTTAGAGTGTATTTGAATTTGAAGGTGAGTGCTGTTGTAGCCGTTTTTTTTCAGCGGTGTTTAGTTTAAGTATGATAGATGATTCCCGCGATTTAGTCTTGGTGGTTATCATCGGTTTTTTTGTAAACATTTGTGTGTATAAAAACCTGGTGACAAATGCTGCGGTAGCTGAAAATTTTTTAATGTTTTTTTTTGCGTATTTGGTAAAGCTATTTTTTGTGATTTTATGTTATATTAGTGGCTTATTTGGGGTTTCGTATGCATGTTGGTGTATAATCGAATCTGAATTTTTAATTTGACATGACCAACTGCTGGTTACCATAGTTTTGAGCATGTACCTTAGAGTGTCTTTGAATTTGAAGGCGAGTGCTGTTGTAGCCGATTTCTTTCAGAGGTGTTTAGTTTAAGTATGATAGATAATTCCCGCAATTTTGTCTAAGTGGTTATCTTTGGTTTTATTGTAAACCTTTGTGTGTATTCAAACCTGGTGACAGATGCTGCGGTAGCTGAAAATTTTTTAATATTTTTTTTTGCGTATTTTGTAAAGCTCGTTTTCGTGATTTGTTTTAGTGGCTAATTTGGGCTATCGTATTCGTTGGTGTATGATCGAATCTGGTTTTTTTAGTTTGACATGATCAAATGCAAGTTACCATAGTTTTGAGCTTGTACTTTAGAGTGTATTTGAATTTGAAGGCGAGTTCTGTTGTAGCTGTTTTTTTTCAGCGGTGTTTAGTTTAAGTATGATAGATGATTCCCGCAATTTTGTCTTGGTGGTTATCATCGGTTTTTTTGTAAACATTTGTGTGTTTTAAAACCTGGTGACAAATGCTGCGGTAGCTGAAAATTTTTTAACGTTTTTTTTGCGTATTTTGTAAAGCTATTTTTTGTGATTTTATGTTATATAAGTGGCTAATTTTGGGTTTCGTATGCGTGTTGGTGTATAATCGAATCATTTTTTTTAATTTGACGTGAACAACTGCTGGTTACCATAGTTTTGGGCATGTACTTTAGAGTTTATTTGAATTTGAAGGCGAGTGCTGTTGTAGCCGATTTTTTTCAGCGGTGTTTAGCTTAAGTATGATAGATGATTCCCGCAATTCTGTCTAAGTGATTATCATTGTTTTTTTTGTAAACCTTTGTGTGTATTCAAACCTGGTGACAGATGCTGCGGTAGCTGAAAATTTTTTAATGGTTTTTTTTGCGTATTTTGTAAAGCAATTTTTTGTGATTTTATGTTGTGTTAGTGGCTAATTTAGGGTTTCATATGCGTGTTGGTGTAATCGAATCAGATTTTTTTAATTTGACATGACCAGCTGGTTACCATAGTTTTGAGCATGTTCATTAGCCATTTTTTGAAGCGGTGCGGTGTTTAGTTTCGGTATTATAGGTGTTTTCCGCGATCTTGTCTTAGTGGTTACGGTGGGGTTTATGTAAACTTTTGTGTGTATTCAAATTTGGTGACAGAAGCTGCGGTAGCAGATTTTTTTTTACTGTTTTTTTGCGTATTTTGTAAAGATTTTTTTTGTGATTTTTCTTTAAACTATTTTTCCCTTTTTTCTTCTTTTAGGGAAATAATTTTCCTATTTTCTTTTTTAATGCACCTTTGCTCTATAAGAGGAACACATCTTCCAAGTTTCATGCTTCTAGGACTAATGGTTTAGGCTGTGTGTTGATTTTTCTTTAAACCTTTTTTCCCCTTTTTCTCCTCTTCGGGAAAGAATTTTCCAATTTCCTTTCTTAGTACACCTCTACGCTATAAGAGGAACATACCCTCCAAGTTTCATGCTTCTAGGACTAACGGTTTAGGCTGTGCGTTGATTGTCAGTCAGTCAGTGAGTCAGTCAGTCAGTAACGAAAGAGTTTTATATATTTAGATAAGGACAAATTATGTTACGGAAAGTTACGTCTGGACGGATTAATCTTTGAAATACATAAAATTTCACTAATAGCCTACCATTTCTGTTTTGTAGGGTATTAATTTATGTAACAAGTAAAGTCAGCTAGTAAAATGTAAACAAGCGTTTGGGTGTACAAAGGTTAAACATTTTAGGCTGAATAAATTTCGACGAAATTCTGCACATTTTGGAGACAAACTATTACTTTCACACATAGACAAACTTACCGTGGAGCAAAACTGTTTTCAAAATAACGTCAACATCTTTGATTATTATGTACGAGTACATTATAATTATGTGTTAAAAAAAAGTATTTAAACAAATTTGTTGGTTTAACAGCTTGCTGCTTTCTTAGTTTATACTTAAAGTCGGTTATTACGTGTGTATTTTTGTAGATCTAGCGAACATGACTCGACAATACAAAATCTTCGTAAACAGTTAAAAATAAAACTGTGTAGGTAGATTTTGTTAGGTTTTCGTTTTAAATGGAACGCCGTATAAAGTATTTAGAAATTTAATTATTTAGCTATTACAATACATTTTTCTTTTAATATTGTTTCCCCAAATACGCTACGAGTTACCTTTACAACAAAGTCCAGGCATCAACGTAATAATAAACTCACTACATACTGTTATTCCCACTTTACAAAATAAAGTGATCAATCGTTGACGTACCTAACTAAAAATTTGATATTCGTAGAAAAATTAGCATAATAGACGCACAACAAATATGAACAGGCCCCACCCACGTAGCACGATCCATGTACCTATACGTGTAGTAGGTAAATATGTAAACGATACTGACGTAAGATTGGTCCTTGGCTCCTGGCTGACAAAGGGCACAAGACTCTTAAAAACGAACGGTTGACGGTCGTGCGTGGTTTCGATTCGGTGGAAAACATTAAACCCAACGCCAGCCAGTTAAACTAAACTAAATCTTACTTAACTACGTGACCAAAAGAAAATGGAAAATTACTCAAAAGGGAAAAATGTGGAAGCAACATTGGAGCGGGATCTTTTACCATTTAAAGATCTACCGCAAAATTTCCTCTGGATGCAGGTAAAATTATCACTCATTTCTAAATACCACAAATAACATAATATATACATATTATGTACCTGTCTAAATCATTACCTACCATGGATAGAGTAATTTATGGCTATTGAATCAGGCTGAAATTGAGGTTATTGCTTACCTACTTTTTTTTACACCCCTTAACATCTTTAAAAAAATATAAAAGTACAAAAATAAAATTGCCAAACCCCCTATAAAAACGAAGTTTAGGCTTAAGCATAGAATTGTGAAATTTTTACTATACTCCCAGTCGACAAAAAATATAGAGATTAGATCTAACTGGATTAGATGGACATTTGTGTTGCGGCTGAGTTCTTACCACAAATTAACGTTGTAGCAACATAGTTGCACACAAGTAACTCCCTTCTCGCGTTTCGTCGCGTAGGCAATACGTGGCGTGAGACGCCAGTCGTAGCTTCGCGGGCACGGGATAAAGTACTTTACTTATCCAATTAACTTTCAAGATAATATACCGTTTGTGCTATTACCGATATCAGTGTTTTGACTCTATAACCACACCCATGGTAGGAATGCGTTATCTACGGTAAAGTGGTGACCCCGCAATTTTATATTTTTGGTTACGACTCACCTTGCGAGTTAGGTATCCCGTGCCCCGCGACCACATTTTTTTTCGGACACTCAGTGAACTCTAAATTTTCTGTATAAAGTTGGTGAATTACCTCAGTGTTACGTATAAACTTCGGCATCATGTTACCCGCTGCTATCGGGCAGGCCCCGACGCCGACCCCGGCGCCGGTTGCGACTCCAGGCCCGGCGACAACCAGCGTGGAGGTCAAGGACGAAAAAATGGATTTGGCTGCCATCACAGTCACTTCCCGTGTTCCAGAATTTTGGGCAGATCACCCGAGGCTATGGTTCTATCAAACCGAGGCCATACTAGCGCCCCAAAAGATGTCAGACGAGGTCAGGTTCAACCTTGTCATCACCAAGCTCACTAAGGAGGTCATCCAGCAAGTGACGGACATCCTGATGAATCCTCCTACCACCCGGAAGTACGATTCATTAAAGGAACGATTACTTACCATTTACGAAGAATCGGAGACCCGGCAAGTACAGAAACTCATGAGCGAGATGGAGTTGGGCGATCAAAAGCCTTCTCAGCTTTTACGACGCATGCGAGATTTGGCCCGCACCAAAATACCGGACGAGACCCTTAAGATCCTGTGGCAAGGCCACCTTCCGCCTGCAGTTCGTGGAATAATAACAGTAGCGGAATCCAGTGATCTCACAATCCTTGCTAAGATTGCCGACAAGGTAATGGAGACGCAAGGAAATAATCAGTCCGTGTCGGAGGTAAGGGCGACGCCCGTCGCATCATCAAGTACGCTCGACACAGCTGCGATTATCAATGAGATTAAGCGGATAGATAAGCGGATTGATCAGCTGCATAACTCGCGACGGAACGACTCGCGCGGTCAAAGCCAAAGCAGGGGGAGATCCACTAGTGTCAATAGAACGTCATCGGCGTCACGTAAACCGGATTGGCAGTGTTTTTACCATTTCCGCTACAAGGATAAGGCGCACAAGTGTATCCCGCCCTGCAGCTACAAAAAGGAGGGAAACTAAGTGAGGTACAGTCAGCGACGGATGCCTGTATCGTTCCTGTAAGTAGTAACCGTCTTTGCGTCACAGATCGAAATACAGGACTACGATTCCTTGTGGATACGGGAGCGAACGTTTCGGTTCTCCCGGCGCGTAAATTTAGGCATAACAGTGATAATAGTGTTGGTTTCAAACTTTATGCGGCAAATGGTACCGAAATAAGTACTTTTGGTGTTAAGACTATGGTGTTGGACTTAAAATTAAGAAGACCGTACCGATGGACATTCGTGTTGGCAGCAGTGAACCAACCTATTTTAGGTGCAGACTTTTTAATCCACCATAAGCTATTGGTTGACCTAAGCAATCGTAGATTAGTAGATGAAGTGACTAAACTAAATATCGTAGGTTCTATTAGAGTTTGTAATCAACCTACCTTGAACACCTTGGACGAGACACACCCTTATTTTAACCTTTTGGCTAAGTACTCGGGTATAACAAAACCTGTTTCTTTTAAGGATACTCCTAGACATACAGTTTTCCACCACATAGAGACGACCGGGCCGCCTGTACATGCGCGTGCGCGCCCGCTGCCTCCCGACCGGTACAAAAAGGTATGTGAAGAATTTAGGGTTATGCAGGAATTGGGAATCTGTCGGCCTTCAAAAAGCCCATGGTCAAGTCCTTTGCATGTTGTACCTAAAAAGAATGGTGAAATTCGACCCTGTGGGGATTACCGGCAATTAAATGCGGTCACGAAACCCGACAGATATCCAATTCCGCGCTTGCATGATTTTACATATATTTTAACAGGAAAAAATATTTTTAGTAAAATTGATGTAAATAGGGCATATCATTGCATCCCTGTTGCTCCTGATGACGTGGAAAAGACCGCCATTATTACTCCTTTTGGTCTATTCGAATTTCCTAGAATGTCCTTCGGATTACGCAACGCGGCTCAGTCTTTTCAGCGCTTCATGAACAACACGGTTTTACAGGGATTAGGAATTGAACGAGAAGACGGAACTTTTGAACCAAGTTCAGAGTTTATATTCTGCTACATAGACGACGTAATCGTGGCAAGTGAATCCAAGGCTAAGCACGAACAGCATCTTGAAGTCTTGTTTAAACGCTTAGATGATTTTGGTATAACGATTAACTTGTCGAAATGTGCATTTGGGCAGGAAAATATCGAATTTTTAGGACATGAAGTAACAATAGACGGCATTAGGCCATCGGATAGTAAGGTCAAAGCCATTATTGATTTTCCAAAACCGGAAACGGTAATCGAACTCAGACGTTTCATTGGTATGGTAAATTTTTATCGTCCGCATATGCCAAATGCCATTTCTTATCAAACCGAACTTAACAAGTACATTCGAGGTTCTAAGAAAAACGATAAGTCGCAAATTGACTGGACAGCCGAGGCTAACGAAGCTTTTATTAAATGCAAAGAAAGTTTACAGTCAGCCGCCACATTAACGTATCCGATGCCCGATACTCCTCTAGCTTTGATGACAGATGCATCAAATACTTGTGTAGGAGCCGTACTGCAACAATTAGTGAAGGGTAATTGGAAGCCTTTAGGTTATTTTTCACGTAAACTTACCGATACGCAGGTTAAATATAGTACATACGATCGGGAGTTGTTAGGAATTTATTTGGCTATAATTCATTTTAGAAGTATGTTCGAGGGCAGGGAGTTAACCATCTTCACAGATCATAAACCCCTGACGTTTGCATTTTCTAAATTATCAAGTGACAAAGAGACTCCACGTAGAACTAGGCAGCTTATGTACATCAGCGAATTTACAACGGATATTAGGTACGTCGCTGGTGGCGATAACTTAGTTGCAGACTCGCTGAGTCGTGTCGAAACAATCACGTGTCCCAGTACGTTGGATTTTGCAGAATTAGCGACCGCCCAGAACGACGATGCTTATTTAGCAAACGGAAACGTGGTATCAAATAGCAGCGTTGTTATTAGAAAAATAACGTTGCCCGATTGTGCCACGCAAATTTATTGTGAAACATCAACCAGTAATATTAGACCCTATTTACCGGATAAATTCAGGAAGTTAGTGTTTAATTTGGTACATAATTTGAGTCATCCCGGAATAAATTCAACACGTAAACTCGTGTGCCAGCGTTTTTTCTGGCCAGGGATGAATAAAGATCTTAATCAGTGGACTAAAACTTGTATTCAATGTCAACGTTCGAAGGTTCAACGTCATTCGGTATCTCATTTAGGACAATTTCCCGCAGCTGGACGTTTTGAACATATCCACACTGACATCGTAGGTCCCTTGCCGACTACCACAGATGGATATAGGTATTTACTTACTATCATTGATCGATATACACATTGGCCTGAAGCGTTCCCTATAAAAGACATTACAGCTGAAACTGTGGCTAAAGTTATTTATGACGGTTGGATTACTAGGTTTGGTAGTTGTCAGTATTTGACCTCAGACCAAGGTCGTCAGTTCGAAAGTAATCTTTTCTCACAGCTTATGAAATGTATGGGTATACACAGAATTAGAAGTTCGCCATATCATCCACAAAGCAACGGCGCCATTGAAAGATGGCACCGAAGCTTAAAGGTAGCGCTCCGTGCTCGATTGGTATCTACGTCATGGGTAGATGAGTTACCTACTGTTTTATTAGGGCTCCGAACTACTTTACGTAGCGACTCCAACCTGAGTGCCGCCGAATTAACTTACGGTTGTACCTTGAGGTTACCTGGTGAATTTTTTGTATCTGCTAAATCAGAAGCTTCAGATCCACATACATTAGTACAAGACTTACAAGACAAGATACGTAGTTTGAGACCGGTAGAAAGAAAACATCGTGATTCACGAACGTTATTTATTCATCCGGATCTAAAGTCTTGTGATTTCGTTTTTATTAGGGTTGATGCGGTTCGTAAGCCTCTGCAACCTCCGTACGACGGTCCGTACCGTGTCTTGAAGAAAGGTTGTAAGGTTTACAAAGTACAACTCCCTAACAGGTGTGTAAATGTCTCTATAGATCGTCTTAAGCCAGCGTACGTACTCAATGAGCAGAGCAGTACACACGACACAGGTGACGACACTTCTAGCATGGGTGACGTCATACCCGCTCACGTTCCGAGCTCATCTAGTAACCCTACTTCAGGTAAAAGAACTCGGAGCGGGCGCGAGGTACGTACACCAGCACGCTTCAATCTATAGTTAGGTAGTGTTATGTAATTCTATAGTTTAGGTGATAAGTACTTACGGTTGGTACCTAGGTTAAACATTTCTTTGTTATACTTAAGTTACCTATAATTAGCCTATGAAATAATGGTGTTCGACCGAGGTTTTCAAGGTAAAGTTGTAGGTAGTATCTTAAGTAGGTGATAGTAGCATTAACTTACTCGATTAATCAAGCAACGTTATTTTGGATTTATATTGCGTGGTGAAATGAGCCCGCAACCCTAATTTTAGATGGTGTTGTCGCACCCGTTGACTCTCGGTAATTGAATATAGCAGGTGACAACTACCCTTAACGTAGGCATATGTTGTTTAGTATTGATCGAGTTAGTAAATAATGAATATAAGTAGCTATTTACGTATATTTTTTAGACTAAATAATTATAGTTTACAGTTTATCTAAGAGTAAAATATTTGTTATTCAAACCGCTCACAGAGAGGCATTACATGCCATTCGTCACTGGACAATTATGACGAAAGACGGTTTGGAGCATCTTTGGCATAGTACGTCACAAGCCTTGTGCCACAGAATAAGGACAGTTGGTACTGATGCGGATGCATACGATGCAAAATGTTTTATTACATGGATACTATAGTAATTTTAATGCTTTAGATTATAAGTGCCATAGGCATAGGTATGTACGTAAGTAGGCCATACTTTTACAAGTGTAGCATTAGCATAAGCAAAGATTTGAACTTTGAAATGTAATGACGAAATATTGTATTTAGGCTATAAACAGGTACAGCTTATTGGACATAATTTTTAGGTATTTTTGGCATTTCTTCAATAACTTTCACTAGAGTTGCACGTAAAGTTCATGATATTTAAAATGGGTAAACAGCAATCAAAAGAAGTAGAAGACAACCGAGTGGTTATCGCACAAAATTCCACTCAAATTTTTAGGTATTTTTGGCATTTCTTCAATAACTTTCACTAGAGTTGCACGTAAAGTTCATGATATTTAAAATGGGTAAACAGCAATCAAAAGAAGTAGAAGACAACCGAGTGGTTATCGCACAAAATTCCACTCAGGTGGAAGCGCACATGACGCAACAGAGTATTCTCATGGTTGCTATAGTTGTCATATTGGCTTTACTGGTGATTTATGTGGTTTGGCGACGATTTTGTAATCGTATACGAGCCTGGCTGCGGAAAGAAATATTATCAAGCAGCGTTCCTACGCCAGCAGCGCCGCTCGCGCACGTGAGAGTGATACAGCCGGGGGTTGTACCAGCAGCGGTAGTGTAATCTCGCGCCTACAGCCTCCCCTGTCAACATACGTGATATACTTTTCTTATTATTTTTAGAATCAGTGATTGTTGTGTTTTCTTTCGTGCCTCTTAAAAGTTATGTCCACCCTGTTTGATTTAACTATAAAATTTTACCCAGTGTATAGGTATGTAATTTAATTTTTTGCACAATTTTTGTTTACAAAATTTTTAAACCAATGTATTTCTTAAAAATTTCATACAGTGTATTTGATATTTTTTATTGCTATTTTACTATTTTTTTTCATGTTTTTACTATGTAATTCTTATACAAAATTTCATTTTATGTTTTAATATGTGTCATATTCTGTTTTCAAATGTATTTAATTTTTTTTAACCGTGCCCGCAAATATTTTGTTGTAGGTTATACATTCTAGCGTAGCCGACTGTACAAGTTTATTTCACCATGTTTGCACTTTGTTATTGTAACTGCTTAGGTACTTAGACATTGCCAAGCGATAATGTTTCAGCGTGTCAGCAGTTATGCTCGCCACGCGATGTGACTTGTACAATTTTAACGCAATTGTAATTCTAGGGTTATCACCTTGAATTGTATTCTTTCTTTTATCAGTTTTTCAGTATTTTTATATTTTTTTTGTTTAAAAAGGGGGAGGTTACTGTAGCAACATAGTTGCACACAAGTAACTCCCTTCTCGCGTTTCGTCGCGTAGGCAATACGTGGCGTGAGACGCCAGTCGTAGCTTCGCGGGCACGGGATAAAGTACTTTACTTATCCAATTAACTTTCAAGATAATATACCGTTTGTGCTATTACCGATATCAGTGTTTTGACTCTATAACCACACCCATGGTAGGAATGCGTTAATCTACGGTAAAACGTTTTCGAAAAAAGTTTTAGTAACAGTTGCTAAGCTTCTGAAAATTATTTCTGCCTACATTGATAGGTGAAGTCAAGCCAGCATTTTAGTTCTTCACTATCGAAACCAGATACATTTTCGTGCTCCTGAATTCTGAACCTCTTTTTTTTGTCACGCCATCGTAGACCCCCATTGAGTCTACCGTGGACTCCTGGGGGTCCACCTAGACCACGTTGGGAATCAATGATCTACACTCCTACACGTTGGGAACCGATGATCTACAAGGGAGTGATAGAAGAGTGCATGCAGCGGTGATGCGAATGTTGAGATGGATGTGTGGAGTGACGAGAATGGATAAGATAAGGAATTAGTATATCAGAGGCAGTTTGAAAGTGGCGCCAGTGATTTGAAAAGATAAGAAGCAATAGGTTAACATGGTACGGGCCACTCATTTTTGATGTTAAGTAAATTATAAGAAATAAATATTTCCAGAAACTTTATAAATAATAATCAATATAACCCAGCCAATAGCACCACTGGCAACGGAGATTCTAATTTATTTAAGGGTATATATTTAATTTTGTACATAGGCTACATCAGCACAATGGCAACTATTATCATGAACATAAAAATGTTTGTTCATGGTACTAGACAGGAAAGTAGGCCTTGTATAGGTACCTACCCAACAGTTCTGCATATAAAAAAAAACAAGAATGCTACAGAGGACTGACTTGCTTTTATCCAACACTCACGTACCTTCACTTAATTTCATACACGGTAACAAGAGTCATGTGTTATCAGAGAGTAACCAATAAAATGATCATCGTAATGCATAAAGAGTAAGTAACCAATAAAATGAGCATCGTAATCTTTCAGTAGTAAATGGACCGCACAAGCAAAGATTCGACTTGTTGAAACAGTTTCAGGTGCCCTTACTTTTAGCAGAAAAATCCAGTACAATCGGATAAACTGATCGAATTTTAACAAAAATTCTTCTAGAAATAAAAATATAAGTGGGTAGAATCACTATGCATATAACTACATACCTTGTTCTTGCCCTCGAAGACTGAAGGCATCTCGCCCTCTAATCCCTCGATGGAGCCCGACTTCGCCGGGGAGTCCGGGAAACTATCCATTTCCATATGTTTATTTTAGAACCAAATAACTTCAAGCAGCTGCTTCGCCGATTACACCATTGCATGGGTGAATTTAATATAAATATTCTTTGCAAAATTCATCACATTGGTACTTTACAATTTACAAACAGATCATACAAAACAAGACTTATAATTTCACATTTTTTATTACTTTATAGCAGGTCTTTGTATATACAGAGATGGCCCACTAACGCTAGCAAGCATAAAAAACTCCGCAAACAGCCATTATCTCATAAGTTTTATACTCAACATGGAAAATTTATTTTCCCCTCAATTACCCATAAACACTACTGTGGGGCTATTATCTAAAACAAGCGACCGTTACGAGTTGTCGATCAACTCGGAAATTGGGATTGGAGAATTATTTCGAGTATCAGACAATAAATAGGCCTGATGCTGTGCTGAGGAATCGTCGGAATGGTGGATGTTTCGTAAATCCTTTTCATTGTTTTCTTTATTTCTCATTTCGATTTCATTCGCGAAAAAACGATTTCATTCGTGAAAAGCTTTTTTCACACACACTTTGACACCACTTCACCCTTTGAGTGCTTTAGGGATTTTCATAAATTGTTGGAAGCTCATACCCCGCTTATCGAGCCCGCAATAAGACATTGTTATACGAAAGACACGACTTGAATACCCAAATCCAAACTTGAAGGAAAACAGAACGGATAAATTGATTTACTGTTGGATTTAGGGCAAATTTTTCAATCTACGGATAAATTTACCCGTTAACACCTGCCGTCCTTGCGATTCTTATATTTGGAGTAGACGTGCCTTGAGTGCTTCATATTTTCTTGTACTCGGTGGATTTAATAAAATATCGGTAACTTGTGTAATAACTTCCTTTCCGAGCTTATATGGTATTTGGTATCATCGGACGACTTCTGAGGCGTTAAAACTGCTTCTGTTTGTACGAACCATAACCTGGGTTGATCTTGCCAAAAATCTGTAATTCTGGAGTTCACAGCAATTGCGTCTATCGGTGCTTCGTCGATTACGAAACTTAATTTTGATGTTGCCGCCGCTTCTTGCATTTTGATAGTGATCAGATGCGATGATGAAAAACACTCTCCTCGGTAATTTATGCAAACGTGGACGCTTTTAAATCTGGTGTCAGAACACATCAACTACGGTTCCTTGTGATGGTGTGCCGTGTCGCCAACAAAAAGTATCTTCGTTTGCGCAGCGCCTTTAAAAAAACGAATACTTTAAATTGGAATGAAGGAGAAACAAAGCTTATGATAAAGAAAGTTAGTGAAACTCCAGACTAAACCAGTCCATTCGATAGCCTTGGCCTTAGCCACTGAAAATCAATGTTCACTTTGACCTAGAAGGTAACAAAGCATTTAGAATTCTGTTCTGAATCATCAACAACGACCAACCTACGTTGGTTCTATCAATAATGTATGACGATAAAATTAGTACTTGTTGTGAATCAACTTTACCAAACAACAAGAAATTACACATTCTAACAGACAATACAATATCGTAACTCTCGGCAACGGAATAAAAGTTCTCGAATGGCGACTACGGGCGAGCGAAGACGCGGGCGGCCACTAGTTTTTGTACAAAGTACATAATTAATTTATGATTGATTTGACATGCCTACAATTATATGTTTGACAATTTTGATATTATTATAATGTAACTATGTAACTTCTCTTAAGTAAAGTTTCTATTACATTTAATTCCATATTACAAGCTCTGCTTAGCTGGTGCCGAAAGTCTATTACTCGTCATTATTCGTCAATGTACCAAGCGACGATGGTAGCGCACACTCCGGGCGCATTACATGTGTTTCAAGTCGACGCAGATGTGGGCGCCACACTCGTACATACCATCAACACTGACAAATGTGAGTGACCACACAACACTATCTAGTCCCAAACTAACCAGAGCTTGTACTCGTACTATGGGAACCAGATAGCTGATATAATACAAATACTTTTTTTTTGTAAATGCATAATTATAATACAAAATAACACCCAGACAGAGAACAATGTCATTCTCCTGGTTTTAAGCTACCTCCCCACCAGTTTTCAGCCAAATCGGTTCAGCCGTTTTTGAATTCTAAATCGTGTAACTAACACAACTTTCTTTTATATATATACCTATAACTAGCAGGCGCCCGCGGCTTCGCTAGCCTCGTGGATGACCATTGGCGGGTTGGTGGTTTATAAACGTTAGTTATAGTGAGTTCCTTGATTTTGACGACGGAGGCATATACGTCTGGCCCGCTGAGGCAGTTCTCAGCAGTGAAGTCTCTTATGCTGTCTTTAATGTATGTGGCTATACCATACTGTGCGTGATTTTGAGCAATTGCAATGTAATATCCAGGAATAACACCGCGCTTCAGCAGATCTTGTTCATCCTTGGTATGGGTTTCTTGCAGAAGGAGTACATCTACGTCATGCTCTAAAAGTATCTTAAGTATAACATCACACTTAACTAAACTTATTCCTTCTACGTTTAGTTGACAGACTCGTGTTATAGAACCGATATCTCTGGTCCGATGGCTCATAGTAGAGCTTGATTGTGGTGCGCATTCAGGCATATTCGAGATTTCCAAAATTTATTATTCGTGAACGATTGTGGTGCTGTGAGGTTTACTAACAGGTACAGCGGCCAAAAGGACTGACGGCGCGTGCGGTGTGCGGCGCGCGGCGACAATAACTAGCACCAACTTTAACTACTATTTGCCGCGCGGTCACACCACGCAACCACGCAACGCACCTAACTACTATTTTTGCCGCGCGCGTACTGGACGACGGATCCGAGCAGCTTCTTGTTCTCCAACTCATTCTGTTTCTTTTCTATCTCAGCGGCATGCTGGAATGAACACACACTCTAATATTACATACACACATAAAATCACGCCTTATTCCCATGGGGTTAGGCAGAGATCACGGATTTCCACTTTCTACGATCCTGACACACCTCTTCCGCTTCATTCACTCTCATAAACTTCTTCATACATGCTCGTCGGTTTAGGGTACTCCTAAAACCTCTCCTTTCTCTAAAACGTCTGCGATCTGATCGAGAAACATGCGCCTAGGTCTTCCCCCTCCCTTTTCAACTCCAATATTTAGGCAATAAAACACTAGAATAACTTTAAATTGCTTAAATAATCATCATGAACCTATTAGTCCACTGTTGGACGTCAGTCTCTCCCAAGATATCCCACTGAGCCCTTGACTTATAGCTCAAAGGATTAGCAAGTTGAAGTGGCCATGGGCTGGTCATGGTTGTCGCAAAACAGACAATCGTTGGATCAAACGAATACCTACTAGAGTGGAGTAAAGGTACTGATGCCCTTCGGCAAGTTGGGACAATATGCCAACAATTGCTCTAACACATTTTTTCTGGGCTATTAAAGCTTTATTTACGTCAGTGGAGTTGCCCCAGAGTATAATGCCATATTTTAGTACTGAGGCTACATATCCGTGATAAGCCGTTAGTATTGTGCTATGATTTGCAGTTTTTCGAAGTTTGTAGAGGACATACACAAACTTATTAAGCTTTTGGCATACTTGATCGACGTGTGGTTTCCAGTTGCAGTTACGATCCAACATGATACCCAAAAATTTGGTTTCATTAACTTCGTTTATGCTCGTAAGGTTATTTAAATCTACCATGCTTTTATAATGAAGACTAAGTTCCCAAAGTCAGTTTTGGGAAGGTAGGTGGTACAGTCATCATCAGAAGTCGATGATTTTATTTATGAATCGCATTATGTAAAAGTTTTCCCTAATAAAACGAATTAGATACTGCTATTGTTACCTTTAAAACTTTTAGAACTATGATTATTTATAAGGGCTAAAACACATTAGAAACTACAAAAAGGGTTTAAAAGATTCTTAGAGAATCGCAAACATGATGATGAAAAATAAATAATTGAATGTACATCTAGCCGACAGCAGCTAGTAGAAGGACTGCTAACTCTTCGTTGGGTGAACGTACCATCAGCTGCATAGTAACCGAGCCTTGTGCCGCGACTAACCTAGCTCGCAGTAAGGCAGGCACGCCCGTGCGCCACAATCCTCCTCCACGAATCTCTTTCACTGCATCACCGCTCACGGATTCCATCGGCATACCCAAATGCTCACAAACCGCTTTAGCAGCTTCACCTACATCGGTCTGCGACAAGGCGAAAGTGTCGCACGCCTCTGTAGTGCCAGCTCCGCCTATAGCCCAAGTGGCCTCCCAATCGGAAGAAGCCGCTCGCGTTCGTAACTGATCCGCACATCCCAACTCAAACTCTTCCAGTCTATAGCTATCGGGATACCCATCGTAGGAATCTGGCAAACCGGTGGTCGGGTCGCAGTCGCGCACCGTGAATTCCAATGTGGAACTGAACGAGCCCAACGTCTCGATCGCATTAGCCGGGAATTCAAATGAATAAAATATGCTTCCCGGCACATTATAAGGTAGCTGGCTGCAGGGCACGTTCGAAAGATGCCTGTAGCCTGCAGGCGGCTCTAGACGAACATTGATGTCTTCTAAAAGCTGGTCACTCAGAGTATTCAGACATTCAAACCATATACTTGTTCCATCAGCTAGTATATACCACCTGATGTTAAGTGGTATCCATCGCTTAAAACACCGCATTGCTTCGTAAGTCTACAATGCACTGCCCTGCGTCCATCAACTAGAGGCATACAGATGTTCAGCCTCACGCGCCAAGCCCTGTCACTGTTTGTCATTACCCAGTGGTAAGAGATGGCAATAGTTTAAGCACTGTTTATCTTTTGGCATATTTTTATAAGTAAGGCCATTAGTCTTTATGTAGAATCTATGTAGAGATCGCTGTGCGTTGTGCCTGCTTATATTTTCGAGAATGGTAATTTTAAGCATTTAATAATAATTTTATTTTTTTTTATTTTTATTTATTGAAAAGACCAACAGCAATGTAAAATAATACAGAGTTTCATATGCATTAGT
Organism: Thera obeliscata; assembly: GCA_947578465.1. Lineage (NCBI taxonomy): Eukaryota > Metazoa > Arthropoda > Insecta > Lepidoptera > Geometridae > Thera > Thera obeliscata. Next base: position 247,262 of record CANPUM010000016.1, read on the forward strand.
CTAGGACAGCCAATAACAGGTCTCTCTCAATATAACAGAAAAATAATCCTACAAATTTAATACAATGTACCTACTTTAAGGTTGGTTAATAAAGAAGGGTAACAACAACAACTATAATTAAGTGAAATACTAAGGATAGCTAGGTACTTGTTTTCTATTCAGAACGGTTGTGGTTGTATGTCGGGCTATGTGTATGTGTGTAAGTGAGGGGGTATGGAGGGGTATGTGTATGAGTGTAAGTGAGAAAGAATATAAGGGTACGGGTGTGTTTGTGTGAGTGAGTATATTTTATATGCAAATATTCCATGTTTCTACACAGGGATAATAAATATAGTAGGTATAGTAGTAAATATAGTAATAAAGGTCATATACCTACTACATTCCAACGCATCAAAATAATATCAAAAGTTGCGGACTTGTATAAGTGACGACCTATGTGGGTAGACGTGTAAAAAGTTTTCGAGCGCAAGTGCCAAGACATTTAATACTGAATTATATGAATGCATATTATGAATATCGTTAGTACACATACCTACTTAACAGCGAGAGTATGCCCTGAGGTCTAAATGACAGCAAGCCAGCAAAAAGTTTAAGTTGTAGGTACCAGTATTAAAGCAATATTATCTGTTTTGTGGTTGTGTGGTGTGTTATATGTGTGTGTGTGGTGTTACCTTTAAGTGTCGAGTAGTGCAAATAGTTAAAGTAAATCAAAAAACATAATTTTTTAACAAGGATACGCTGAGTACCTAAAGTTACAAGCTAGTTTTATGATGAGGAGACGACAAATCATTTTATTTTTAAGAGATCGTTTTCTTTGTTTATAACTATTCTCGGTGACTTGTCGTCTCTCCTCACAAAAATTCTACAGTTCCTTATCCATACATACTTATATGACTTTGAGATAGCCAATTCCCGACACTTTTTATACAAATTTTTGTTATCTAACGTCAAGTGTTCATTTAAAAAGATTGGTTCAGTTCCCTGCATTCCAATGTCATTACGGGTGATACCGCGAAAGCGGCGGAAGCCCGCGAGTATTTTGTCTTTCGTCTCTCGAATTTTGAATTTTGTGATGATAGCTCGCGGGACCCCTGGCTTTGGCTGCATCGGTTGTATCCTGGTGGAGAACTCGATATCGTTTGGTATTATAATGACATCCACGAATTTGGCGATTTTAGTTATAACTTTCACCAAGTCCTCGTTATTCGTTTCAGGAACCCCAATTATCTCAAGGTTGAGAAGTCTATCCCATTGGTCTCTGATTTTCAACTGAGTACTTATGGAGTCATATTTCTTTTGTAGCTCAGCGATATCAATCGCATATTGTTCGTTGGTTGGCGCACTTTGCTCAATTGTGGACAAGCGGGAATCAAATTCGTCTTGGCGATTATTAATAAGGCTATTCGATGCCTCGAACTCATTCAGACGACCATTTATCTTCGAGAGAGATACCGAGATATTGATATTATCATTTGTGATCTTTTTCATTTCGGTCTTTATACTGTCTAGGTCCGATGAAAATTTATCGAACTTATCACTTAAGGCACTTTCCACCGTCGACTTGATCGTACCAGAAATAACCTCCAATAACTCTTGCCGGAATTTAATCATCGACGACTCACAGTTGCAGTGATCCATGTCTAGTCCTTTTCTCTTACGGGTTGTAGTCAGTCGGCTGTTTCCTGCCAGGTCTGGATCAGATCCGTATTTCGGAGGATCTTTCATATTCATAGTAGATAGATACGCAACGTCGACTTTTTTACTTTCACGGTAGGACCCTGCCTAGTCCGGCGGCCGAAGCGATGATTCAGGTGACGATGAGCCGCGCAGTAAGTTATGTGTATCTCGTTCACTCACCACAGGACCAGGGGCGTTCGACTGGGATAGGCAGACTCCACTTTCGGCCACGCAAAAATAATAGTTAGTTGCTTTGTTTTAAGGTACGTTGTAGGTACGGACTGTTAAATAACTTAGTTTAAAATTTAATAAATGTAGGAACAGGTGACACAGACGTCCGACTCGGGCGCCGTATCGACGAATTGTGATATAACAAAACTAGTCGCTTAAATCGGTTTGTAAACTACATTTTGTAGATCTAGATAGCTGTTCAAACGAGGCCAGTGTCACGTATAGGTATCTTATTCTGACCTAGTATTTAAGTAGATATAAGTATGGAAAATATTGATTCTGTAACGATATCTGAGCTTTACGTGTTCCGTTTACCTTTTGCTGAGTAAGCACTTACGTAAAGTTGTTATGCTTACTATGTAAGTATTTTTTACTAAAACGCGCTAAAAGAAGTACTCTCTTCATAAAAGTAGCACTATCACTACATAATATTCAATTTATCACTATTCATCATCATTATCAGACTGAAGAAGTCCACTGCTGGACATAGGCCACATTTCCAGGAAAAACGATTCTGAGCCCTTTCCATCCATCGACTTCCCGCGATCTTAACAATGTCGTCGGTCCATCTGGTGGGTGGACGCCCTACGCTTCGTCTTCCGGTTTTTGGTCGCCATTCGAGAACCTTTATTCTCCAACGGTTGATGGTTCTTCGAGCTATATGGCCTGCCCATTGCCACTTCAACTTACTAACTCTACGAGCTATGTCGGTGACCTTGGTTCTTCTACGGATATCCTCATTTCTGATTCTATCACTATAACACTAACTCAAAAGGTTTGGTCCTTTAGAGTCCTCTTCTTAGGCCTGTATATCGAGGAGCTGGATAGCCTCGACGTTTAAATGGTGATGGAGTCTCAGGTCAGGGTGCATTTAAACGATTTATGTGAAATCATTTTTTGCTAAACTCGTTAGTAGAACTGCAGTTGCTCGCGATTTTCAATATATTTTTTTTGAATACAACTGCAAATAAGCATACGGCACACCTGATGGAAAGCAATTACCGTAGCCTATGGGCATTTGCAACACCAGGGGCATTATTCAGCGTTGCTGTCCCTTTAAATATTTTATAACGCCCTTTTGAAGAACCCCATACCGTAGTGTCTAGGCAAACCTCAGCAAGAATCAAGATCAAGCAAGATTTTATAACTTTCAAAGCCTCAAAATGTGCAAGCGAGAAGTACATCGACAGTCCACCAGTTGCCCCTGACGCTATAGATAGATGCCTGTTTACTTTTTTTTTTTACCGCGCGTTTGATAATTGTGGGGGGTGATTTTGTATCTTTGGGTGCAATCAAAACATAGTCGCATCTCAGTTTCGACGTTATTTTGAGCTTACAAAGCAAGCAAGCACTTTTTTTGGATATCAAGTGCTTGCTTCGCTTGCTTGCTTTAGCATTCAGTGCAGAAAACAGCGTCACTATCCTAAACACAGAGCACCAAACACGCTTTTGCTTACGATCACGTCCGAATCGACACCAGCCGTTCAATGCCATTATTATACACGGCTTTTTTACCCAGCACGATTCCAATCTTTTTATTCCTTTGCCAATAGAGGAAAAAATGTCAAGTGCACGAAAGGAGCCTCTTTGAGGCACACTTAAAATTCTTTCACCACACTTGGTTTGAAAGAATCGGTGACACGATAAAAAGAAAAAGCAAAACAATTTATGATCATAACACGTTAAGAGAATGATAAAATAAAGCACTTTCATTTAGTTTATTTTTATCATTTCATTTCTATAAAAATATAGAGGTTTTCAATTCAACGCAGCTACGCCTGCCGTGGTGGCCCTGAAACACATAAAACCCCCAAATATAGTCTCCTATTTATTGTGGTGGATTTACTCAGGCTGATAATGACAATTATTAATTTTAAAAAAATCACGAACACTCCAAAAACCAATATATTTATTTATTTCAAATGTCAACAGGTAAACGAGCCGCCATCGATCCAAGTCCATCCGGCGCAGAAACGATCTGTGTCCCGCTTCTCAGTGACGCGTAACTACGACTCCGTCTACAACCCCTCGCCGCGGGAGAGCCCTAGCGCTTCGCCCACCCCTAGTGCTTCCCCCACCCCCTCCATCAACTCCCCTAGCCCTAGTTTATCTCCCTGCCCTAGTGATAGCAGCTACAGTGATAGTCCTAGAATTGAAAAGAGCGACGAAAAGAACAGTCCTAAAATCGAAAATCCTGGAGTTTCACGATCATACAGTGCAACTGAAAAGCAGAGTGACGTTGACAGCGCTAGTTTCTTGAAGTACGGGGAAAATGTACCCGAAAGCTATGGACCTAATGTACCGCCCAGACTGACCAGTGACGTGCCAACTACAGTCATTAGTGGCAGTGGTATCTCAACTAGTTCTATAGACACCACCGAGACCAGTAGAGAGTACTTACGGAGTAAATATAGCGATTCTCCTAGTATAACAACCTTAAGTGGCGCCTTATTCAGTAGAAGCGTACCCGAAATGTCTACTACAACAATATCTCCACGGCAGAGTTGTATGAAAACCGGTTTGCCATTTGGAGTGAAAAAGATTCCAGAAGTTGCTGTTTCTAGTGACAATGTCAAAACGGCGTCTATATCTATAACTAGTTCCCGTTCTGAACCAGTGTTTGGACCAGCGATCTTCGTATCTCGATCATTTTGCAATTTTATTTTATTGCTTCTTTTCGAAGAGAGAATGGCAGATTTCCTTGAGTAATTCATCAACGACCTCATCGTAAAAGCCTCGACAGCTACGATATACGGAAAACGGTGAAAAAGTGCGGGATTGTGAAAAGAAGCAATAAAATAAAATTGCAAAATGATACCTAACTGCGCCAAATTGACACAAAAGATTTTCGCTATGGCAGTAACCAAGAGTGGTTTTATTCTTCAATGCTTCGTTGCTTGAAACTAGCGCTTAGAATCTAATCTAAGCTTAGATTATTATGTAAATGTCATCCTCTGACTTTCCACGGTTTTAAAATGTCTTCAATCTACACCTTATCTATACCTACTACCTAGACTCACGATATTTGACAGCGCTTCACTGATCGCTACCGCCAGTGAACTAGGTGTGCGCAGGCCTTTTAACTTTTGTAGGAGTCATTACAAAGGCTGTATCTTACTGAAAACCTATGCTGAAAATTACAGCTGTCTGCTTTTCAGCCTTTGCTTTTTCAACACAAAACATACTCCCCTTAAACCGTCTATGTGCATGAATACTAAATGCGTTGCCGAAATTCGATTGACAATCACCAATTTACATACAACAACGTTTGTCTAGACATTACGTGAGCTGCCTGCAGGTAATGCAGTCGGTGCGATGAACTTGACGTAGGTTAGCTATTCCTCTTCGTCTATGGTTCCCATGATGAGTTAAAGTACATAGTTTTAATTTTGGACAACAAATAATTGCACTCACATATTACAAAAAAATCGTCGAGCAGAAAAATCGTTTAGATATCACGGGAAGTAAAAAAGAAAGCCTCAGATCACATGTTTGTCAACCTTGGCTTCGCCTCGGTAAACAATCACATGTGATCTGACCCATTTCTTATTTTACTTCCCTGGGTATGTAATATATACAGGGTGGAATTTTGTAATGCCACCTGGAGGGAAAGTACTCTTAATACTGCAGATAGAAAATTTTACTCAAAGGAAACAAAATAATTTTTTTTTTTGGGAGAAGAGAATTTTCGAAAATCTTTGAATGCAGTTTGCTTTCTATTCAAAAATAAAGGAATGTTTCCTTTGAGTAAAATTTTCTATCTGCAGTATTAAGTAAATGTATACTTTGAACGAAAAATACATATACTAAATATACAAGAAACATTTGAGCTACCTGTAGACAAACGATCTAGAGATAACTCAACTGAACCAAATCAGTATTAGTAACAAAATAAAATAATTAATAATTCTCCTTCGAAGGATACCTGCAGTTTATTAGGTGGTCAAAGACTACCTACATGCGCCCACAGTGCTTGAATCGTGTTGTTATTGTATTGCCGTGATATTGCGTTAAAACGCGAGCTAATAATATTTTGCTGGAATGAAACTACACATTCACAACATTCAGAAATTTTAATTACACTGTAAAATTAGAGAACAACTACAACATCCAGTCATAACAACAATAAAGGTTGAGTAAGAATAAGGTATAAACTTTCCAAGAATTATAAATGCCTTTCATTGCTAAAATAGGTAACTTCTACTGATTCAGATACACTTCTCAATCTTCGATAGGTACTCTGTACATTTGTTCCTGTAAAATGTCGTCTACTAAAATCACATTTTTGTCAAGATTTGAAACGGCGAAGTAAGGTACGGAAGCCAGGGTCAATTCTATACTTAAGCCCGGTTTCCACTGCGAGCGGAACGGACCCATTAATGACTCATTTCTCATTTCTACTCTTTCTACACGCTCGGCTCTTTCCGTCCGACTATTTGTTGGTGGAAATACAAGTATGCAGTTTGCGTTTGCGAGTTCAACGGAGTCATTAATGGGTCCGTTCCGCTCGCAGTGGAAACCGGGCTTTAGTATTATAAAGTTCTGTGCCTATGTCCAACGGTGGACTTCTTCATTGGCTTTTTATGATTATGACAGTGATATGGCTAGTTTTTAGTTGTTTTTAGAAAAGGGGATTCTGTGTATTAGCACTTTTTACAGTTTAAACAGTCCACACTCACATAAATCCTAGGATATGCTTGTGTAGTGGTTCAACGCAGCGGCTGTATGGTCGTGTAATGAAGTGGCGTCGCTTCGTTGCCTCGCTGTGATCACGAGCCGCGATAACAAAGCCCTATGATCCTTCTCGGAATATCGGTCGTAGGCCTCCAGCCCTTCTTGGAGTTTCAGTATTAAACTGTCGTAACAGTAAAGGATTAAATTTTTCCTTTATGGTGTCGATTGGGCGGTTTCTAGGCGGGGGTTAAAAAGTCAACAAAAGCAGTAAACGCAGATAATTCTTTTAGCTGTACGGAATGAACCTGCCACCTTTATAATATACAGTGGTGGTCATATAATTAGAAACACAGAGTCACTTGGTAGTGTAACTATCTTTTTATGATATTATTGCAGTTAATTGGAAGGTAAACGATTCATTTACCACATTAAAATGTACACTCGTAACACTAGTGTCTATACGATCATTAACTTTCTGTTAATTAATAGAAAAATATAGAAATATAAAAAACTCTTTGCTAAGATTTAAAAAGGTACCGTTCGTGGATTGATAACCGTGCGTTTTACATTACGATAACGCACAAGTACGTAAAAACATACATAACGATATTGAAATCGGTGAAGTAGGAGACCCTTTATGAGCAAATGTGTTATAAAATAGTTCTTCCAGCAAATGTAATTGGGGAGGCATACCACCTATGACTAGTACTGTAGTGGTTTTATTTACTGATAATAATAATTGATTCATAACCATACCCAATAATCGTGTCCGCATTTGTACTAGTCCACTCATTAGACAATGTCTACGAGCGAATAGAGAGAATACTCGGAATTCCAAATAAGCCGTTATTACGTAAAACGATGATTAAGATGTTGGTTGTATCAAAGGTATTCCAAACTATAGAAGATTTATTCGGTCCGCATTCATGCACCATGAGATGAGAATCTAATTGAAGAGCACACTAAGCATTGGCCAAAGTATCGTAGCTCTTCTCACCAGTAACCAGGATTTCCATCAAGTGATTCAGTATCTGAGTCTTATTATAACCGCTGTCTCTCTGAAAATACTCAAACTTGTTAAAATCAATCAAGCATTTTGGAAATAAAAACCTACATCTCTATGTAAATAAATACTCCCAAATTAAGCAGAGCAAATTAAGCATAGTTTCAATAGTAACTATGGGAACCAAAAAACTGATATAATACATATATACACTTTTTTGTAAATACATACTTAGAAAATAAAATAACACCCAGACATAGAACAAACATCTGCGTTTATTTTGTTGGATCCTTTAGAGAGGGTTTATTTGTTTACATCCCAGAACTTTGGCCTGTATGCAGAAGTCTGTGTCGAGCGTCAAGCATAGTTTTAGGGACTTTTGAATGGAGAACTGTCAAAAAATCTATTTGATCTCTTCTGGCCCTTTCTCTCTTTCCTTCTACTTTTTTTTGATTATATTTCTGATGAAGGCAAAGTGGGGCGACGATCTGTGAAATGTAGCTGACAAGCACTGGAGGAGAAGAGCCGAAGACCGGGCCCAGTGGCATAATAATCAATTGAAAAATTTATATTATTGTACAAAAAGCGTGGGGTGCTTTTTCATACGTACTGTACTGTACAGATCATACTACAAAATTAAATAATACGTTGCTTAAATTTAGACAATGACGGAATCTGTGCCTGGAACTGTGCCTCTACATCAAATACAAGCTACGGCAATATTCATTTACGGCAAACTTATTACAGTTGAACCTGATTCACCACTTGAAAAAGCTATATCAGATGGTCCTTATGCTTTAAGAAAATATATTGCCTCAGGGGAAATAGAGGAATTACATGATGTCATGCCTCACCTAGAATATGACGCAGATGAGGATAATTACCAACCCTTTGAATACCCTAGCCCTGAAGATGATAATGATGCTCAGGCTGATGCTGAAAATGATGATGATAACAACGAAAATTCTCTCAAAAGAGAAGACTGGTAGGTGCAGTCTACACCTTTTTCTTAAAGTAAAAGTTCAACCTTTGTTTTAAAGTCCGTTTTATAAACTATTCTGATCTGAATTAGACTTTTTTTAAACCTGTTTTGTAAAAATAAGAGGTAAAAAAACCCATACGTCGCAAACATCTTTTTCACGGAATAAGAAATCAATTCAACTTAAACTTAATGACTCCCACAAAGGCATAATGCTCTATTTGAGGACTAACAATGCGCTGAATGCTGATGAATTTTCATTGTTTCAGGTTTCCTTTAGCTTCAATTTCTGATAATGTGAAACTTATTCGACGGAAATAATACTAAAGTGCGCAAAAGCTTTTGTTTAAAAAAATAACTTTGCTTTGTCTTTTGAAGTACTATTTAAAAAGGTAATGGCGATATATACGTTTAATCCATAATTATTTTGGCCTTTGTGTTTTTGAGTTATGAGGCAGGTTTTCACTATATTATTGTAATAACTGTATATTCGTATAGTATTTATGTAGGTTCCTGAACAGTTTTTATTTTAAATTACTTACTTCAAATGAAATAAACACCAATCGCATTTTACACATTTTTTTCATTGCAAAATGTGATTGGCGTTAATTTCATTCAGTATTCTATTCAGTATATTTAGATTCAGAATAGGATTTGTGTACACCAAAATGAGTTTTCTTGGCAAAATCTTCGGTGGTAAGAAGGAAGAAAAAGGCCCCACAACACACGATGCTATCCAAAAGTTACGAGAGACTGAGGAATTACTCATCAAGAAACAAGAGTTTCTAGAAAAGAAAATAGAAATTGAGATCGGAACGGCGAGAAAAAATCATAAAGATGTTCTCCCATCCATCGATGAATCATCGAAATTGTTGATCAATAAGATCGCTCAAACGATAAAATGTGTAGGAAGTGTAGGTAAAGAGAAAAATGTCCTGAAATTCTAAAACTTATGCCAGTGGGAAAGTAAGACAAGTCTTTACGATTAATTGTGTTATTAACCCGTGAGAAGGCGCGCCTAGTATTGTAACACGGATAGGCGCGCACGAGTAAATTGCTCACACTACTTTAAGTGCTCATATTTCTACAATACTAGTATTTTTGGCTTTATATGGGTTCATAATGAATAAAACAACTTTTAATTTATATGAAAACCAGAGTTTTCATCAAAACTATGAAAAACAAATGCAACTTTTACCACAAATAACGAATTAACCCATTTTAGATCTACTATTTTGTGTAGTCTTCAAAAAATTATCGATAAAAAAAAATTCGCAGTTAAGTTTTAAAAACGTCATTCTACCATGAGTTCAGGACAAGTGTGCCTCTTGAAACACATTATACATGCATACGTTATGTGCTCGGTTCAGAGTAATTGCTTGCATGAAGTGCATGCTTTTTTGGACCGCCTATTCTTACATCTAGGATATATTGCACAGAATCCGCACGTATTGTAAACACGATTTTGTTCTCTATTCTTAGTATCTGCTAGCTAATTATCGAAATCCTCTTGCAAAACTGAAAAAATTTGAAGATTTAGTGCATTATTCAGATCCCCTACTTTTCACCTAATTTGTAGCAAAAACGAAAAACATAAGCATTTATGTATGTCTCTATAGTACTAATTCCATAAAAAACAATTTAATACAAATAAACATAATAATATACAGAAAAAAACATAATAACTATTTCTGATATGAAAAATAAAACTTGCGCGGATGGGCGCGCAATAAGCAAATTGCCGCGCGACGGTATGGGACTTCTTCAAGTGCTTCACTGCTCAGTCGCAGCGGGGCTGAGCAATGCGTAAGTTGCGTAAAAGAAAAGGGGTTGAATAGTTAGGAAGGTACCTAGGCGCCCGGGACGCTATGAGGTCAGAAACACCAAAAACTTTCACAATCAATTTTTGTGTGAGCAAATTGCTCATAGCGCGCCTCCTCACGGGTTAATTATGTTGTATGGATTGTCCGCATTATTCATTTATTTATTATTTATTATGATTAATTAATTAATGATACCAAATGGGGTAGTATATAGTAAGTACCTACCTACAACGGCTGTAAATACGCTACACTACAGCATAGTCAAGTAGTTACCTCCTAGTAAAGCCAAAGCTAGTTTCCTGTTTTCGATCATAAGAACAAAACAAGACTTGTATTCCGGGCATTTTAAGATCGAACAAGACGTCACGGTAAAACCTACCTGACATCGTCACCACGCCCACATGAAATTAATACCAACTTTGTTTCGTGAATTTCCATGGCTTAGATTCAATACACGGAATATAAATCAGGTGAATTTGCAACTCATTCCGGAATGAACAGTGACTAATGATAGGAAAATAAATTTTATCATTCCCCTTTCTCCATCTTTTATTTATTACCTTCTGAAAAATTGCGAACCTCAAAAAAAAGTGTTCTTCTAGGATTTTCTGGTAGAAAAAACTTGTTTGGATCAAAATAATATTTAAGCTGGATCTTTGTACCTAATGTTATAATTGATTATGCAAAACTTGGCCGGTTTCGACTCCTTATATTATAAATTATTTTTATAAAGCTGAATAAATATAAAAAAAATACGTAATAAAATGGGGTTTCTTTAAATCTCATAATAAGCTAATCATAAGAGTAACTTTAAGTGTGGTTTAAGTATCATCCTATTGTTGGACATAAGTGTGCCATAAAAGTCTAAGGCCGAGATTCATAGACGTGACTTTGCTTTACAGCAAAGGAGTCTTCGCAAAGTAAGCTTTGTTTATCGAAATTTACTTTCAAAATTTTGAATAAAGAAGAGCTTGACCGAACTATGAAATATATATTTGGTTGAAAGTTGAACTTTCCATCAAAGTAAAGTCAAAGTTTGGTCTATGAATCTCAAATAAGGAGGGTAGATAGGTAGGTAGTAACTGCATGCTGCTAAATATAAGGAAAAGGCTACAGTTTATAAATAAAATAACTTAATATGTAGGTTTTTGCGTACCTTCTAGTATTATAAAACTACCATAACCACATTTAATACAAAATACAACTGCAAATCTACTCAGTACGATCTAGGTATCGACGGAGAATATAATATAATAAAAGGAGAGAATATAATAAATAGGTATATACCTTACCTACTAAATATAAAACAAATACAATACTGGCAGACCTTTCGCACACAAACTAAGCAAAACTCGTACAGTCAGATTTTTGACTAACTTTTTTCGCTTTCTCGTATAGCGCTGTCTCCTACCCAACCTATCTCCCTATTACCCAAAGGTTAGCTGGTAGATAATGCTATCTAGCATTAAGTTCGCCTGTGTACAGTAATTTTTACTTGTGTGCAATAAAGAATTTTCTATCTATCTATCTATCAAAATAATTATTGTTCAAAATTTGGATTTGTTTGGTACATTCAGCGAGAGAATGGACAATAATTTCTTCCAGCATTTCATAGACGATCTCATCGTCGAAGCCTCAACAAGTGTATTATATAGAAAGCGTAGAAATGAGGCGGGTTTGTGCAATGCCTTTGAGCTCTCGGATCTTGCTTTCATGAAGCATTTTTGGCTGACATTGACTCGAGAGCTCTTCCAAGAAATTGAGCCGTACTTGGAGCAGAAAAACATTTCTGGTAAATCTAAGGTAAGTAAGTTTGTAACCTAACCTTTCTTTCTGTTCGATTCCAATTTCTTTATAAGTTCTGTTTGTTTCGCGTATGCCTCCTTGAGCCTCGCGATCTCCTGTTTATGTGACGTTTTGAGGAATTTAATAATGTTTATTGCTTCGTGGAGCGATGTGGGCTGGAGAATATTGTCTTTTGTCGCGATTTTGGCCATTATTGTATCTCCTTGGATCTGAAACAATAAAATGTGTGGATAAGTTTTTTACTCAGACAATATTTCAAAACCCGATATTTTTTTAAAAGAACTATGAAAAAAATCCAAGTCAGGAATAGTATACCTATTACTTCCCGTGGTTGTATACGATTTTTCTGCTCGACGACGGCGGAGAGGGGCAACTTCGGTTCGTGCAACCGAAAGTTGCCACTTTGCACCCGGTGAGCTGTATTGGATTTATGCACAGTCTAGAATTATTACATCAAAGGAATAAGATTTATCACAGAATTATATTATCATGTTCTAATATTGTAATTATTGATGACAGATTCAACAAATTATTATTATCAGAAAAGTATGTATCAATTGTAAGTAGCAATGTATCAGAGCTACGTAAGCACTTGGTAACCAAGTTGTAGCGGACAATCCATACAACACTATCTAGCCCTAAATTAAGCAGAGCTGGTACTATAGAAACTAGATACCTGATATTATAATATTTATATCCATTTTTTTTGTAAATACATACTTAGAATACATTATAACACCCAGACTAAATACGTTCAGGAGCAGATGGTAATTTTTTCTTCGCGAAAAACTTACTGAACAAGCTCTCTTCTTCCTGCCCTTATCCCACTTTATGTGGGGTCGGCACAACATGTCTTCCGCCTCCATTCCCTTCTGTCAGCCGTCATCTCTGCGCTCACTCGTTTCTTATCCATGTCATCTTTCACACAGTTCAACTTACTGAACAAGCTCATGGGCTTATAATAAGTGGTTCAAATGTGCATAACCTCATAGAACGAGTTAATTTTATGGAATATTCTGGAAATTCCAAAGCACTCGTGTTTTTCAACTAGAGCTATGCTTGCAAATTTGTTAGGTATGTAATTTGTTAATAGTATAACTTATTGCGGTCACTGACTATAATCAAATAAATGTTTTTCTTGTGTAACGTGAATTATTTATTGTCTTATATTTTCCAATCATCATCATCAGCCTGAAAAAGTCCACTGCTGGACATAGGCCTTCCCTACACATTAAAATCGAAGTTGTAATGTTGTTTTCGTTTCGCCTATTTGTCTCTGTCTATTGTATGGAGAAAAGATGAGACAACAACTCTAACTACGTAATGTATTTTTGCCGTCTCATATTTTCTTGTGTAGGTGTAGTATTGAGTGAAGAAATTAGTATTAGTAACCTGAGGGTTTTTAAATATAAGGCAACAAACTCAAGGTATGACCCTAACATAATTATTTTAAAAAAAGTATGCACGGCTACTACTAAATTTTATAGAAATCTCGGGTTATTCCTGCTTGTCCCCACTAGTCAGAAGTCATTTCAAAAATCTTTCACGTTCCGATTTTTTGTTTTTACTAAGATTCACCCCCATTTAAAAAAATATGATTTATTTCATAACAAAATCCCTTGTGTTATTTGTTTTGTTATCAGTTTACAAAAAACGAAACTTTTTAAAATACTTTTTCGGTATTTTTTTTATCTTCCAAGTTCTATTATTAGTATTGTTTATTACACCATTATCTCAAAAAAAACAATTGTGAGAAACTTCCATTCAATTTTGTTGAAATATAACTTAATAAAATATTGCAAAAACATACATTAAATGACTGTGTATTTTTATAACGGAATGCCCAAACAAAGTTCTTTCATATGACATGTACCTTGATTTAATTGTGTATTTTTTTTTATTTTTGCACCCCTAAAAAACCCAATATCTTAATAACCCCTCATCCGATTTTACTCATATACTTACCAGTAAATTTCTCAAGTACAAGCTATAGACTTATCAAATTTCATGCAGGTAGGATCAACGGTTCGAAAGTTATCGTCGGACAAACATACACAAATACATAGGTACATACGCACATAAAATGCCAAATCGCCCAAGTTGTTTGAAAGATCTCGTTCGCTTCGCTCACTCGATCAATTACTTATAACACCTACGTGTTATAAGTGATTGATCGAGAAGACCCTTCCTCCCCATCCCCCCCAAATCGTAGACTACCAACTGAGCTGAGAGGCCAGAGCTATACCAAAAAATATATTTCTTTGTATTTCACTTTTCAATTGAACATTGTGAAATATCTTTCTGTCTGTGCCCCTATTGAATTCACTTTCCCGACAGTAAATGGAAAATAATGGAAAGTGGTTTTAGTAGGCAATATTAAGCATCGGTGCTCATAATGCAATAATGCATATTGATATGAAGCAGGTAGGTAGGTGATAACTTTTGTGGAGTTGGTCAGTTCATGCCACTGGCCAGCCTGCCCACTGTTCCTAACTATGCAACAAAGCATTCCGGTTTCTGATTATTGAAACAATATTTCAAAATGGTTACCGTTAGTTGATAATTATTTCTCGTTTGCCAATATTATTAATGCGGTTTTGTTGACGCCCATAACCACAAGAGCATTGCCGACCCTCTACAATGTCCTTTTGAAGAACCTCTGCTATTGTCTCTAGGAAACACTTTAGCATTTTTTTTTTGACGTGTGCGCCGTAGGTCGTGGGTTCGATCCCCACCGAGAACAAATATTTGTGTGATGAACGCAGATGTTTGTTCTCTGTCTGGGTGTTATATTGTATTCTAAGTATGTATTTACAAAAAAAATGTATGTAAGTATTATATCAGCTATCTGGTTCCCATAGTACAAGCTCTGCTTAGTTTGGGGCTAGATAGTGTTGTGTGAATTGTCCACAATATGTATTTATTTATTTACGAGCGTCAACAAAACTTCAAACGAGTTTTATGAAAAGAACCACATAGTAGAAATCGATTTTCCTTATCTCCTTTATCGCATAATTTATGGAGAGTACCGAGAAATACGAAATTAGGTTACAGCAAGCTTTGGATCGATATATTTATACGAAATCCTGAAATTGGTTGATCTCTACCTGTAATGTGGAGTACGTTGTGTGTACTGAGTAAATGGAATATAGCGATGGTGAATATTTTGGCGTTTCAAAGATGTAGTAAGTACGACCACTACCTACTGAATAAAGTTATTATGATTATAAGGAAAAAAGCTACTCATCCAAAAGAAAAAAAATCTTAGTAAAATAATTAAAATATTAACACTATCAAAACGTGTCCGTCGAAAGATGAGTTTAGAACTCTCCACCAAAACATGAAGATACATTAAACAGGTCCTCCAATGTCCATGATACCTTTAAAAACATTATTATTTATTTATGCAAAATATATTATGCATGTGTTTGCGTTAAAAAATAGCGAACAGTAATAACTAAAACCCATCGAACACTCAATTTTAATAGAAACATTAATACACAAAGGAACCTAGCTTTGTAAACTGAAACAACTTTAAAACTTATATGTAACTAATGATTACTATTTAAAAGAATAAATGGAATCGTGTGATGATGAGATCATAGTTAATGTAGTCGTTTTGCTAACCAGTTGAACCGAAGAGTGACCTTGTGAATCGCAGACATAGTCGATGTCTTGATGTGGCGCGAGACGACACGGGAGATCTAAGTGTAATAATAGCTTTAGTTCATTTTAAAATAAAAGTCCCCAGTCTCAGATCGCCGAATCAACCAGTCTAGAACGTCAAGAGAAAGGATAAAAGTTTGCAGCTTGTTTAGCTAACTCATCGTTCATAATTCTCAGAAATCTGAATATGAGATGGAATCCATTGAATTACAAATATTTTGCTAAGAGATTGCAGACGAACTACAGATTCAAGAATCTGATATGCAATCGGCACACCCCGTATGACATTTAGAGAACGCTTAGATGTGCGCAAGGCTTTATTTGAGGCGTTTTGATATTTAAATTTAGACCTTAGAAAAGTATTTATAATTTAAAATAGACAATCATGGTGATGTTATTTTACTTTCAAACAACATTTATCAAAGGATTGTTTGTTGTGAATTGTGTTCTTTCTGTACCTTGACATAGGCATCCCTTGCACATTTCCAGGAGGAACGATTCTCAGCCCTTTCCATCCATCGACTTCCCGCGATCTTAACTTCGTCTTCCGGTTCGTGGTCGTCATTCGAGAACCTTTATTCCCCAATGGTGGTCATATGTGTCCATGCAAATTTGCGGTCACAGTTAGCATCGAGAACACCTCGTTTACCACATGCATGGCTATCTCGAGCTGTTGTATTTTCTAGTTGATTTTTAAAGCAGGACTTTTCAATAGTTGTTTTTAAAATTATGTGCTGTTTTTAGTAGTAAAGTTCTGTGTATATTATGAAAAAATAATAATGACCACGTTTGATTGAGTATTAGATATATCGCGGACATTAGCGAGTGAGTAGGAGCGGGCTCTCAAAATCTTCCCCATCTGAATCCTCTCTATTTTCAGTATTCACTTTTTCTATAGAAATTGTATTCAACTGATTATTATTCACTTCTTTACTTCCCTCTTTGTGTTTCAAAAACATTGGATCCATCTTTTCTAACGAATTTTGTGTATTCACTTTTTCTGCGGACTTAGAATTTGCTTGCGGTTCATTCAATTTCATAGTTAGTGTATTCACTTTGGCTGTGGGCATTGAATTCAGTGGTATATTGTTATTCACTTCAGCTATTTTCTTATTCACTTTTTGTTCAGGCAGTGAATTAGTGCCTTCCGGTTTATATGTCCATTTCTTTTCCAAATATACAGATCTGTAAACAAGTAATCATCATCAGTTTAAAAAATCCTTTCACCACACTCGCATCGCAAAAACTTGTGACACGTGTGTGTGTTTGGCAGTTTATCTAGCCCCAAATTAAGCAGAGCTTGTACTATGAGAACTAGATAGCTGATATAATACTCAAATACATTTTTTTTGTAAATACACACTTAGAACATATAACATCCAGACAGAGAACAAACGTCTGTGTTCACAACACTAAAGGTTTACACAAATTATTGGGGGTCCTAGTATTAGGACAAGCCTGTATCGCAAGACGCTAAATTAAAAAATATGTAATTTCTATTAGTATGAGACACAAAAACGGATAAAGACAGAAAAAAACGAAACATGTAAGAACGAAAAACAATTGGACAACTCGTTTCGATTGTTTCTACTTAGCGTATTGTTGTTGTCTCAACTTCATAAAAAAAAGAGAGAAGCGCGTAGGCAAAACGAATTGCTTATCTGATCGGGCAAAACTCGGACTAGGGGTATAGAAAACATTTTTTTACAATAAAATCTAACTATACTTATTATTGAAAAGTTACTTTGTTTGTCTTACGATTCGTTATCGCCAATTCTCACGGTTATCGCTATAAAATTAAATCATAGTTTTGTATGAAGTATGTTTTGAGTATCAACAGATTTCAACGTAAAAAGAGCTTAATATCGCTGGTATTAGATTCATTTTGGCTCAATTTGCTCATAGTATTTAGGTGGTCATGATAGAATCAGAAATGAGGATATCCGTAGAAGAACTAAGGTCACCGACATAGCTCGTAGAATTAGTAAGTTTAAGTGGCAATGGGCAGGCCATATAGCTTGAACAACCGACAACCGTTGGGGAAAGGTTCTCAAATGGCGACCACGAACCGCAAGACGGAACGTAGGGCGTCCACCCACCAGATGGACTGACGACATTGTTAAGATCGCGGGAAGTCGATGGATGGAAAGGGCTCAGAATCGTTCTTCCTGGAAATGTGTAGGGGAGGCCTATGTCCAGCAGTATTCTTTAGGCTGATGATGATGATGACTAGGTGGTCTTAGCTAAGGATAAGGATCTGGCCACCATCTGCCAATATATAGTATTTTATATTGCTATTTTAAATGCCTCATCAACACGAGGCACAATGCACTACACAACGCAAATAGGTGTATATATTTGCGGGATATCAAGTGCCTATACCTACCTCTATTTCTATCTATACATAGACTACTCATTTAAAATAAAACAACCAACAATAGATACTTACCTATTGATGACTAAAGTTTTAAAAAGCCTTCAACATTATATCACCGCTGGCGTTCACAGGCCATGCCCTAGATATTGACATCCTTCGCATAATTTATTCATGACTCGGATCGCCTCTTTTGTCAGTCTGAAGTCATTTTCGTTCTTTAGGCAAGGCCTAAAAGTGAAGTAAACAGGCCTTTGCAGATATTGTAGATGATTAATATAGAGTCAGGGGAATTTGGTGATTAAAATAAACTAAAAGAAGGCCTATCTAATAGCTTAAAGACTGACGACAATGAGAAGATCGAATACCCGGGCCATCAAGCACCATTTCTACCCTGAAGGCGGATGGGGGTGAGTACGATCGACACTGACTGAACATTCCGGGAAGTACCTACTACAAACATAAGTATGTCTACGATAAAACCTCAGTTAAATATGGAAATCGGAATTATGTATTTGCTATAAGTTGATAGATAAACATGGCATCACAAGTTACTATTCTTACGTGTGTGTCTTGCGAGGATATGTCTTGTTACAGGTGCTTATTACCACTTAGTGGGAAAGTCGTATAGAAAGAAAATACTGCCCAGTGCATGATCGATCTAATATTTCTACAAGTTTGTATATATTTCGTGGTTCTTTTTTGCTATGCGTGGCTTTATTAAATTCTTCTTACTGGCATTCACAGGATGACGTGGAGGTAACCGCTCCACTGACAACGGCGCGGAAAACGCGGCGTTGGGTGACACCCCACGCCCTGAAGAACCGCAGTAAATACGCGCTGCGGCCGCGTGACGCGGTCGAGCTCGGAAACCACTTCATATGGGAGTTGGTGCCGGGCGCCAGCTCAGTGGGCGTACCGCCGGAACGGGCTTTACTGCATCTTTTAGTTTTTTTTTCATATTTTTGCATTGTCATCGACTTTTGACAGGTGTGCAAAGTTTGAATCAAATCTGATCGTTCAAAGTAGGACAAAATCGAGCTCAAAGAGGTCGGTTACATACATACATACATACTTACATACATACATACATACAGGTGAAGCTAATAAAAGCGTTATAAAAACGTATAATGTTCTTTCTATAAAATAGTAAGTAAAATAGTTTCTAGTGAAATCAACATGAATTGGTCTGTTTAATCGTATTTTTTTGTTTTCACAAAAACTCTCCTCACTCCATCAAAACACTCCTGTTAAAAACATTTCATGTGGTTTGGACATTTATTGTTCATTAATCTTTTCCCTGATAATGTTGTATGAGTATCTGTAAAAGCTGAGTATAAATTATTATACAAAGATGATTGAACGACTGCTATCCCGGGCTTCGCGCTAACTTTCATTCCATATACTTACAGACTTCTCTTTTTCTACTAGTTTACGTAAAGGCCCCCTAATTTTTCAGTCTGTGCTTATTGCCACCGGTACAGTAAAGTAGTTTACTTTTATTGGAACCAATAATCTTATGATAAACTGGTTAAGCTCGCCTTTGTACATGTCCTCTATTTCTGTTTTTTTCCTGTGTTTTATATTGTGTGCATTAAAGAATTAAGAATTAATTAGCAAAATGTCCATGTAGCAAAACGTCCAACTATCAGAACGTCTATTTGTTAAAATATGTTAAGACCTAATGATTTTAAGGTAGAGTCTTTTCTAACATAATATTTAAAATGCTGCACACTATTGAAATAAGACCCTTGAAACCATTTGAACAGCCAGAGACGTAGATTCATACCTATTTCGTTGACTGATATAGATGACGACAATTATTAAGGAACATTTTAATCAGAACAAAAATATCTGCCAATGCAATGTTTGAAACGCAATTAAAGAAAAAACCGAACCAATTATATGCACTTGTTCACAAGGTCGCATCACATGGGTTTGCTGTAAAAACAATACGCTTTCTTCAAAAGAATTATGTATGTGTTCGCTAGATGCAAGCATAAATACCTAAGCGTTGAAGTCATATTTTTTGCCTAACAAGTCATATCTAGATTTCTTTAAAGAGAGAAGAAAAGGTAGTTAGTATTCTATCAGCTATCTGGTTCCCATAGTACAAGCTCTGCTTAGTTTGGGGCTAGATAGTGTTGTGTGAATTGTCTATAATATTTATTTATTTTAATAGGAGAACCTGAAACCTCGGAGCCTTTCAGTAGAACCCTGTCCTATTCATAAATAGGACAGGATTCTATAAAAATCTTAAAAGGCAGGTTACCTTCTTCAAGGGTTCTTACCTTCTTAAAGAATCTGTAGATCATGGTCAGAACGCTACCATTATCATCACTGCTCGGAGGGAGAGCAGTCTTGCTTGAGGACACCATCTTGTCCCCGTCCTAGAAAACAGTATGTGTTAAGAAACAGTTTTAGGTTCATCTTCTTCTTACGAAAAGTTTTATTATAGTAACATATGTAACAATGTTTATTTTCTAAAAATTATTTTCAGAAGCATAATCTCTTGACAATACTTTTTATTTAATACTTTATAATTATAATATTTATCTGGCGGTTTAAGCAGGCCATCTTTACAACTCTAAAGATCAAACAAGAAATGCGCGAAATCGCATTGAACTGGCACGTAGGTGCATAGTCTTAAATATTTCAAAGTGATTGTTGCGATTCTACTGAATAAATACTCTTTTTTTTTTTTTTTTTTTTATGTAAATTCCGATAACAAATAAATATTTTAGACAATCCACACAACACTATCTGGCCCCAAACTAAGCAGAGCTTGTACTGTGGGAACCAGATAGCTGATAAACTACTTATATACATTTTTTTTGTAAATACATACTTAGATAACAATATAACACCAATTTATATTTACCAACAAATTCCACTATAAAAATATTTTTGCTGGTTGTTTACCGGTTTAACAATTGATGAGCATTAAAACAACATTATTATATCAATAATCAATGAATTTTATAATTTTGTGCCAAACTGAATGTCAAATAACTTGTTATACAATATTTTTCTAAATCTATACTGCGCTATTACAAGGTTATGTCAGCGCTTTAAGTATTTATTTAAAATATATACTTATATATTGTGTGTAGTATTATATCAGCTATCTGGTTCCCATTGTACAAGCTCTGCTTAATTTGGGGATAGATAGTGTCGTGTGGATGCTCCATTATATTTGCTTAATGCATTTCCGCTTTGATGACTTAGTAAAACATTGTGCACCAAGTACCTACCAGATTATTTCAATAAGAGGTTATATCACGCTATGCTTTGAGATCGGTAGGTGGTATGGAAAACCGACCAGAAAGCAACGCAGAAAGCCAAATGTAAGCACTCTCAAAAATTACCTTCAGTGTGCCAACGTCGAGATCAAAAGAACGAGCGTCTATCACAGACATGGAAATGTACGTAGAACTAGGTGACTATCTATTTTCAATAAATACCTACAACAGTGTTCTCTCAAAAATTTACATTACGTGTATGTAGTTGTTAGTTTATGAAAATAAATTTATTATTTTGGTGCATGTGTTATTCAAAGATATATTTAGTTTGATTAAATCTAAACTTTGTTGTGCATTATGTGTAGGTAAGGTAGTACGCTCGGGATTCTACTCTAGAATTTTTCACTTCGTTCTGGATTCAAATAATCGCCCTTGCCCTAATAATATTATTTTGATCCCTTGGGGTTGGCAATTGAATGTAACATCTTCATAACCTGTGTACCTGTGTGTTCATAACATCTTCATCTTCATAACTAATAAAGAATTGAGTTGAATTGAATTATATCGTATCTATATTCGTGCTGTTTTTCTTCTCGGGTCAATTTCATCACTTTGATTTTTTAATCATTTGAAATTGCAACAGCAACTTTTTTAAGATTGGCATTTAAGGCATGCAACACTTTTCGACTAGCCATTTAGACAGCTCAGTACGTACCCAATGTAGTTTGATAGTATGTAAATCACCGAATACCTCTCACGCGGAACGCTATTATTTGGGAATTTTCAAGACAAGAGTGAACAGGTGGATTATGGCTAAGCATGCTCCATCTTAGGCTGCATCCTCACTTTCCATCAGGTGTGATGGCAGACAAATGCTTAGCTATCAAATAAAAAAAAACCCACAACTTCCAGTGGAAGTCAACACGGCCTCTATGACGACGTAGGAGTTCAGGAAACTGTTCAGGAACCAAGATAAATACTATACGAATACCGTTATTACAATAACATAGTGAAAATCTGCTTAAACTAGTTATAATTTTGGTATTACGTTTGTATGAAAATTCGCCCTCCGCCGGCCTCTTAAGTGCTCTTGATTCTATGACAATTTTATGAAAACCTCCAAATGATAGGTATTCGGAAAACATTACTAACATATTATTCTTGCCTTGTTTTATTTTTCCTTTATTTTATGGCTTTTGTGATTGTAAAGATCCAAGTGATTGCATAATATATAACAGAAAGTATAAAATATTATCTAATCTTGGACCTCCTGCGTCCGTGCGTGTTCCGACCCGGCGAATAAGTCCTTGCGGTTGCTTGCTTTCAGGACTACAAAAATTAAGTACTTAATATTGGTGAGTTCAGAACGTTATCAAACACGCCTAGAATTGTTTTGCCTGATTGTGGTTCTCAATACAGTAAGCACACGAACTTCCGCATCAATACATTCAAATAAATGGCATAATTGGTAAACATTGCGACGTGTAAACTAAAGTAGAAAATAATATGCTTACCCCTGATTTATTAAGTAAGTATGAATGCTGGCCTCTACTGAAACATTCTCGCCTAGTTTTTCAACCACTTTTTAGTCAGAAATAGATAAATTTACGATATTTACTTTCACTTCTCACGCACGACACAAACACACCAACTTACAAATTACTATGGCTGTAAAAATATGTTAACAGAGAGGGCGCCACAAGCTATAAAACTTAGAAACAGAAGATCAGTTACAAGTTTATAATTCTGATTGTGATTGACAGATTCAACTAGCTGATGGAACAAGCTTATGGCCCACCTGATATTAAGTGGTAACCATCGCCTATAACAAAGCATTGCCTTATAGGTCACGCACGTCAGGATCTTACACTACGATGCAGTGCCCTGCGTCCACCAACTTGAGGTATACAGTACAGATGTTTGTGTCAGTAGTTTCACCGGTACCCTTCAAACCGAAACAGCAATGCTACTTTACGGCAGAAATAGGCATGAATAGGCATTTAATAACGAGGCGCAATAATAAAATTATTTTTAAACCCCATGATTTCATATACTTTATCTTTCCAA
This sequence comes from Thera obeliscata, assembly GCA_947578465.1. Taxonomy (NCBI): domain Eukaryota; kingdom Metazoa; phylum Arthropoda; class Insecta; order Lepidoptera; family Geometridae; genus Thera; species Thera obeliscata. The sequence goes on from CANPUM010000016.1 coordinate 270,804, forward strand.
ATAAAGACTGGCCTCTCAGCTCAGTTGGTAGTAGCTTTGCCTTCTGAGCCGTAGGTCGTGGGTTCAATCCCCACCGAAAAATAATATTTATGTGGTGAACGCAGATGTTTGTTCTCTGTCTGGGTGTGGCAAATTATAAAATTCATTGATTATTGATATAATAATGTTGTTATAATGCTCATCAATTGTTAAAACGGTAAACAACCAGCAAAAATATTTTTATCGTAACGTCGTCAGTTCAATCGCGACGTGTCAGGAGCGCATTCTCTGAACGGCCGAATTATACCAAAATAAATTATTGTCACTTAAAAAAAATTGCTCGAAACTCTTATTTCATGGGTTTTTATGCTAGAGTGCCAATCATTGGGGGGGGTGCCAAGAATAGTATGGTTTACCCTACATGTTTTTTTAATACATACCACAAGATGTTGGAACAGCCAAGCACGCATAGCTTGCGTGGCATGACGAGGCAACACGCCTCGCTTGCCTTCCTCGCCCTCCGCATCAGGTGGGGGCGAGCCGGACGAACACGAGTTATTGGAGTTTGAACCTTCAAATAAACAATCACTTATATTTATAATTGTCCTATAGCAATTATTTAGCAGACCGATAATTTAATGAAATTTGAAAGAAGAAGAGATGGTTATTTTATAAATATGTTCGTTTTAGCTAGTCTATAATTCAGAAGCACCATTAGGGTATCCGAGGCTTTCAGACGTATTGAAAAACGTGAAATACGAAGCACTAGATAAAATCTAACCTAATTAATTGCGAAGGTCGTTCGGTACATCACAAGATCATATGTGAGCAGAGGTAGACCAAAGAAAACATGGATGAACTGTATGAAAAATAAATATAATAGAAACTTATTTTAACAAATGAAGGTGACATGGATAAAAGAGGAGTGAATGCAGAGATGCCTGCTGACAGAGGGAAATAGAGGAGAAAGTTATGTTGTGACGACCCTCAGCACAACTACAAATGGATAAATATCAAAGTTCAAGGATAGGCTAAGAAAAAGAAGGGTCATGCAATGGTGATACTCACTATAAGGTGGCTGGCATAAATTAGAAAAATGATAAAAGCGATTTGCCATAGCGAGAATGAGGCAACGCGCGCTAAAAGAAGGATTTCGATAAAAATCTCGACCTCATATTGTGTCTGCCCGGCCCCATTCAGATTTAAGTGTTTTATAAAATATACCTTGTGATCTCGTGATGCCTAGTTATTCTCACTTTTTTGTCTAAGGCTTATAAAATAAAATTTTTTCATTGCTTACAACAATTTAATACATTGTATAAAAAAACTTTCAAATTTATTCCTCCAAAACCAAGAAATTCAAACGAAATCCGGATTACATATAAGGAGTAACACTACAGGTAATTAGTATGTGCTATTGATTGAATTTATAAAACCTGTTTACGGGGATTACTAAACCCGTTCAAAGCTAGCATAACAACAAAACGATTCCTCACGTTGACGGGATAACTTTGGGCATCGGATATCGGTAATTTCCCTTCGGAAATGTCTCGAAGTTTTTCAAAAATTAGATAAAACAAATTAAACTCCGGGGATCATTTGTTACGTTTACGAGATAGCGGGAAATGAATTATGAGGGGGAGCAATAAGCAAAATGTTTTTGACGTGATAACGTCTTATAAATCGATGGAGCCGGCTGCACGCACGAAAAAACATGACTCATGCGTCGTTACGTCGTTTCGTCGTTTCGTCGTTCCATTTACCTGAGCCCGAGCTCGGGTCGGGTAATGGGTAAGGGTAAATGAGGGTAAGGGTAAGGGTTCGGTTGGGTTCCGGGTCCGGGTCCGAGAGTTCGAGTCCGAGTCCGAGTCCGAGTCCGAGTCCGAGTCCGAGTCCGAGTCCGAGTCCGAGTCCGAGTCCGAGTCCGAGTCCGAGTCCGAGTCCGAGTCCGAGTCCGAGTCCGAGTCCGAGTCCGAGTCCGAGTCCGAGTCCGAGTCCGAGTCCGAGTCCGAGTCCGAGTCCGAGTCCGAGTCCGAGTCCGAGTCCGAGTCCGAGTCCGAGTCCGAGTCCGAGTCCGAGTCCGAGTCCGAGTCCGAGTCCGAGTCCGAGTCCGAGTCCGAGTCCGAGTCCGAGTCCGAGTCCGAGTCCGAGTCCGAGTCCGAGTCCGAGTCCGAGTCCGAGTCCGAGTCCGAGTCCGAGTCCGAGTCCGAGTCCGAGTCCGAGTCCGAGTCCGAGTCCGAGTCCGAGTCCGAGTCCGAGTCCGAGTCCGAGTCCGAGTCCGAGTCCGAGTCCGAGTCCGAGTCCGAGTCCGAGTCCGAGTCCGAGTCCGAGTCCGAGTCCGAGTCCGAGTCCGAGTCCGAGTCCGAGTCCGAGTCCGAGTCCGAGTCCGAGTCCGAGTCCGAGTCCGAGTCCGAGTCCGCGAGTCCGCGAGTCCGCGAGTATTTTCTTATGACGTTATCACGTTCAACTATCGTCAGTAAACCGACTTTACAGACAACCAATTTTTTTACTAATTTAAACGGAAAATGAGCACGTGCCAAATATAAAAATGAAACGAGCATACTCAACTTTTGACAAGACTTATGAGCTTTTTATGCTGCATAATTATATAGGTTGCAAAAGGTTATCAATTAAGTAGTACCTACCTAGTACCTACTCAAGTACTCATTGTTCAACTCTTCCGAAATACTTCAAGGCGTTTGAAGGACATGACTTCATGACACATCCATCTTTTTCTGTCGCGTCTAATGCCGTTCGTGTGAAAGAGGCGGTGGTATTGTGTGACGTACAATGATTTCTCTGTTTCATAGCGATCAGTTAAAACGCTGTCAAATATGACAGCTATATTTGACGGCGTGTCACTGATCACCACCGCAGAACGCTTAGGTGTGCACAAGGCTTTAGTTCACAACCTCATACCTAACTGACTTTACAGCTCAGTTGATAGCCCCTCTGCGTGTATTCTTTTTTTTACAAACGTTTCAACTGCGACACACCCTCGAAAGGGTTGTTTTAAAAATAAAACACCTTCTCGGGGGTGGTTATGCTCAATATGGATGCAATCGTATTTTTTTTTTTACTTTCTAGCTTCAATGTTTGAGCGATGAATCTCAGGCTCTTCGAAAAAAATGCAAATATTATTTATCTTCCTATTAACACAAAAAATATTTCCACAATTACAATTAAAATTCTTGATGAAAGTGGGAACTATATCGACTTCAGAGAAGAAAACATTCAGCTGCGTCTTCATTTGCGTCGATCAAAATGTTAGTCTTTAATAAAAATAGCTATTACTTAGACTGCGCTGTCCGTTTGTCTGTCTGTCTGTCTGTCTGCCCGTCCGTCTGTCACCAGGCTGTATTTACTATCTACTAGAATACTAAAAACCAGAATAAAATAATCATTTAAGGGCGGCTTCCATACAACAGATGATGAATTTTTTTGCCGTTTTTATAGATAAGGAGCGGCTGCCCGCGGCTCCACTCTCCCCGTTCCCGTTACTTTTTCGGGATAAAAACCTTTGTCCGTCTCTTGGTTCTAAGCTACCTCCCCACCAATTTTAAATCGGTTTAACCTTAAAATAGTGTCTTTGAACAAAAAAAGCTATGTGATTTGCCAAAATTACAGAAAAAGAATCCCTAAATTTCATTTGAATCGGTTCAGTAGTTTTGGCGTGAAAGCAAGACAGAAAACCAAAAACAAACTACATCAACAGGCCTCATCATGAAATGAAACGCCTATCCAAAAATCAAAGGAATTCGAAAATAATCTATAAATTCAAACCCTTAATTGTAGTAGGTAATACTCCATCCAAAGCCCTAGAGTTACTTTCGCATTCATAATATTAGTACTTAAGGATTTTCATGATGCCAAGAAATAATTATTTCGTCCGAAGATAAATGAAAGTTTTCTGCACGTCTTTTTTTCTGTTTAGGCGCTAATTCACAAAAAGGTTTTCTTGGGCTTTGTTCGGTGGAGACACCGACAGAAACTTTTGATGGTGATACATACTGAGTTGATGTACTCGGTGCTGGTTGATCAAACACTTAATAAAGTCTGGCCATATTATGTTTTCTTGTAACCATTCACTATTTTTAGTTCTGAATATATTTTCTTTACGATAAGCGTTTTCCCATCTTCTATTTAAATTATAACAAAATTTTGCACAAAACAACTTTAAGGTCTTTTCGTGATCATCACACAGATGGCAGGGTTACTACCAACTGAGCTATGATACTTGTTCTTAAATTTCTTGCATATGCTCTTAGGATTATATGATCTTTAAAAAAAACCATACACGCTCTGCCTGCAGTCAGCCTAGAAACGAAAAAGTAAAAAAAAGTAAACAGGCCTTTGCATCTTATTGTAGATGATTTATATAGCGTCAGGGGCAACTGGTGATCACTCATGCTCCTACTTACAGGACGCTATAGTGCCTGGGACAGGATTTTAGACGGAATAGGCTTGCCCAGCACCACACCCGCTTTGGGAATTGCTAAGGTTACGTTCATCTATTCTAAGTAAAACTTTCTCCGTGTTGTGTATGTACTTTTAGCAAAGCAGTGAAGAAATTCCAGTTTATTTTTGAAGGACAAATTAACTTCGATTATTTTTTTACAAAAGTTTGCAACAAATCTTGTTTCAAAGCACCAAAGTAGCGCATTTGACACCCGCTTTACCGTTAAAAATTCATAAGCTCTCCTTGAAAACTACACAGCCGCGATTCATATGACTCCTTTCTCGACTTTTCCCTATTAACTCTCATGGTTTCAGACTTGGCCATCACCGTTCTCAAAAACACCCTGTAGAGTTAGTATTGCCTCTTTGAATTGAATTCAATATCAAACCCACGTAGGAAAATATATTTAGAATGTTGATTCTAAACTAAATACTTCTACATTTGGCGCATGCCTACATTCTACACAATAGTGATAAATTCTAATTATTTTTGCATACAATGAGGTCCTAAGCCCCATCGCAAGCCCTCCCCAGGACAACGACAGACACAGCTAATTCGCATTGAAATTGAGAACAGAAATAAAACACAGTCTCTGGTTACCCTATAAGGGTATTCGCCAAAAACGCTTGCAAAAACTCGCTGCTTGTCTGAATGAGTATGCGCACCCGCCGACCATGCCATATGAGATGACAGCGCGCTCGCGACTTCAACAAAGAATGATACAAGAAATAATTACGCCCATTGATCGGAGCTCATTAAAATCGACCAATAGGCTTACTGCCACGGTTGGAACTTCGGAGTACAAAAGGAAAACGTCGCGGGCAAGGGCAATTTCGTTAAGTAAATAGCAATTGTGCCTTGAAAGTCTACAACCTCTTTACTGTAAGGTTTTCGCACCTCTTTTAAAAATGATTTTACATGATTTTCTGCAAAGTAATCGTTTAGTTAAATTGAATTGTATTTTAGCTTCATAGATTATTATATTATCTGCTCTAAGTCTAAGCGTAGGATTTTAACTAAATATCAATTAATATTAGTGGGTTTGTACTTTCCTGCACTTACAATTATTTAAATGATAGCCATAGTTTAGTTAATTGTAAGTTTGTTAACCTCCGTTTTTATAAATCAGTATTTTATGGTATAGCGGCAACAGAAATACATTATCTGTGAAAATTTCAATTGTCTTTTCATCTCATGAGATACACATGGTGACAGGCAGTCAATTTCAATTATTTTATCACATTAACTACTAGTCATATATTTCTGTTGCATATCATGCCCCCGTTGAATATTTGTATTATTTATTTTTAAGGTGAATATACAAATAATTGAATATTCTGTGAATATTTCAAGCGCTGTTGCCGTTAAAATCACAATCAAAATAGAGCAATAAAATCACGTCTGTGAGTTTGGGAGACAAACAAATCCCTTTCAAATATAAATTATGGCGTGTAATGTTAAACGCTTCAACACTCTACTAATTATTTATTTATTTTCCGTTCTTTTGTTGAGTGAACGTTCTCAGCCTGTTTAATGAATGGTTTCATTGAACGAACGAAATGTGATATCAGAGAGACTCAAGCGCTGTTTCTGAATACGGGTCTAAGGCCTCAAACTAATTACACTCTCATTTTTATAATGTCCCAAAAGTTGAGAGCCGATCGGGATTTGAACTCGCGTTCCTAATCCGCGTTTTTTACACTCTTCCAGTCGAGGCCTCAGAGTTTGTAAGTTTATGGTAAGTCTTCTCCCTCAGCCGGCCAGCCTGTCATGAACCCATCTGAAAATTCAATGTTCTTACAACCGGTAACCCATAAAGAAGTTTTAAAAATAATTAGAAAGCTAAAAAATAAAAGAAGTTTTGGCCATGACGACTTGCCAATATGTACTTATTCTTTTCTATCTAACGCGACAAGAGAGAGGTACAGTTACGCCTTGTATTTATATCAAGGTGTGGGTATGCATTTTCACTTACCATTGGAAAGCTACATTCACCCATGAGTAACATAGGCTATATTTATGTGTTTATAAATTAATGTCCACTCGTGCGAATCCGCGACAGACTACTAGTATTAAAATAATCTACAATAAATGCAGATGCCTGTTGAATTTTTTGGCCATACAGCTATAGTAGGTAGGTTTTAGGTTTAAAGAAATTTATTCACAAAAAAGACAAAGTCACTTACATGTGAATAGTTATTTAACATAAAGTAAAAACTTTTCTAAGTAGTAAGGTAGTCGTTCGATTACGAAGTAGGGATATGCTAAAAAAACGGTGCGTTCCTTATAGAGATCCCGTAACCCCTTGACATGCATGGAGGTCGGCCACCGGGTGGTTTTTAGTGGGTCGTCGAAGTTCGACATCCCCACACATCCCTACGCTCTTTCAGCTTAGTTGGACGGTCTGGTAGCAGATTTTCCACACGTCAAAAAAGAGGAATAGAAGAACAGACCTTGATATGCTGACCCCTTAAAGTGGGATACGGATAGGAAAAAGAAAGTTATTTAGTTTCAACTGTGTGCACGTTTTTGTGAGCTGTTTTGAAGGTCGATTTACATCAAACGAGCGAATGCTCATAACGATTAAAAAAAAATTGCGAGCAGCCGAAACTTTTACTTTGGGTGAAGTGAGTTCACTTTAAGTTTTTTTGTTTGCTTTCACATTTTCATACAACATTAAATAAGTTTCCTCGGTTTGTCCATTAACTCCCAAACTTTATACTATCGTTCTGGTTTCTTTACGCGGTTTGAAAATAATAAATACTGTTAATTAACCTATGTCTGAAGACTTTCGTGAAAATTAATTCGAACCTTGTAAGTAAACACAGTAGGTATTTTTCTTGAAAATTGCACGAGTAACCAGCACGAGAGTAGCGGTTGTGGTCGCGTCCACTTTACGAGTATTACCTCGGTAAAGCGAAATTTCCATTATGGTAGCTTTTTTTGTAATATTGAGCCAACTGAACTGAGAGGTCAGTAAGAGGTAAGTAATAAGTTTCCTATACAGTAATTCATAATGCCTGACATGTTTTGCTGGTGTTATTTTGAGTTCTGTTGTGTAATTTCGGTGGTATTTTAACCAACATTACTTGAGGTCTTAGTTCAAAGTATTAGCAGTTGGAGTTAAAGTGTATTATGTGATATTCTGATTTGATCGAAAATCGAACGGTTGTCTGTGTATACCTATTGTAAGGCAAGATTAAATGAAGGTAAACATTGTATTCACTTAAATAAGATACAAAGCCAGTGGAGCAAGTAACCTATATCTATAATTTCTAAGGGACCGATCTGGACCTTTCGAATACAAAAAAAATATTTTTTTATAGGTTCATAATTAACGAAGTTATACCATACAAAAAATACAGCCTTCTAAATTAAGTAGAATTTTATGCTATTCGACTTTGTATATGAAAACGCAATGATCAAAACCGGCCAATATGGAAGTCGGAAACTTTAAGATGTTGAAATTCTAAATTATACCATGACGTCATTTTACCTGAATTCTAAGATTTCCTTTTTTTCAAACTCAATCAGGCTTAATTTTTCTAAAAATAACTGTATTTTATTTCACTGAAGGTGTAATTTGAAAAGAATAAGTATTCGTCACAGAACCCTTGAATTACTAAGCATAGGAGGGGTTAAAGTATGTCCTTTCTCGAAGGTGAAATATTGAGTTCACAGCAACGAAAATGATTATGGGTGTCGATTAAACACCCTGTATACTTACATCGTTTAGAAGTCTGAAGGTCGACCAGACATGAGGCTCCAGCCCTTCTAACATCCAGTTTCTTTATTCCGACCAGCTTGAGGCTTCCAAAGAAAGAATGAACCTGCTGATTTTTCATATATTATGTTATATATCCTTTGTAATTTATTAAAATTTAGTAAGAGTCGAAGTAGATTTTCAGACTAAAAATGCGTTACATCTCAGAAAATCTTTGTTCGTTAACTATTTTTACTTTAATGATGTGAAAAACGGATTTACGGCCGAAACCATTATCGAATGCGCATCAAAAAGTCTGACCGCAAATAAAAAGTAAAACTACGGTTTATGTAGCAATCCTACAATTCCCTGAACCACCGCTCACTGTTTTATTATAGAAGGTAATAAAAAAAACATCTTTGGTGCGTATATTTTTGCTTGTTTTGAAGCTCACACGGCAAATAATAATTTACGCATTCTGACGCCATTTTTCTATCCCGACATATTGATGTATCTCGTCGCCCTGTTTCAGTAGGGATGTCCTATTCCCAAAATAGGCTAACATAACAAATAAATTATACAAACAAGGATCGGCGATCACTTATCTTGTTGCCTTAATTTTTTTTTTAAAACAATGAGCTGATGGAACCTTCTTATGGCCTCCTTGATATTAAGTGGTAACCATCTATAACAAAACATTGCTTCGTAGGTCACTCACGTCAGGACGTGCCCTACGATGCCAGGATAAAACAATCTCAAATTCTTAATTTGCAGAAAGTTGTAGGTAGTTATTCAATTCTGTAATTTATCTACAAGCCAATACGTAAAACCAGCTGCACAGTTGCCTTGGATGTGTACAGGCGAAAAGGATCGTTAATACCAGTTAGACCCAGGCAGAACAGCCTACACGTCATTTATGGGGACAAGTTGGCATTGATGAAAGATAAATTTGGCACTCCAGAGAAAGCCATGCATTACTTTGGACGATGTTTTGTGAAGTTCTTCAGCAAATATGGGTAAGTAACTATAGATAAGTAATTGTGTGAGTATGTTTATCTATTTGTGTAGAATTCCATTGAGTTTAGAACTGGCACGCGACAACATTGAATGAAATGAATAAAGCTATTAATTTCAATTTTGAGGCAATCTACATACTGAAATTGGCGTCCTGAATAGTTTGTATCTGATTCTATATTTTTAAACCAACTGAGGCATACTTGAATCTAAAAAATACTTACAGTTCATAAAAATAATAAATAATCCCAATTTATGTAGGGTCACCACAACATGTCTTTCTCCATTCCCTCTGTCAGCCGTCATCTCTGCATTAACTCCTCTATTATCCATGTCATCTGGCACACAGTTCATCCATGTTTTCTTTGGTCTACCTCTACTCACATATCCATCCAACCATACTCATCACTCTCCTAGTCACATGACTTTCATCCTTCATGAACTAAGACGTGGTCGCTAGAGCTAAGATAGCGGGAAATCGGTGGACGGAAAGAGCTCAGAATCGTCCTCGAAATGTGTAGAGGAGGCCAATATCCAGCAGTGGATCTTCAGTTTCATGATGATGATGATGATGATGATATTATGGCACTTCTTTGTTCTTCAACCCTCAGCTACGACAAAATGATCAAGGCGACAGGTCGCTACTTCTGCACGTTCCTGCAGTCCGTGGACGATATCCACCAGCGCATGCAGTTCAGAGCTGGGGCGCTTTATTCAATTAGGTCATTCATTCTCTTGGCGTTTAAATTCTTGGTATTTGCATTGAAGCTTTGTGTAATTTGCTAATCCGGTTAGCATTTCTCGTAGAAAATCAGCCATTAAATAAATAAATAAATTATTTCGGGCAAAATCCGCACAACACTATCTAGCACAAAATTAAGCAGAGCTTGTGTTATGGGATTCACATAGCTTATTACTTAATGCATATTTTTTGTTGTTAATATAAATATCTGTGGCAACAAATATTTTGTCTATTAAAACTGCACACACAATACGTCTTAAATAAACATTTCTTTTAAGAAACACTATTTTTATTTGAGGTTCCCCGCTCAGCATTATGTGTGTTGCTAGTTTTGTGAGTTTTTCTCATAATATAAAAGAATGACGTCTGTGCAGCCGTTTGAGAACTTTTCTATGATAAATTTGAGTTTAACAACTGTCAATTATTAATTGGTCGATTATCAATCCGTGAAACTGGTCCTGAGTGAATTTAGGCTGTGGCATGTGAATAGTATTAGGTTAAAAGAATTTCATCAGGTTTAAATATATTAGGTCTTTTCACCACTCTTCAGCCCTTAGTAACAAGATTCACAAAAAATAGTACCTAGGCGAACTTAATGCTAGTTAACATTTTCTTCCAGTTAGCAATTTGTGTTATGTGGAGTGGGTGGGTAGTGCTTCATGACAAGACATTTCAGTGATTTGATTTTAATAAATTACTATACTTTGACTAATATTGCAGTAGTTTTGCGCAAATATCTATATCAAGCTGGATATCTGCCAGATCCATTAAAGATAAACAACTGCTTCCTAGACAAAAGAGAGGCCTCATATAGCTAATTGGTAGTATTTGTAGCTCGGTCTTCTCTACCGCCCCGCACCACTGCCTTCGACGGATAAATCTCTAAACCCCTTATTACAACCTCAACAACTTCAGAGAAGTTTTGGGTGGGGGAAATATTTTATACCTGTCTACAAACTACTTATTAACTTACATGAGCACTTAAGCCTTGGGCACATATGTATATAAGCAATCTGCGATGGCGATCAGTGAAATGCTGTCAAATACGACAGCGTTTCACTTATCGCCATGCGCACGCCTTTAAGTATATTCTCATTCTATAACAATTAATTTGAAAACCGATGGATTACGCTTCAATGCCCACTTAAAATGACTTCTCTATCAAGTGTATTAATTAGGCTCAGTTTCGTTTTAAAAAATATGCAATATTTAGATCATTATCGCCAGAAGCTAATCACAACACCCAGTTTCTGGGGCAGAGTTTGCTTATAAAGTTCGACGGGCATTTGGTTTCTATGGATAAAGTCTATGAAACTTATATCGATTAAAAGCCTACAAAGTTAAAGGAATCGCGTGACCTCATACCCTGGGGTAACGACCCTCCCTATGTTTGATATACTGGTTCCATTATTGGTACTTACCAAAGTAAAATAGTGTTTTTTCTATGTTAATACAGAGGTTATTTATCCAAACCAAGAAGGAGATCGATACTCTATCATCATGATGAAAATTATATTTTAATACATCAAGAACATCTGATGAAATACTTTGCGTGTGGTAGAGCTAAAAATGCATAATTATAAAAAAAATAGTTAAGCCCTAATCTGTGGGACTTCTATTTGTTCCATAGTAATCCTGAATTTGCATGCAGGAAAAAAATCATGGACCTTAAATTATGTTAGCAGTCACTCAGCTGCTCAGATAACAGGGTCCTGTCCTAATTCTCGGGCCTAAAACTTCATTCTAAATCGAGTTGATTAAAAAATATGTTTTCATTACTCATACTCTGAAAGTAGGTATGAAGTTGCCTGAGGGGCCTAATTGAAAGTAAAACTTTCAGCCCTAGGGAGAATCGCTTTCTACTGACAGCTGTCAAATTATAAAAAAAAAACAAGTTCTATTTTATTCAACCATGTTCCAACTTTCTAAAGTCTTTCTAACTACAAGGAGGTTGTTCAACCAATTTCCAACTTTTTATTCAGCAAGTAGGTTGGAAACCCATTACAACGGTAAGAAGTTTAAAAAGTCTAAAAACGCACGGGTATTCGCGATTCGATCGAATAGCTTAGCTCTCTGAGCGTTGAGATAGGTTGTGCAATAAAGCCTTGTTTTTGCCCTAATGATCATTTGGTTAGGAATGTGCGGGGCTAGCAAGAACCACTTTCGCGACAATGTGGCCATTCGGAGAGCTTACGGTGCGCTAGATGCTGTCAAACTAGATAAATACCTAAACAGACATAAGAGCTACTGCGCTGTTTTACAAATTGCTCGCCAGTAGGTATACGAACTGGCCTTCAATCAGGCCTACAGGTATGAGTAATGTATCAATTACACGGCTATTGACAAGGAAAACCTACGCGTATGCCGGATAAAACAAACAAACAGACAAACCATCCGTAAAGTGTTATGAACTCTGTAAATATTGGTAGACATAAGAGGCATCCAGCGATAAGTAATGGCAGCATAAGGCCTCAATAGCCGAGCTATTGAATATTGATACGTGCTCGTTACAAATGAACACTTTATACAAATGCTTATCACTACCTACTAAAATACACTGATTAACACTTATTTGGATCAGTTGAGCTATCTATAGATCGTTTGTAATGGTCTGCGCTTATTGTATATTGTATAAATATTGGTATTAATTTGTAAGTTTCTTTATTCCATCGCAAGAGCTCTGCTTTTAGCACGCCCATCGACAAGCAGCCACAACAAAAAGAGGAGAAAAAAGAGGTTTTTATTTCATTAATTATTAGAAAACTCTGTGTTTTTTTAAGCAAAGTAGAAGAAAATCTGTTTGCCTCAAGTTGGACGCGAGGCATTGCATTTTATGGCACGCACAAATGCAATTAATTGCTCACTTTTAGTGTACCGAGGTCTATATCAAAAAATATAAAAAAAACAATTGTGTGTGTGTAATATTTATATAATTTTAACCACATGTGTTGGTTCCAGCGTCAGTTTTACACGGGCTTGGTGGAGGCAGAAATAAAAAGCAAGTTCGGATGCTACTGAATACTAACTTGCTACAGTTGGATTAGCACTAGTAGGTTCAAATAAAAATTAGAGAAACCAAAGAAACATAATATAATAAAGATGCTTACATATTAACATAAATTATAAACAGCAAAAAGAGATGAGTGTGCTACTGTAGCAAGTAAATGCAAAATAATTAACAAACTAACTGCAAATAACTGTAATATGGCGTGTTTGTTTGAAAATAAAGTTAATTTTTATTCTTATTCTTATAAAGATAACCACCGGTTAAGTGTCGGTGAACACGGCTATTTTTCCGCAAGTAGGCCGTTGGCGGGCCCTTTTTGCGTGACCCTTGACACGTGTTGCTCGAACTTTTTTAGGTTCTACAACACGCTGGTTTCCTCACGATATTTTCCTTCACCGTTAGTAGCTCTGCCTTCTGCGCCAAAGGTCGTGTCTTTGTTCTCAAATATTTGTCGAACAAATATTTATGTGGTGAAAACCGATGTTTGTTCTGTATGTTCATCCATGTTCATGTATGGTACATGCATGCAAACGTCTATTTGTAATGTTTTTATAAGATTTACGCACACAAATGTAGATATACATACGTATACGCACACATACACCAAGCCTATTCCTTCTAAAGTCCTGTCCCAGGCACTATAGCGTCCCGTAAGTAGGGTCATGAGTAATCACCAATTGCCCCTGACGCTATATAAATCATCTACCTGCAATAGATGCAAAGGCTGTTTGACACCAAAGGCCAGAAACAGAGAACTGTGGAAAGAAATGGGGGAGGCCTACGCCAAGGACGCGACTAGTACTATAAATTGAATTAGAAATTTAAGTATAGTTTTTAAGTAAATAAACAAGAAAATAAACCTATCTATGAAATAAGAGTTAAAAATTAAAAACTGTAAAAATTTAAGCATTGTTAAAAAAATTGTGTAAAAAGTATCTACTACTTTTTACACAATTTTTTTAACAATAAAGGCTAAATAAAGGCTCTTTTTATTTATTTATTTAATGTCTAGCCATTTACAGTCGCCGTAGTCGAAAACAGCACGAAATCATCATTAGCGAATTTGAGTTGGGAGAAAGAACAGAAGATAGTTTTCTTACCAACTTGATGTTGTATGACGTAGTTGGGGTCCAGACTGAGCCGGTGTCCTGGGAAGCTGTGCAGCATAAACTCGGGGCACCCCGGCATAAGTCACAAAAGTAACAGTAGGTTGTTAGGTTTTTTTTTTTTTATACCTACTTAATTTCAAGAATGGTGCATGTCAGTGCAGAGAGGACCCCTCCCCCGTCCCTCCTCCTCCCTAACAATACTAAAGCCAACCCAAATTTTAACTTTACTACGCCTTTTAAGCGACTGTAAAGTGTTTTAAAAATCCAGATTCAAACTCGGGGCACTCCGACTTAAGTCACAAAAGTAACAGTAGGTTGTTAGGTTTTTTTTTTTTTTATACCTACTTAATTTCAAGAATGGTGCCCCCCCCCTCCCCCCGCAGTACCCGTATTTAGCAAGGTGGCAAATAAGGATACGTTTTACCTATGGGTATGTGATAAAATATAGAATGCTACGGAACCTTAACCAAGAAAAAAAAATTGTGTATTTGTTATAAAAAATAAGAGTTTGTAAAATTATGCCTGCTGCTTCCTGCCTGAGCCATAAAACGCTGAAATTTTTCACATCCATCCAATTTTTGTTCTGTGCTGTCACTGTCACTATTCAGACAAAGACCTCTAGTGGTTTTTCATCAGACCACTTCCGTGTTAATATAATTATCTGTTACTAAGTAACACCTAAAACTACTTGACTTAAATTGGGCGGATTCAGAGTGCTTATAAACTGACACCTTTAGATATATTATCTAGATACTTTCTTTTAATGTCAACCGTACTAAAGTATCAAGCTGATAATTATGACTTGCAGCTTGGAGCGGGAAGCAGCTGTTGCATGTTGATGTCATTCAAAAATTAACTTCATTTACATAGTAAAGAAACAAAGGTATGTCTGTCTGACATTTCATAAAAGCAGAACAAGAGGAACAGAACATTAGGAACATGCCTTACAGTGCACTGGCATGCGTCCATCAACTTGAGGCATACAGATATCCAGCCTCACTTGTCAGTAATCTCACCGGCACCCAGACCCTTCAAACCGAAACACAGCAATACTGCTTCATGGCAGTAAAAGGCATGATGGTAGTACTTCCATGGACGAGCCCTACACAAGGAGCTCTACTACTACAAAGAAGCAGCATAGCTTGTGCTATACAACCACACTGTGACCAGTTGACTCAGTTATACTCCATTTAGTCAGGTTTTGTTGTAGGTAAGTATTAACCAACCTGTTTAAACTTATACCAAGTACCTAAGGTTTCCAATGTTAACCTTAGGTACTTGGTATAAGTTCAAATCAATGATGTAAACTTTACATCATTGATTTGAAATTATCCATAAAGTGGGTCTGTATAGGTTTTTTTTTTAAATAAGTGTTCTAAAGAATTGGTGAGAGTAGGTATCTGTTCGACGCTAATTAAAAAGCAATAACATCTTACGAGTAAATAGGTATCGTCTGCTGTTTGAAAACAATATCGATTGAAACCCAAGGCCACCTTTACCAATGACGACACATGAAATCTAACATTTCCACTTTCCTTACCTCGATAGATTCCTTTCCACCAAGCTCACAGTCATCTTGAGCGTACATTAATGGTATTGATGCAGCCATTGCGAGTTATTAGTTATTACGAATTAGTAAACTGAGTAAAACAGGAAGGATGATAACCAACTAATTATTTCCTTGACAAAATCCGAATAAATACCACTTGAAGTGTTATTTCAAACTTTACATAAGATAATACACATAAGATAAGTGAAAGGGGTACATTTTATAGATACTAATTAAAATATTTTATACCAAAAAGGGGTATATTTTATACCCTTTTTAACGCACGTGAGCCAAAAAACTCATGAAATCCTTTAAACTTTTTTAAATAATATATATATAATAATAATATATAGTATTTATTACAGAAGTAGCAAAAATAAAAACAAAATTTCAGGAATGAACCAACGACTGTGAACGAGAAAAACTTTCAGTAGAAAGAAACTGAAGAGGCAATAAAGCCTTGAGAGCTATCCGCCACCTTCAAGTTTTAATAAAGCTAAGATGCACATTCAAGAACCTACTTATTCTATTTAAAACTATTTTCTCCTAAACTATTTAAACGTTTTCTGGTAGGTACCTACATAAGAAAATAATTGGGTGGCAGCTGGATTTTTCTAGGACTTTGGGAAATCGAAATTGCATTACGTATGATGCGAGTCCATAAATTGGGAGATTACAAGTCACCTGTCACGCGCAAAGTTATCTTGCGCAGACTCTAGTTCCTTGGTCAATGAACAGATAAGTAAGTGGCACTGTAAAGATGGTTGAAGTGCCAATTAGTAACAAACAAGGATTTTTTTTAGTGTTTATCAAATAGCTTTAGGCGGCTTTAGCTTATTGTTTGTGAATATAGCTGTACATCAGAATAACTTATTCGTAGTGTAAATTCGAACAAAATAGGCACTTCGGTCGAATAATACAGAATTTACAAAATATCCTAGGATTTTTCAACAGAATTCGATCCACGACACAACATTCAAAGTAACAAATGGTTAATATAGTCCATTGGATTTGAATCACACTCAAGTAGTGAAACTTTTTGAACGATATACGCTGCGTGTTTTGTATAAAATCGAATTCATCTTTTGCATTAAACCAGGGCGTCGATTCTGGCAAAACGGTTCGATTGAGTGATCGGTGAATTTGCGTTCTATTTTCAAATTTTTCAAACCAAACTTTACAACTCGCATCGATTTACGCGATCGTTTGAGTCATTTGTGTTACTGGAATCGACCCCCTGTAATGTATATCAAAAGCTCACTGTCTCGCTTCTGTGATTTATTTGAAATGACGAATTCTAATTGGTCCGTCGTGATAATAGAGCGCTGTGATTGGTCAGCAATTGCAGCTTTTCCCGCTGGAATCCCTGCTGTTCTCGCCATTGGCTATCTTGCTTATGGTGAGCTCGGGTCTTATCGATCTGAACGCGGTGTCCATCGAGTCTTCAGACTTTATAACTCCTTGCTTGGGTTTCCAACCTCCTTGATCAAGTCCCACCACTTCAAAATAATGTCTTCTTCTTTTTAGGGTTGTTGCATTAAACACAGAGCGTTAAACTGCTGTGTTACCTAAGTTCATAGTGTAGCGTTCAACTACCAAACTAGCAAAAACTGAGAGGCGATAATGTACACCCCGTTATTATGATGCCAGTTAAGCTACATGTACATGGAACCAAACCCAGATGGAGAATTGGGAGAAAAAATACATACCAAGCCAATAAGTAAAAACTCGTATAAAATCTATGACAAATAATAAAAACTACTTTTCTAGAAATAGTACTTACACTAAACACAGACTTTTATATAATTACTAGCTGCCTGTCCCGGCTTCGCACGGGTGGACTTTTTTTTTAAACACTTTTTTTTTAATACTTATAGCCTATGTTACTCAGGGTGATTATAGCTTTTCAATAGTACATGTACTAAGCCATTTTTTTTCCAAAGACAATTTTCGTTACAATTTGAAATCATCATCATCATCCGGTCTTCTACAACTCGCTCTTCGTGGGAGTTGCAGGTAAGGGCCTCGGGTGTGTGACCCATCGCCCTGGCTGCTAGGGACAACGATCCCTAGGTCGCGGGGTTCAGCCATTTGTGCCTTCCTTTGTAGGCGGCTCCTTAGGCTTTTCGTTGGCCGTAGGATATAGTAATATTACAAGCGAGATAATATCCCTCCGTCACAAAACAAAGGTATTCGGCCTTATTATCGATAATCATTAATCATTGAAAAACTTGAATACACACTAATCATTGGAGAATATTTTCCCGCGCTTTTGCGCAATTGGTGAACAAATCCTACCTGAGAAGTAGAATAGAACCACAGATTATAGATCGCACTATAACAGTTACAATATTCTTCCTCCAAGCACTGGGAGGTTTTTCACCTCATTTCATTCAACGTCCGTCAAGTCAGTCATCAGTCAAATCAAAAAACAAAATTTGCGCGCTTTTCTTTTGTTTTGATTTGGTTTGGTTTGTGATGTGATTCGAAAGGCTTGTCATTTTTTTGAAAATTATTTCGGTTCGCTGTTTTGTTTTATAATGATAACGTAAGACATGATGATAGTGAAGTCAAGGCTAGGCTGCTAGCTAGTGGAGGCGCTAAATAGCAGCTGCCGCATGGAATCATGTTAGTCGAACCGCGCTCTACCCACTGAGAAGTGGGGCCGCCAACTTTTGCTCATTAACTTTACCTAATTTTTCTAAAATATCATTCCTATTAATTTCGCAGACATCCTTGAACCGCTTGAAACTCTTAGCTTGTTATTCTAAACTTAGTTTTTTTTCCTTTCAAGATTCAAGTTGGTAAGTTATAAGTAGGTAAGATAAATATCAATAGAATAACAAGTTCTGAGATTCTAACAAATAGCGAACGGAGTAAAAAACAGATATAACAGTTACCAAAGCAGCTGTTACATCACTTATTCCAAACGATAAACAAACGACGGGGTAAACAAACGCATAAACCCGAATCAGTCTGGCATTGCCATCAATTAGGCTAGTGCTACAGGTAACTTACACTGGTTTCACGGATTGCTAATCGACAGATTGAACATCATCAGCTGATTGACCCGAATTGCTGCTCGGCAATTGGAGTTAAACAGATAACGTTCAGCAATCCGTTATTTAAAGCCATTAATGAACCCTAAACACCAGTCCATTTAGGGTTAGATGCGGTTGGTTTTCGACGCTGCAGCCAAATGTAGAGGCAAGAGTCTGAATGACGCCCTACTGCCAGGACCAGACTTACTCCAGTCACTGTTCGGGGTAGCTGTTCTGTTTTTTCTGGACTGGCAATGACTGTTCTGAACTGGCACCTAGACTCACCTAGCTTAAAGACGTTTCAAAGTGAACTGAATAAATAACACATTTGATTTTTTTTGTTTTTTACAAGCTCTTCTTAGTTTAGGCTATTTTTTTGGGGTTTGGTGTGAATTGTCCACAATATAATATGTTTTCTTTCAGTAACGGCCTAATATCGCCCATCAAAGTTGTCCATCGATCACGACCTGAAACGAGAGTCATGTTGAATGCATATGCCCTTAAGTTTTGGGCATAGCAATATTTGGAGTGGAAGCGGGCCAAAGTTTGAAAAAATAAATCAAAAGCCAGCTGTTAGTGTTGTATTGTTATTTTTTTTTTTTTTAATTTATTTATCTTCTAAAAAATACATAATCTAATTATTATAAATAGCACTAAAGAAACCACTATAGTTTGTGGAGTAATTAAATTAAATTATAACGCAGGCAGTGTACCATTGCAGAAGTCGTTTCAATTGTAGTAGCATTTTTTATAAGTAAGTCAGTCAAGAGGACAATAAAATAATAAGTATGTTTGGCCAGAGCGTAGCAAGCACACATAAGTATATATATTCTAAATCTATAGGCTGCGCCAGTTAATTCAAAATTTTTCGCAAGACTTGAACGACTCAAAGAACTTAACGTTAGCCAACGCTTTCAGTCATCAAAATTAGTAGTATAGCGTGTAGCGAGTTAAAATTATTGTTATGAATTTAACAATAACTGGCTTAAAAATAACATATAAATTTTGCGGACAATCCACACAACACTATCTAGCCCCAAATTAAGCAGAGCTTGTACTGTGGGAAACAGATAGCTGGTAAAATACTTATACAATTTTTTTTAAATTCAATATGACACCCAGACAGAGTACAAACATCTGCGTTCACCACACAATTATTTGTTCTTGGTGGGGATTGAAACCACGACCTACGCCGCAAAAGGCAGAGCCAACTGAACCGTACCCGAAGTCCGTGTTGAAGATGAATGGTATGATTTACGGTTAAAGCATACTGCTTCAATTTCGCTCTTCAAAATGTATAGGAATTTGAAATATGTGTAATTGTGATTCCAATTTTGAAAATAATTTAAAGGAAATTCTCTTAAATGCTAGGTATAGGTGGCTTAAAATCGGCTTGCCCAATTTTTTATTCTTCGTGTTTTTTTTTACAACTAGCCGAGTGAACAATCATATCGCCCACCCGATGTTAAGTGGTAACCATTGCTAATAACAAAGCATTGTCTCGCAGGTCAGTAACGAGCTCTACTATGCACTCCCTGCGTACATCAACTTGAAGCAATAATTGCATAAGTACCTTTTTTTACAATAAAGTAGAAAAATAAGGAGCCCACCTGATGAGAAACTGCTATTGTAAATGATTTAAATTCAATTTAGTAACAGAAGCCCTTGGCCCTTACAGAAGTTATTACCTGCCCCGTATCTACTAAAAATACATCAGTTTCACGGTGAATAAACATACTACAACCCGGCTTATTCAAATCCTTCCAATCTCCAAGTAAACTCCAAGAAGGAGCGTCAACTTGAACTCGGTCGTCCAAAACGTGCGCGGGCGCATGGTTCGACGATACAACTGTCAGTAGCGCTCGATCGATGAAAGCTGTTGCACGTGTGCTGAGTTCTCAAATTATTGATCGTTGTAAAAAATCATTTTTGTGATCCTGTGAAGCTTTGACTAGTGTTTTGACATCGTGTATTCGACTCAGTGGATTGTTTTGTGTGACTTTACCATTACTGACTATTACCGGTACGTATATTATTGCTTATTTATTATTATCTATGATGCACTAATGTCATTCTTAGATAAGAGTGGTAGTGATTTGGTTAACATAGTCAAACTGACATAAAATGTATATAACCTCTGACCCTAATAATATAAACGTGAAAGTTTGTAAGTATGGATGGATGAATGGATCTTTGTTCCTCTTTCACGTAAAAACTACTGAATGGGTTTTAATGAAACTTTACAATTATATAGTTTATACCTAAGAATAACACATAAGCTACAATTTATAAAGATATTATAACTCTCATTTGACTCCACTAACTCATAATAAAATATGTTTTTTTTTGTTACAGAAATACGCACTGACCAACGTGTTATCTATAAGTGAAACGAACAAAACATCGGTGTTCTTAGTTTTAGGCGCATGTTCTTCTAGAATAGTCCAAGAGATCACATTGTACAATCATTTTAATCAAGTTTTAACATCACAATATCAAAATAACTTTCACATTATTAAATTAAAAAATAAAAATGTTTTCAACCACTCACACACATCCACCCTTCACTCACACACGCACACATAGGAAATATTGTCACCCACACAAGTTATTTTTTTGCTTTAAACACTTTATACAATATTTATTACAAAACTGTATATATTTTGAAAGGTCTGATTAAAATTAATAGATATATGCTTTTATATACAGATATTTAAAACATAACTTTAACATTGATATAAAATTTGGAAATAACAACAACCAATAATTATGATTACTTTGGCTCGTTGCTTGCAAAACAGATCTGTTACGTAGGTACTAAGCTAAAGGATTATCAACACGATAATAATAGCAGACCTTTCATCTACCTTGTAAGAGAGTGGAACAAATTCTTCGTAACCAAAATATAGATTGAAAATAACTTATCCGTAAAGTCTAAAGCTATATTAAAACTATGGGTTCGTCTCTTGAATAGATGTACCTAATAGATGCCCTACTCAGACAGGAACCTTACGTACAGTTTATCTATGTAGTGACCACTACTAAAATAAAATAGCTACACCTTAACACCTACCTATAGATATAAGGTAGATTCCTGAGTCAGTAGGTAAGTACCTACTTACAAATTAGCTGGCAAATGCCAGCTAATTTGTTTTCAATTGAATTGTATTAGTTGGTACATAGCCTATCATCTTTATAAAGAGATTTACCATCGTTACTTGCTACAGTTAATTACTGATCAGTATGTAAAGAATATATTATGCTTTTAAGTGTGCCCTATGAATTTATTTGATTTTGTACGAATAAAGTTAGTTTCAAAGTATTTTAGTTAGTAATAGGTTTTTTAATTGCGTTTGTAATGTAGGCAGGTAGGTAGGTAGGTAGCAACCTACGTTTATAGCTGTTATTATTATGAAAATATAATCATGACAGTAACTGTGTTGTTTTTTTCTCAATTATTTAAAGTAGGTTCTTGCGAGTATGTATTTCCTGGCTAATTATTAATACTTTCGATTTGAGGACATTTTAGGTACAGGGTATCAACCGGGACGTCATAAATAACGGGACTACTGTTAGCAAGATTACGGCCCGTATGGCTACGCAAAATCACCTGTCACGCACTAAAAGAGGCTCACAAACGCGCGCGACTCCAGGCTTCGATAACGAAGGAAGACATCGTACGCTGCGCGGATTTTATGATGATTTGGACACGAAATTACACTTCGACAACAAACACGAAGTAGGTACGTCGCGAAATTGTAAACAGCCTGCATGCACCTTTGCAAAATTTTGACAGCTTCCGAATGTTATAATTTGTTTTTTGTATGCCCGAGGCCCGCGCAGGCTACAGTTTTCTAAATCAAACTAACTCGTCTCTCGAGGCCAAGTCCGAATAAATTTTTGGTAGGTCGGACTATAAAAATATTTGAAGGCCGGGAATCCATTTTCCTGATTTACTTGCTCATTAAAATAATGCTTGTTATGATTGGCGGTGGTTACACGTATATTAGTATCATAATGATTATATGATACCGTTGGCGAAAAGTAAAAAAGTGCCTATTGTTAATGTTATTACTATGGGAACCATATATGCATAACTGAAGATATGCTTTTTAAATAAATATAATATACTTACTAATATTTTTTATTACATTTTTTATTTTCCACGCGTAAATGTTTATCCTTGATTGGAATCGAACCCTCAACCTAGACTTGTTGGGAAAACGTGGAAATGCTTTTTTAAAAACAAGAAAATTAATTAAAGTTGAATTAATTTAATGCTTAGATCTATTACAAGCAGTGGTTTAGTACAGAATGAGATAAAACTCGACCAACATCCGTTGAGTCTAGACAGCTTGCATCAGCAGAATCCGGGTGGTCATTTGCGTAGGCGTTTAGTGCTAACCATAGATTAAAGTGCTTAGCTTGCAGTAAAGATTGAACGGTTAGTTGGTGCTGGCAACGTAACTCCTCCCTCCGTAAGTTCGAGATCATCTGAAGGATGAGGATTATCTCGAGTTTTCCCCATAAAACATGATTTTCTTATTCTATCCTTAAATGCTAACAATAAAACACAAATTAAAACAATGACACAAAATACAGTGGTTCCTATACTAACACTTTTATAATCTAAAGCACTATAATAATTTTCACTAACACTAGTTTCACTTCCACTTTTCTGCAATAAGTAATTCAGGAACTGGATGTCGGCAAGATCGATCCCGTTGAGGTTGACCGGTTTTCTCAGCATATCTGATGGGCTTGGTATTATTTTTGGCAATTTTATTACTGGAAACTTCCTGTAGGCTACTTCTTTCCCTTGACTCTGATGTTTCCTTAACTTCAATTCCTTGATCTTAACTAGGCAATCATCGTCCATAGTTAACAGGTTGGTTCCACTAATCGTTTCTTGGGTAATCTCGTTGTCGCAATACTTGGTAAGTAGTGTTTCAGTTTTTGTGTAAATGATCCAACTGTTGGGTTGTACTAGATCAGCTCGTATGTCATCAATAATAATGGGGACTGGATGGCAGCTTGAAATATTTGTGGAAAATTTCATAAGTTCTGTTATGCAATCGTCTTCGATCAGTGATGAAACATCGTTTTCAAAGCATAGGTAGCGGGCTTCATCGACTTCGCGGCATGACTGGGAGAGCGGCTTCGCTTTCAACCCTTTCACAAGGACATACGGGTATTTGGGAAGGATAAGAGAGGTAAGGCCAGTGACTTTATTGTGAACTGGTAATGGAAACAATTTATAATAATTAAAAAGTCCGTTTTGAATCAAAGGAATGTGCATAATGAATTTTATCTGATTTTGTTAATACGCCTTGGTTTCTATACACTGTTCTAATTTTACAAAATTTTCGATTTTTGCTGGAAATACTAAGCTCTCCGTTTTCTCAATTTCCTTAAACAATAGTATTAACTCTTCCGTGTCGACAATTGATTGATGTAACAATTTAACCTTAGCGAAAGCAACAGCCGTTTCAATCTCATTCAGTCGAATATACAGTGTTTGAAAGTTGTGCATAAAAATGTTGTATATGTGAATTATTTTATTACTGGCTTGTGATAGCTTTGATCCATTTAAACTACGATTTATCTCTTGAATACTGTCTTCAATTTGAATGAAATTGTTTTTGGTAGAGTTCGCTATTTTTGTGAACGTACCCACCATTTCGGTAACTATTGTCAATTTATTAGATATCCGGTCTTGTTTAGTCTTTACTTCATGAATCAACTTTTCGTACATAACAGCATCGTCATTGTCAAGATTACCTGTGATCGTCTTAATCAATGAACCGAGTGGATTTAATAATCCACGCTTAGATCTTACCGATGGAATCAATTGCTTATACTTTACTACCGTTATATTCATGATGTAATCCGTTTGTGACTCTACTCCACTGAAGTCTGAGTCAAAAGCTTTGATGTCGAAACAGCTTTCTACTTGACCTTTTAGTCTTACATAGCTATCTATAGTTGCTTTTAGTTCTTCATAGATAAGCCTTAAATCTAAGATCTTAATGACAGTCCATGAATCATGACTGACTACCGCTTGACCTTCCTTTACAGGTAGCAGCCCTGGGTTCTTGTCAATTGGCTGCAGATGAAGGGCCTGGCTGCGGATCACTTGGACCGCCAGGAGGATTAACCTGTGGAGGACGCCTGACATCTTTAATTGGAACTTTAGTATTTCTGTTATTCGTTACAACGGGTACAATGTTTCTTTCTATAGCTCCGGTAACCTGAGCTCTCTGATATCGGGGCTTATCCTTACTACGTCTAGTGTTTACTCCTTTAACAAAGACTGTATCGCCTATGTCTATGTCGAAATCTTTCTCGCCACCACGTTTCTCTATTACAGCTCTCTTTTTATCGATTATTTTATCTGTCAAATATTCATACAAATGCTTTGTCCTTCTTACGTGTTCTTTAACCATCTGTTGAGTAAACTGTTTGTTGAAATCTACATAAAATGCGCTATTGGATTCGGTGTGCCCAAAGACTACTTCGAATGGAGTCAGATCTGTAGTAGAGTGAATCGTGTGGTTATATGACATGACTGCATAACTCATGACAGATGCAGCGTCCGTTATTTTCTGTTCGTACTTAGCAATACGGTATATCTCTATAATAGTTGAATGGAATCTTTCAACTATCCCCATAGAGTTGGGATTATGAGGGGTACCGATGTGAAGGTTGATTTTATAGAATGACAACATTTCCTTCATCAACGTATTATTGAATTCCGTACCGGGGTCAGAACTAATTTTACTAGGTGTTCCGTACAAAGAGAAGTACTTTATCAGAGCTCTAACTGCTTCAGGAGTGGATTTGGCGCTAATTTCAAATGCCTGACCTAATTTGCTAAAAGCATCAACTATTGTGAGATAATGTTTTCCGTCAATCGAGAATGTGTCTATAAACAGTTCTTGGAATGGTCTGGTTTGAGTTTGTGACAACTGTAACTCTGGTTTTAGTGGTTTACGATCGTATTTCATTTTCTTACAGAGTTCGCATGCATTAATAATGCTAGACACCGTTTGGTCCATGTTGTTCCAATAAAAGGTACGTCTAAGATGTACTAACGTTTCTTTAATTCCCCTGTGACTGTTCTTGCCTACGTGGTACTTAAGTACAACGTCTCGTTGCTCTTGTTCGTTCTCTACATAAATTACTCTTTTAGTACACTGATAAAACTTTACAGTTCCTTTCTGAAATAGCAATAAAGTTGCCTCTGAAAACTGCTTTCGGTGTAAATCGTCTTCAAAATAAAAGAAATATTTTATTTTAGGCCTAATATATCCCTTCAGAAACCTTTTAACTAGATCCAGATTATTTAAAGGTAGATGAACCTCTAAAACCTTTTGTTTATGCCTAGACAAATCTTTAACTGCTAATTCGTCTCTATTCCAGGTATGTACAAGTATCTGGTTCGGCTTGGTGTCTACAGCCTCTTGTAAGATAAGCATACCGTCTGTGTCTAAATCGCGGGCTGAGTGTACCGTGCCTACGCTTCGGTCGTCGTGTCCTTCGGATGCGGATGCGGTGGTACTACCGACAGATGGGTTCGAATAGGGGGATCTAGGACGTTTACCCTTTGTTGAATTCTCCGAACCGGATGAAATTGTTATCGGAGATGGCGTTCGCTCGCGTGGGGTAGAGGCGCGAGAGGCCCTGTTCGGATATTTACTTTCTTTCTTGTCAAGATTAACCTTCATCGAGACGTCGTCGTGATCGCCTAAAGCGTTAAGTCTAATTCGTGACAAAGCATCAGCGTTACAATTTTGTTTTCCTTCCTTGTGTTTAATATCGTAATCAAATTCAGATAGTCGCAATTTCCATCTAGTGAGTTTACTGTTAGGTTCCGTGATCGATTTGACCCAAGTAAGTGGTCTATGGTCAGTATAAATTATAAATTTCTTTCCGTATAAATATGGTCGAAAATGCTTTGTAGCCCAGACTATAGCTAAAAGTTCCTTTTCAATCGTACTATATCGCGTTTCAGCATCGTTTAATGTACGGCTGGCGTAGGCTATCGGTTTATCGCTACCAATGGGTCCCTGTGAAAGGACAGCGCCAACTGCAAAGTTTGATGCATCCGTCGTAAGTACGAATGGCTTAGTAAAATCGGGAAACTGTAAGAGCGGTGCGTTGGTTAAAAGCTCCTTACATTTTTCGAATGCATCTATATATTCCCTTTTTGTATGATCAATTTTATTTTTCTTTTTCAGGCATGATGTTAGTGGCTGTGTAAGTTTGGCAAAGTCTTTTATAAATTTCCGGTAATAACCTACCAAACCAAGAAAACTCTTAATTTCAGTGGATGTTCGTGGTATCGGAAAATTCAAGACTGCTTTTATCTTGTCGTTATTGGGCATAAGACCGTTTTTGGTGATGGTGTGCCCCAGATATAAAACTTCTTTCCTTAGAAACTCACATTTATCGAGTGTTACTTTTAGATTCGTTTCCCTAAGGCGATTGAATATTTTACGGAGTTTCTCAATATGTTCATCTAGACTTGATGAAAAGACTATGATGTCGTCAAGATACACTAAACAGTGGATACCCTGAAGGCCTCGCAATACGTTATCCATAGCCCTTTGGAACGTTGCAGGCGCCGTTTTTAATCCAAATGGCATCCTTTTAAACTCGTAATGACCTGACTGTGTTGTAAATGCAGTCTTTGATCTATCCGCTTCATTTACTTCAATTTGATGATACCCGCTAGCAAGGTCTATTGTGCTAAAATATTGTGATTTGCCGATCTTATCAAAGAGGTCGGTTATATTGGGCAACGGGTATTTATCATCGACTGTGATTTCGTTGAGGCGCCGATAATCGATCACCATCCTAAATTTCTTTTCTCCAGATGCATCTGCCTTTTTAGGTACCAGATGAACCGGGGCACTCCACGGTGAGTGAGAGTCTGCTATTACGTTATCAGCCAAAAGTTTATCTACTTGATTTTGAATTTCCTGATTTACTACAGGTGGGTGACGATAAGGCCGAATGTAGATGGGATCCTCATTCGTAGTCCGGATGTTGTGTTTTACCTGATTAGTAAAAGATAATGGTAGCCTGTCACAATAAAATATGTCGCGGTATTCGTGGCATAATTTGTAAACACCATCATGTTCTTCCTTGTTCATATGGTCTAGTCTTAGTTTTCTTAGATTTTCTTTCAATACCTCGTCTTTCGATACCTCATCCTGGACAAAGTTAACCACACATTCTTCATTATTAAATATCGTAACATTTAATGGTTCCTTGCAAGTGATTATAGCCTTTTCGTCCGATGTATTTTGTATAATCGTTTCCGCAAAGTAGTTCTCACACTTTACAAGAGCGGTAGGCATACGGACGCCTTCCCTAAATTGCAGGAATTCTAATATCGCATCACCGTGTTGTAAGTTGGTGGGAATCCTAACTCTTGTTTCAGATCGCGGTTCGATACAAAGTTCATAAGGTGGGTTGTATATGATCGGGATGGCCGCATTATGTGTCAATAACATCTGATTACACATGTCGATGTTTGCTCCTAGCTTAGATAAAAGGTCAGATCCTATCAAGCCATCATATCGTCCGTCAACATCATAGATGTAAAATTTGTGAGGCAATGTGCTTCCGAAAGTCTCTAACAACGGAATGTATATTATCTCATCATGCATGCTCTGAGCATGTGTGCTAATAACTGTGAACGGCTCGTAGTATTTATGTTCGCTGAAAAATGTATTAGCTTTGGCGGGACTTATGAAGGATCTGCTACTTCCAGTATCGATGAGAAACTTAGCATTGATTTCAGGAATCAACACGTGAGGTAGTTTTAAAATACTATCGCAGTAGTTTAAACTAATCACTTCACCACATCCTTCGAGGCTGTTTCCTGAAAATTTACCGGACGGATGTTTTCCGGTTGGACGTCTTCCGGATGTGCGGAATCTGTCTCATCTATGTTTTCCATGTAATGGCACTCGTTAACTACATTACCACCATACGCTTCATTCATACCATAACCATAGTCATAATAATTGTCATAATCAGAATTATTTTCCGGAAACAGTGGAGTTTCTTCCAAACAATAAAGCTCATTCTCAATCATATTTTGTCTTACCGGCGCTGTGCGCATCGTTACGTCAGGTTCTTGTAACCTAGAGTCCTGTACCTGTCGCGGTGTGCCAAATTTGTGTTGGTTGCCTAACTGAGGTTGGTTCTGAATACCGAACTTAAAACCTTGTTGCTGTGGGATACCGAACTGATAACCGCCATATTGGAATGGTGCGCGAAGCGAGGGAGCCTGGCCGAAATTCCGTTGAGGAAGATTTGGTGTTGAACCAAATCGATAACCGTGCGTGGGCGGCGCGAATCTCATTTGTTGAAAGTTTGGTCTAAACCCTTGACCTTGAGGAATGCCAAATTTAAAATTAGACTGTGGAATAACGGGTCTAAAATTATTTTGCATCGAGTTAAACGTTGGTTTATAGCCTTGATGCATTGAGTTAAAAGGTGGTTTATAGCCTTGAGGCTGCGGCACAGCTGGTTTCGATAAACCTTGTGGATTATGTGAGGTTGATTGTTGTAATGACGTTTGTTTTGATTGCTTATTTTTCGAATCGTATTGAAACTTGAAATTCACTTCCTCAGTTACAATGCTCAAAGCATCTTCCAGGTTAGTGCAACCCTTAAGACGTACTATACGAATCATGTCTTCCGATAATATATACAGAAAGACATTTAACGACGTGTTGTTGTATACGATCATTTTTGCTGCCTTGATTCCTTCATCGGTAAGCCTATTTACTTTCGCGAACAAAGAACTTCTAACGTTCTGAATTCTATGACAAAACTGCATGTACGTTTCACTTTGTTTTAGTTTTAAAGTTTCAAGTTCGATCGCAATGCACTCTTCCGATCGAGGGTCACCGAAATGTTGCGTAAGAAGTTCCTTAAGTCGGTCACATGACTTGACTTCTGGGTGGTCGCTAAGTAGAGTCGCAGCTCTACCAGTAAGTCTACTCGATATGGCATGGAATAGGTATAATTCCTGTTCAAGGCTGCCTGCAATTATGCTACCACTCAGTACATAATCACATTTAGATATAAATAAGTTCAATAAATTTTGCTCACCATCATATTTAGGGATGATAGATAACGTTTCCTTAGGAACCGCTTTAACAGACATTTTTATTTATTTTTATAACTTAATATTACACTGAATCACCTATTTATGTGCGAATCAGCTTGCCTATTTTAGTGCAACTTAGTCTACTTGATTTACCAATTTAAGTGTAAATCAATTTGCCTATGTTAGTGCAACTTACTCTACTTGATTTACCAATTTAAGTGCAAATCAATTTTGCCTATTTTGGGGCTACTAATAACTACACAAATTAATTACGTCTAACAAATTCGCCTATGTTTAGTGCAAATTAGTTTACCAATGTAGTGCAAACAAAATCAGATAAACGCAATTAATAAGCTCGACGATTTGAGTTCGAGAGATAAGGTTGGAAAAGACACAGGAATATGAAAAACAGGAAGTGAAAAGGTTTACTCACAAGCTGCTCGATCCCATGTCCTCCTTGAAACTGCTAGCCACTTTGTTTCACACGCTACCGAGAGTCGAATTTATTTGGTTCGTTTCCACATCCGCGTATAGTCGGTTTTCATACGAGTTTCTACTTTCGTGAGACCAATTTTAGTGTTCGCGATCGCAGATTTTCGGGAAAATCGTGGAAATCCTACCGGCTGCGCCAGACTTGTTGGGAAAACGTGGAAATGCTTTTTTAAAAACAAGAAAATTAATTAAAGTTGAATTAATTTAATGCTTAGATCTATTACAAGCAGTGGTTTAGTACAGAATGAGATAAAACTCGACCAACATCCGTTGAGTCTAGACAGCTTGCATCAGCAGAATCCGGGTGGTCATTTGCGTAGGCGTTTAGTGCTAACCATAGATTAAAGTGCTTAGCTTGCAGTAAAGATTGAACGGTTAGTTGGTGCTGGCAACGTAACTACCTACAGCACAGAAGAAAAAAGACACACTGTCACGGCTCAGTTTACCAACAGAGCTGTGAGAAAAGTCAGCCCTCCAACGGGTTGGTAAAGTCGTAATCACAGAGTATCGTAATAATTACAACATGGTCGAAATTAAAAGTATTGTTTCGCTGAATAATGCACTGCGCACTTGCCAAACATCAAACACCAACAAAACTATCAAAGAAAAAAAGAGTACGGTGCGAGTTCTTCAGATCGTGTGATATCTAAAATTACCTTTGTCTTAATGCTAATTACACAAAGCCATAAAAACAAAGTTATGTAAAAAGGATACACATCTGGGCAAAGTGCATATAGTCCACCGTCCCACTCATTAGTTTAACAGTGAGGAAGTGAGTCGGGTTGGAGAGACGGGCGGCCACGGCTGCATCATCAATGGTGGCCTCCATTTCAACCGAGTTATTATCATTTTCACCTGTAAGAAGTTGTTTAGACAGAGAGGCAGAGAACATGTTATGCCAACCTCACAATAGTCAAACTTATGAAGGCCACACAAATTCGTTCCTACATCCTTAAAATCATTATATATTGTAAATTGCTGTAAGAGCGGATTTAGGGGATGTTTTGGCATGTATTTAGAGGGTTTTCAAAGCAAAATTTGCTACAAACCTGCGACAAATACGACGAAGATAGTATTTTTCTGTTTTGATAAAATAAATGTTTGGTTTCGTAATTGGTGACTGATGGTTACCAAAGCGTGACCTGCAAGGCAATGCTTCGTATTATGCGATAGTTACTTCTTAAAATCAAGTATTTCATAATATGTACTTTTAAATCAGCAAGTTGTTTATTAACATTTTCGCAAATAAGGCTCTGCTAATCAACTTCCGTTTATAATGTAGGTTCTTCAAACCCACGCGTTTAGATCCAAATTAAAGGTCAATTTGACCTATTTTGATTACGCCTGACATCATCTACTGATTCGAGACCATTGTTAACTTAAATGAGATTAATTTACTCCATTAATCTGTTTTTAGTTAGCTTAGGGGGCAAAGCGATCGTCTGTCAAAGTCAAAAGAGTTACATTTTAAAATGACAAAACAATAATATGTCTCTTAATTCAGTTGGTAGTAAGTAGCTCTTACTTCTGCGTGAAAAGATTTTAAGTGCGCCTCAAAGAGGCTCCTTTCGTGCACTTCACACTAAGTGTGACACTAATTTTTTGACAATAAGTCTTATTGTCAAAAAATTATGAAAAATGAAAACACTTTTCCGCACTTTTCCTAGAAAACGGAAACCTTGAAAATGGGGCTACATTCAAGTAAAATAGGTCACATGTCTTCGGACCCAACCTCCGACCCACAGACTACTCCGACCTTCCGTCACAGCTTCGATACGTTGGCTCACTGCCAAGACAGATATTCAGTATCAATTTATTGGGTGGTCTAAGTAAGGCTCACTTTTGTTCAAAGGTTTGACGTTTGAACTTTGTTTGAAAGTCTGTCTTGAATTTCTGCCTTACCTAAGTACGAGTACAATTAATCGCGAGTCCCGAAATTCCAGACATTAGTCCCTTCCTGCTTAGAAATGTTCTGTTATTGTGCTCATTGTGGCCTGATTTGTGGAGGAAGTAGCAAGCGGTGGTGGGTTTTTTGAAGATAATATTAATACTAGCACACTATGTCTATATTATGCTGCAAAGTGTAATACAAAAGTACAATTTTGTCAAAACCCATATAATGTCAGCATTTCTTTTCTCGTCTTTATCCCACTTCATGTGGAATTCTCTTCACTCTTCAATCTCCTCTATTAGCAATAGTTTCAGCAGAAATCCTATATATAACATACAATAGAGAGAGACAAATAGGCGAAACGAAATGTTGTAAATGAAGTGGGACTTTGATCAGAAGTTCTATCGTTTGTGTTTAGAAATGTTTCTGTAAGTTTTAAGTTCCTTATCCAATGATTATAAATAATTTAGTTAAGATTAGGTATTTCATGTATCTACCTACTATTGCAAATATTCCGTGAGAGATGCCGAGATCATTGTGATTTCGGCGAGATCTCTGCAAAGTGTTGCGACGGGGGCTGAAAATGTACTCACGTATATTAACCGTGTAAAACAGCTCTTTTCCTTTCTCGCTTAAAGTATCCAGCACTAGAAGTCAGTCTGATGATCAAAGCATTGCAACATTTTCCAGCTCATTACAGACGATGGAAGGCCTAATACAGTATGCTACATTTGCCATGCACAATTGCAGAGATGTTATAGATTTATGGACAAATGCCAGAAAACGGGAGATATCCTGACAGAACTACTTCTAAACAACATTGAGGTATGCATTGAATTTTTCTAATTTTCATAAGCCAGTACTCACAAATGGTGAAGGAAAGTAGGCTAGTTTTAATTGTCTTCTCTCTTAGCTTAGTAGGTTAGCACATCTGATTAGGGCTAAGAAGCTGATAGCAGACAAAATGGACAAAAAAAGTCTTAACCCTTAGGTAGGCTGAGGTAGGCCGAGGTTTATACACAGTAGTTGGTTTTTACAGATTACCCCAAATATGGTTGCTGAAATAAAATTGATTGGAAATCCGGTTTAGTTGAAAAAACATTTTTTATTTCCAAAACTAAGGAGTACTCTAGCAAGTATTATACCATTTTGGAATCCTGGATAAATGCGCCATTTTTAAAAGTTACATGCCATGATAGTGTAGTACATTTTTTTTGCGGTACAGACGGTTAAAGTTGGGTGATGTAATTATCTGAAATGAAATGTTGGCCAAATCTCCACGATTTCATTGAAAACTGAGGCAGTTATGGCTTAATTTTGAATTGTAATTTACAGAAGGGTTATTCATGCTTACGTTGCAAAAAAAAGTTTCATGAAAAGTTAATATTTGTAGTCACAGGACTTAAAAGATCATCACAGGGTGTCAGTTTTTCTTGTTTTTTTAAAATACTCATAACTCGAAAATTACATGACAAATATTTTTTTTTATATTTTTTAGATAGCTGTCATGACTTGGCTTATCGTCCGTTTTCGGTTGGACGTTGACTTATGGGACACCCTGTATACAGCAAGGAGTTCCCCAGGTCTCTGAACCAACTAAGGTAAGGAAGTTATAAGTAATTGTTATTTAAATTATATTACATACATTGTACAGGTGAAAAATTACTTGCCCTATATGATCAAAACTGAGCTTTAAGTTTTTTTCTTATTTATTTTGTTTATCTAAGGCACTAACAAAAAATCATTATAAAATTCTAAAATCTTAAGTGAACAATGCATTGTGTTTCCCCTTATTAAATGTTTAATAGTTATTTATATTTAATGCTATTCTTTAGTTCTACATAAATCCTTTCACCGCACTTGTTTCAAAGAACACACTTGGTTTGGGGGGTGGGGGTGGATCCTCACCGGGACCGCTTACCTATAACTCATGAAACGATTCATAACAACATAATATATTACAGCAAAAATGATAAAATTTTGTAACACAAAATGTGTGTGTAATGTATATAAAAAAAGTATAAGTAGGTATCGTATCAGCTATCTAGTTTCTATAGTACAAGCTCTGTTTAATTTGGGGCTAGATAGAGTTGTGTAGATTGTCCACAATATTTTTATTTTATTTATTTTGGATTGGCGTGTAATGGATTGAGGACAATAATGAATTTACCCAGGTATTTAATCTATGTATGAGGTAGGTACATCACAAAATACCAACTTCCTTCCTACAATAATTATAAATGCAAAAGTTAATAAAGTTGTTTATGTTTTTGAATGTTTGTGGCTAAAGACGTGGTCGCGCGCAGACTGGAGCAGTTGTTGAGAATTGGAGACAGCATCGCTAACTACCCTCACTTCATATTTGTCCGTAAACACATGAAACGTATGTGTTATGAATGATCGCGAGAATTTAAAAACTATCTATTTCAATGATCGATATAAATTTGTAAAAGGTAAACGTATTTGCGTTAATTGTTTAGATAACTCGCACATTATTGCAAATTGCACTGAGTCCATGCGCTGTAGTGAATGCAGTCGCAGTCACCATAGCTTGTAAAAATTTTTTTTTCTTTTGAAATGTTACCAAGGATGGAGCAAGTATTATTATTATTTACTGCAGTTTTTGCAAAACCATTATGCAAACGATAGACAACTTACACAATTAATTAATTATAGAAATCAACCTAAGATAATTGTGTTAGTTATAACTTATAAATCTATTGTTAGTACTTATTATTAGTACTTATGGCCCACTTGATGTTGAATTTCTTAAAACCTACCCCATAAAGTCACCACTAATAAAAAAAAGCTCCACAGTAATCCCGTTTCGTCCCGTTCCTGTCACGGGCTTGCCACATCCCCTTCAAGCTGTCACAGAGCTGTCAAAGTCCTTCACTCGTAAAATAGCACACAATGACTTTTGTTTGAACTGTGCAAAATGTTCTTTATTTACTAGCCAAATAAGACTAAGGAATTGATCAGATTATGCTAATATTATGATTAAGCCTGGTTTCCACTGCGAGCGG
Organism: Thera obeliscata; assembly: GCA_947578465.1. Lineage (NCBI taxonomy): Eukaryota > Metazoa > Arthropoda > Insecta > Lepidoptera > Geometridae > Thera > Thera obeliscata. The sequence goes on from CANPUM010000016.1 coordinate 305,947, forward strand.
AACGGACCCCTTAATGACTCCGTTGAACTCGCAAACGCAAACTGCATACTTGTATTTCCATTTCTGCACATATTGAGCATGTCATACCTGTGGATTAGGCTGACTAAGCTGTCAGGATGGTATAGGTTAATTCCATCTAAAACCCTGTCCCAGGCACTATAGCGTCTTGTAAATAGAGCTTGTAATTCATTCGTTTTTGTGTGACAGGTAATGTTGACGTAACCGTAAAAATGTTTTTTATTGGCAAGTGAATTATTTCATAAAAGTTCTATGAGACAATACCGCAGAAGTAAAGGTCTGCGCACATCTAGGCGAAAAATCTGTCAAATATGACAGTGGTATTTTACAGCGTTTCAGCTGATCGCCATCGCCGTCGCCTAGATGTGTACAGGCCATAGGTTAACTTCACACGACAATGTAGTTTAACGTTGATTTTGTTTTGAACTCCACATGAAAAGCTTGTCCCGTTTAAAAAGTTGTCTGGAAAGTCTACTCTAGGTATACACTTAAAATGATTGCCTAAGAAACTGTTCAATCTTAGCTACATGTTAATTTGTGCTCTGACGTTGCTGGTATTCACGCTAGTTTTTAGAGGACAAGTAATTTTGAATATTTGTGTTGGTATTTAATAATATTTGTGAGCATTGTATAAAATTATGCTTCATTAATATACTAAAAAGAAAATGTAGGTAGTTACTTGTAATTACATTATTAATAACTGAGGGTTGAAGACAGATAACATGAACATAAATAAGTTTAGTGATTTTACGTGTATGAATTTTGCGAGTGAGAAGTAGTCTAGCTATTTAGTTATTTTAGATGTGGTTCTAATAAAAATATATTATTACCGCACAATAATCCTTCTTTTGCAGCCATTTCTCTAGCCATTAAAAATGCCTCCTCATCAGGAACTACTTCGAAATGATCAAGAATACTCTCATCAAATGTCTTGGGTATTTCTTGGCCTCCAATGCCTTCTATCTGAGAAAGAATATTTACACAAAGAATAGGGTTTTGCAGGTAAGTTAAAGCAACTTTTTCCACTTTGGAAGTGTCTGTCGCGCAAACTATTCAGTTTAGAAAAAAACTATATTAGAAACCTCAACATCATTTTTGAAGACCTATTCATAGATACCCCACACGTATGGGTTCGATGAAAAAAATTTTTTTGAGTTTCCGTTTATGACGTATAAAAAAAAAACTACTGACTAGATCTCGTTCAAACCAAATATCGTTGAAAGTTTACATAGTAATGTACAACATATATTTTTTTTAGTATTATCATTCTCTTACTTTAGAAGTTAGAGGGGGGGGGACCAACTTTTTTTATCAAACCTTCATTCAAACGCGCGGGAATTGAAGCAATAAGTCTAACTAAAGAGCAAAACTAGGCATAAATATATTTTCTTAAACATGCGTGGAAATATTGTCATTACTTTTGAATATAGAGCACGCGAAGAATCATATTTACGTAGACTGAAAAACCAAAATACTACAGGAAATTTATGTTTGCCTCCGATAAGATATCGATAATAGTAATTGATACGGCAGGATTTAATAGTGGCAATGCAGGCCCTGTAGTGACGGATACATATAGGTACAGTGCGGCTCAGTCGGTTCGGTAGGGTTTGTTGACACACCGATAAACTTATTTGTGATCGACTAAATCAAAACTAGTAAACTCTGCGTACCGTCTAGACGTCCGTAGTTCATCTTTCTAAGTCCTAAACGCGATTATAATGGATACTGATGATGTGGAGGAAAATACCGCGTTACTCAGTGAACGGACTACAACTAACCGCAACTCGAGAGAATCGTTGGAAACCATAGTATTTGAAAGCAAGATGATGAAGACTTCAACTCAGTCTGGTGACCTGGCAGCGACTTGGGGCGGCCGACGGTCCCTGCCTGACTCAGTATTTGTCTCTGTCTATTGTATGGAGAAAAGATGAGACAACAACTCTAACTACGTAACGTATTTTTGCCGTCTTATATTTTCTCCATACAATAGAGAGAGACAAATAGGCGAAACGAAAACAACATTTGGTAACGAAATGTGGTAGCAAAACTCCGACTTCGGGTACAGAACGCAATTTCCATACAAAGTGCGCTTGAGCAACGCACACATAGACACGGCTCACGGACACGATATTTTGAACCAGTTGAGACCAGTGCGAGCGCGAGTGCCATCCGTCTGAGAGACGCGTAATCGCTGGGTATCAAAGATTTGCGTAGAGCTGTGTACAAATGAGCTAAGGACACGCCTGGAGAAGGCATAGGCGAGTGTACGGTCTTCCAGATCTAGGTGAGAACAATACAAAGGTCTGGTCATTATTATCGACAAGCGAGTCAGTAGCAATGAGTAAAGAAAGCCTTTACTATTGCAAGACCAAGGAGAAGCTATGGTCGATGCCTAATTATGTTTTCATCCCACCAGCTCGGAAAGTGTGTTTTTGCTGTTCAATATCTGACTGGAAAAGCCGTTTTTATCCGCTAGAGGATAAAGTAAATTTGAATTTAGAATATCGTGTTCACTAAGTTTGTGAATACACAACCTATTTACTTTTACCTCCATGGTGCCGAATTTATCATACAACCTTTTTTAATTTGTTAAAAACTCGCACTCGTAACCTTTTTGGTGTATTTGCGAATTCAAAACACCATTAAACCTATTTACTTCTACCTGCATGGTGCCGAATTTATTATACTACCTTTTTAAATTTGTTAAAAACTCATACTCGGAACCTTCTTGGTGTGTTACTTTTAGTCGCGCCATGTTCTTTTTTGCATTTAGTCATTTCCTCGCTGAGGTGGGATGAAAAGTTACGTGTTGGGTTTTGTATTTATTTATACAGCACTTTATTTATCATTACCTCCAAAATGTTTATTAAAACCTTGTTCTAGGCTACATTCAAGGTAGGCAGGTGGATACTACATAGTAACTACATAAGTAAAGTAAGAAGCAAGCAAGCACGTGTGATTGACGTTTTGCGAAGATGCGAACTTGCGAACCATCTGACTACCTTTCAAGACATCCTCAAAAAACTACAATACTAAGAAATTTAAAGGTATTTAACGTGTCTGGGAATTATTAGTTCTCTAGTATTTTTTTTTACTTAAATTTAAAACGGTACAAATTTAAGCTTTACATTTAATATAATCTACCTTTTACAGCATAATAAGTAATTAAATACCTAGCTCTTTATAATTTTAAAATGATAGGTTGTCTTTTTAAAACTTTTTTTAATTTAAACATCCAACGAGGAACTTTAGATCAAGGTATCTGTTTAAAAATATGACTTTCGGCAAATTCCGCAAGTAGGCTGCTGGCGCTGGCGGGCCCTTTTTGCGTGGCGCTTGACACGTGTTTTTTTAACTTTTTTACAACATGTTCTCCTCTTCCATTCTCCTCTATCAGCTGTCATCTCTGTATTTACTTCTTTCCTATGTCATCTTTCACACTGTTCATCCATCTTTTCTTTGGCCTACCTCTACCCAAATATCCATCTACATTCATACTCATCACTCTCCTCAAGACATTGTAAGTATATAAAGAAATTACTAAAATGGGTCTTGGCCCCAACAATGTTTCCCAAAATCATTGAACAAGACTTATCTTAACTTGGCCTCATACATTACAGGTTCTGGTTATTACTTGAATGTGCTAAACTCTTCTTCTTCCTGTAATTATTTTGTGTACAAAATGCACTTTTGAAAATGTCTTTTGAGGTTGTCAATTGGGTTGTATTTTTTTAATGTTTGTTATCGCTTAACTACGTCAATTTTGAGACGATTTGTAAAAAATATATCTTGATGGTCTTCCTACTTCCCCGGACGAGCCCTTCACAAAGAGCTCTAATAGGTACTACCAGTACTAGTACCAGTTTATCGAGGTTCGCTATAAACATCGATTATGTGGATATGCCGAACAATTTTTTTTTCTGAGCTACGTGCATCATAGGTACATCATGTTTATATCGACATTAAAACCATAAGCTACACCTCAGCACAGCACTGAAGACATAAGACGAAAATAACTCAGTTGCCAGGCTAGTTAACATTGCCAAAAAGAAACTTGTTTGTAGACTGATGGTATTATTAAAACGTGACAAGTGTAATACCTAAAAACAAGCGTTTATCTTGCTCTAAGAGAAGTCGACGCACTCTGATTCAAATCTTTAGATTACTAAGAACATTCTAGAAATATTTACGTGACCAGATTAATAGTCAATGATACAAACAAACATAATTATTATTAGATGCGGCTAGTAAGGTGTCCGAAACACTGTTTACAGTTACATAATAAACATTGTTTCTGGGCAAGCTTATTCCATTTAAAATCGTGTCCCAGGCACTGTAGCGTCTCGCAAGTAGGGGCATGAATATAATCACCAGTTGCCCCTAACGCTATATAAATCATCTATAATAGATGCAAAGGCCTGTTTACTTTTTTGACCATGAGCTGTTTAAAGAGTGATGACACCCATAATATTTGAAATTGGTACACGCCCCACTACCCAATGGATCGACGGCATAGTGAAAATCGAGGAAAGTTGGTAACTGGAGATGGCATAAAATTGTTTTTTTTTTATTTATGAGAGGGCTAACCAATTCTGCTTGGCGATAGAAGGGTTTTTGATTGATCGATCGTGAAGCTGTCAAATGCATTTCGAAACTAAGAATAGCATTTTACACAAAAACCGTCAGAATCGTGAAGCTAACGAAAAGATTTAGTACGATTTTGGTGTTGACGATAGACTATCACCGGTGTTAGCCTTTTCCGAACGTACATTCTTGATTTAAAGTCATGAAACGTCATCGACCCGCATCCGATGCTACATTCTGATCTAAGATGTCGCATCATGACTTCAAGTTAAATTTAGTAAGTTGCAGTACCTGAAATCAGTCGAACGCTATGCGTCCTACCCGGCCGGCGTTATTATTTGGAAGACAGAAAAAATACTAACAATGACTGGAATAACTGATTACAAACAATATTTTCCTATTGATAGCATACAGAAAGTGTGTGTTTTATTTGAAGCGCAACTACGCAGTGACAAGGAAGCGGACTTGGCTTTATTTTCTATCATTGTTGGGGCTGTAGAAAACAATCTGACAAATTTGAAAAACACCGACAAAGATGCTAATTTAGCAGCCAACAATCTAAAATTTCGATCTGTTAATTGGGAGGAAGTGCATAGTCTTCATGATCGTTTCGTAAGTGGTGGTAAGATTGCATTGGAGATTCCAAGCGCATGGTATACGATTTGGTGATTTTTATAAGTACTCAATATTTTACTTGGTAAAAAGTGTTGATTATACAAAAGAGCGGTAATAACTACGTCGTAAGTTAAGGGGTACATTTGGTAAGGATGTTACTAAACCAGAGTTAGGGGTGTCATCTCACTCATAGTGATGGCAAAACTAGCGACAGAACTATAATAACTTTCGTGACACGTACATTTTGGAGGGTAAAGGCACCAGCTGCGGTCTGTCTTCCGCGAGCGCGTTAAAATAAATTAGAATGTTTGCTTTTTTTTAATGATTTGATAAATGTTTTTCACTAAATGTACTAAATTCAACTTTAAGTATTTATCAAGTAAAACATTTTACTTCTCAATACTATTTATTGCATACACACGGTTTAGCTTACGTACATACATAGTTCTAAGTTGAATGTCAGATAGGCCGGACTACTTTATCGTCTTCGAATTATGTAAATTACATTTATTATTTCAGCAACATTCATTTTGAAGCCGACTGTACTTGTAGTACTTATAGTAACGATTTTGGCTAATGAGCGGATAGAAAGGCGAATACTTGACACAATGGCTCCTAGGGCTTGTTGCATTGTCTTATCACTTGTATGAACATAATAAATGCTATAATTTACTTTAACAAACATAATAAATACTATAATTTACTTAATTCATTATGTATTTTAATTTATTTTTCTCATTAAGCTGTAATTTTAATGAGAATAATAAATTAAATAAGTAAACTTTCTAGATCGCCGACGCCAGCGACCTAGGTGTGCGCAGGCTATTCGTGGAATCTGAAAATCTGACTTTCTTTTGTCTGGTTAATTACTCAAACTCATTACGTGAAGGTTTTTCTGATTAGACCATACAGTAACGGCGAGTAAACAATGCGGTTGCTTTTTAGATCAGACTAGTCTTTAAAACTTAAAAAAACAAGGGCTATGCTATTATAAAAAATCTAAAAGGAAATTTTATTAAACCATGAATACTCGTAGATATTAAAATTAATAACATTTTCAATAGATTTTCAACGAGGAAAATGTTTTTTTTTTATATACATCTAAATATTTCATTCTTGACTTTAACTGAAAATAGAGACAATTACGTGAAAAACTAGTGAAAGACGCAACGTCACATGGAATAGCATAAAATATAGTACTTTTCTACATGTTACATACGTTCTCTACGTATGTTTGCTATTGAAGAATACGTATGTAATATATGCAATGGCAGTTTAATTCACGTTAAGTAGGTAGGTACCTACAAGCATTATGTACGATGTTGCGAAGATGACATGTTATTGCATATTTACGAACATTCTCGGTGTCCTCTGAACAGCGAATCGGCTCGCCAGCATTATTCAGCCATTATTTTCATTTTCATAATTTAAATCTATGTTATTTTAAATAAATAGTTGAAGCTATACACTAATCAAGTAATTTAGAAGATATATTATTTATTTAATACTATCTTTATGTTATTTAAATTTAAATATTACATTGCGCTCTAATTAGACTTTTTAAACTTCTTACCGTTGTAATGGGTTTCCAACCTACTTGCTGAATAAAAAGTTGGAATTTGGTTGAACAACCTCCTTGCAGTTAGAAAGACTTTAGAAAGTTGGAACATGGTTGAAAAAATAATTTAATGGTTGATTAGCAATCCGTGAAACTGGCCCTTAATGAAATTACTATTTTTTTTGAGAATAGAAAGTGAAAGTGCCAGTATTTATTTACTGTACAAAGTATTACATTATTTTGGTGTAGCGTCGAGGGAGTTTTATTTCAAATCTCATACTTGTTAGTAACTAATTCTCAAAGGGGGCATATAGGTCTCTGTGAGTAAATAGTTTATGCTTTCGTAAATCGCTCATCAAAACATACTGCTTAGGACACATATCACAAGAAAATGGCTTTTCAGCAGTGTGTTTTCTCACGGCAGGAATAGGCATGGTGGTAGTACGCACCCCCACGAGACACACAAAGAGCTCTACTACTACCACAATTAAATAAATATTATAGACAATCCACACAACACTATCTAGCCCCAAACTAAGCAGAGCTTGTAATATCGGAACCAGATAGCTAATTTAATACTTATATTGCATTTTTTTGTAAATGCATACTTAGAATAAAATATCCCATCCCAGACAGAGAACAAACATCTATGTTCACCACACCACACAAATATTAGTTCTGGGTGGGGATCAAACCCACTGGACCTTAATAAAAAAGTATATTACAAGTAAATTTATAGTTGTATTATAGCACTATGGGTAATAGAACGTTTAACCTGGCAATTGAATTTATTTAAGTCGTAATAACCCGGTGAAAATGCTACGAGGTAACGGAGAAATAGATTATTTGGAAGAGGCTTTGTTTTAGTTGAAAATTTCTTATCCCCCTTTTTCAAAAGATAGTGCTCATAATAATAATGGTCCTATAACAGTTATTTAACTTAGCAGGCTGATAAGTTGGTTGCTATTTGCCATCTCTATTTTTTGGCAAGAAAGTGACAGTGTCAAAAAACTTACACCAAGTCGCAAAAAAAAAATTACAGGCATTATGAACAATGTTAAGCCTTGCGCACATCAGTGAAACGCTGTCAAATACCCACCGGTCCCTATTATATCACCACTCGTTACTTTGTTCTGATGCAAACGTGTACCAACCATCTGAATTTTAATAGGTGCTTATTTAGTTTTTCAATTTCACAATTTATTTCACAATTACTGTGCAAACTGCGCTGCATCTTATTATTCCACTGTTTTCGCTTGGCCTCCTAAATGTTCATAGTTAATGGTCAGATTAATTGTGTCTTTCTAGAGCTCGTTCATTTCACTGGGTATTTGAGAGGTGACCAAGTTTGCAAATAATGCAAAAACTGATCCCTGAGACACAGTTCTAAACTATTTCAGGGGTCAGAATTTACCCAACCCGTACAGCTGCGACGGATATTATTATTAGACTTACAATAGGAACACAAGAAATTACAATATGTATACAAGAAAGAGCACAGAACTATTTAAATTTTCCATTTTCATCTGCCTTTGTTTTGAAAACCCATTTGCACGCTAATGCTCTTTTCCCCTTTGGTAGATCCACAAGTGTCCAGGTGTTATTACTTAGTAATGATTGATATTCTTCATTCATGGCCTCTACCCATCTCTCTGCATTTTCCTGTGTAGAGCTTCAGAAAGGCTTTGTGGGTCACTATCCAGAATACTCATAGTAGATTCTGCATTGCATACCAGACTGGTAGGGGAAACTGTACCTTCATCACAATTATGATCAGTTCGTAAGTTATCCACCTCAAAAATTTCATTTCTTCGATTTCCTTTGTCACGATTGAACCCAGCATCGGTTTTAGATCAGTGACATCAGCGATGTACTTTGCACTGACCAGCTACGTGGTATCACTATGACGAGATTTAGTGTTTCACACTCGGGTTTTTAAGCAATGCAGGTGATTTGTATTTTGACAAAATTAAAGAACTAATTGAACCCAGGCCACATTATATATAACTTTAAAAACTATCATGATATTTAACATATTTTTTTCTGTACAACGGGATTTTTCGGAATGGTGGGCTCAAACCGTGATTATGGTGCATGCCGCTGGAACTGAAATATCGTGTGGGCGAATGAGGGCACGAGTCCCGAATTCCTGATGAGCTAGCTCTGTGATCTGTTGCGTAACGTTTGAGTTTTGTCTGATTCAAATCCCTATTAGTACATTACTAAAGCGGCCAGCAAAAGAGGCATTGCAAATGCTTAGTTGTGGCCAAGGCTTGTATATTACTTTTCTTAAATAAATCAATAACAATTACGCAGACAACGACTAGACACCGTTGCTAAGTTACCTCCTGATTGCCACATTTGGAAACTAAGTCCGCTCATCAAGTACCTACCTACCAAAAAATTCATATTTTCTTTTTTTTAGGGTGATAACGTAAGCATAACATGCTTAGCTGGAGCTGGGCGAGTCCATGGGGTTCTAGGTTTCAAACATCTATCTCTCTCTAACGTATAATCGCTCTCTATCTATCTCTCTTTAACGTATACTATCTATCTCTTTCTGACTTCTGAACTTCACTGACTACGCACATGTCCCTTCCCAATTCTAAGAATTTGCGAAAGAAATCTATTTTGGGCACATAGTAGAAGTGATTACTATTTACAACATTTTATGAAATTTGGTTCTTGATTAGAAAAAGTGTCATTATTTTTTTTTTGTGGCTAGTTTTCCTAAAGTATTATACCATTTTAAAATCTAGGTTAGTGCGCAGTTTTTTTAAAAAACTTGCCATAGTAGTCTCCATATTTTTTTTTTACACTACGATGAGTTAAAATTTTCTGAACGTTAAAACCTTTCAAAATTTTAGGGAAATAATTTTTTTTGGTTGTTTTTTTGTATAAAACTACGAAAATTCTGTAATTTTCAAAGATTATGGTGAATAGTAGTACTACTTAGGTTGCCGATACAAACAAAAAAACTGAAATATTTGAAAAATTGTGGTCATGGTAGTTAAAAGTGTCATAAGGGGTATACATTTTCGAAGAATTTCCATTTTTTTAAGTAATTTAAAAACAAGTAGATGGATTTTTTTTTCTTTTTTTTTCTTGAGTAGTCATTAGTAGGTCCATCCTCTGGTCGATGGTCAAGGCAGCAGACTGAGGAACCTCCGGGCAATGCGTGCCGTGTCCAGGATCACCGCCTTCTACATCTGACAGCCAACCATCCAGCGAGAGCCTCTTGAGATGTTGGTCGAGGATCTTCGCTATTTATTATTATAGATATGACTCGCGGGAATAACTCACGATTTTAAAATATTTCTTCGTGCTTTATTAACGTTGCCTAATTTGAAGAATCGTAATAAACCATTTAAATTAGCGATCCTTTGTTTGTTTATTACTGCTGTATTTTCATATGGTTTCATAATTTTTCAAGTAAGAGTTTTTGAATTTTCCATTGAATACCTTTAATTCCACCAATTTAGGATTTAGGAAAAAATACCTACCTATCGCCATCGAAAAATATTTGATCGGTATGAGCAAACATTTTATGGGGTTAGTATGTAATTTTCATCAAGAAGAAAATAAGTATAACAGTTACTTACGAAAATCCAGAGAAAATCGATGTAGATTAACGTTTGGAATTATTGGCGCGTTGGTACACCTAATAGTCCATTTCAAACAAAAGCGAGCCACGTGACATTTTTTGTACCTAAACTTTAAATTAGAAAAATCCCTAAGGTCAATGACATGTAGGCAGGCTTCAGCTGATAACAAAATGGTCAATGTGGGTGGGATCTAGGCAATAGGGAGCCGTCATCGTCGGTCGGCGGTCTCTGTGGCAATAGTGATGCAAAATGTAGTACAGAAATTAATTTAAAAAAAATGTTGATACAAAAACTTAAATCAGTTTAGGAATTAATTTGATTCGGCCAAACAAATATCCACGACCCATAAATTAGGCCCTGTCATTTTGTGTAGCTAATTATGAATAACCGTGTATAACACTATCTAGCAAAAAATTAATCAGAGCTTGTTATGCATACGTAAGAGTAGCTATCCAAACTACGTAGGGCACGTTCCTAGGGGCTCGCAGCCCCACGCCTGTGGCCTTATGTGCCTGTTACCTACAGCCTTCAAACAGAAACACAGTACAACAATGAACCCATTGGGTGTTATTAATAATCCTGGCGCAACGCTGGAGTAGTTAAATCGTGTTTTGTCACATTTGTTCGAGTTGACAATTGCATGTCAATGCAAGAGACAAAACACGGATCAACTAGTCCAACGCTACGCTAGGATTATTAATAAGACCCATTATATATAGAAAACACTGAGTGTCTAGTGGTAGCTACCCTGCCATCCGATCGTGATGCCTTCTGCGCTGTAGGTCGTGGGTTCGATCCCCACCGAGAACAAATATTTGTGTAGTGAGCACAGATATTTATTCTCTGTCTACTAACTATTGTTAAAGCGAAAACTATCCATTATAATCAGCTAGAACTCGTTATTGTGATTTCATAAGTGAGTGTTCCAGCGACTTATCGGTGGCCTTGCCCAGCCACGAGCAAAAGCACAGTCCTCATCAAGTGAAGTTCGTGGACATTGAAGTGGAGGAGAAACCACAAGTTCCACTCAGTGCTGGTTGTATGTGTATGGAAAATTTCATAGATTCCATTAGACCGCCTTTAGCTGGCTCGTTTTACACGAATTAGGTTTTGAGAAGGCCAATACACTGAGTCAACGTTTATAAGCGCTGAAATAATAAAATAATTAAGTTTTATTTATTCAAGTGTTTCGTTGAATGTTTAATTAATTTCGTTCAAGGTGCTATTCATCAAACACCACGTTGCGTGCATCAATGTATTAAGAAACTCTTTATAACAAAATTCAGAAAAGTAAACTCAAAATCATTTTATTCAAAAATTAACCAATAAATTATAACAATCCAAATGCCTTAGGCTTCACAACGTTTAAAACAAACTTAGTATTATGCCTTCTAAATTAAGTAAGAGTACCTTTTGATAATATACTTACATAACTTCCGAAAATCGTACCTACCTACTTCAGGCTTTTTAAAAAGGAAGTGACTATTTGTACGGTCCAGGTGACCCCCCCAGGAGACCGCCAGAGACTCGATGGGGACGTTGGCGTGACCAAAAAATGGGGATTCACAATTTGTAGCCCCGTTTAATTTTGAACTCCCATTTTTTGGGCACCTAAACTCACCTAGATTTTAAGCGTTAGAAGGTGATCCTAGTGATACCACTGAATAAATATATTTTTTTATTTGAACATGACAAGCTTACAACGAGAAGACAACTACCATCCAAACTGCATATCTATGGGATCTATACTCTGTATGACACAGTGAATAATAATCTATATTTATAAAAGAAAGTCGTGTTAGTTCCACTATTTATTACTCAAGAACGGCGGAACCGATTTGGCAGAAAATTTGTGGGGAGGTAGCTTAGAACCGGGAGAAGGACATAGGATACTTTATATCCCGAAAAAGCAACGGGAACGGGGTGTTACGGGAACGGGCGAGCGAAGCCGCGGGCGGCCACTAGTATGTAAATGTAAATAAAAAACAAACCTAAAACTATTCTTTACATATTGGTTATGGCTAGTGTAAGATTGACGGGAACTTTCTCAGCCGGATAAAGGAAACATTATGTAAATAGCCGAGCTTCATGATTAACTCCGGAGTAGATCTTAGCTGTTGTTTTTAATATACCTCGCACTGGAACGGAATACACGCCAAACTGATCCGTTATGATAATGAGAAAAGCTTTTATATATAGGTATACACTTCCAAAACAACGTAACCATTCGTAGCCATAACCATACCGTAGCCATGGCATTTAATTACCAAAGTGTGTAACATTATACCTATTGCTATCCAGTTTTAAAAAAGTTTAAAAAATAACGAAAAATGTTAACATTTTTTTTACAAATAAAATGACAAAAATAATATACAAAATATACACGAAAAGTTTTCAGAACATAAAAAATAGCAATAGTAAAGACAAAGATTATGTACAAATGTACAGACATAATTATGTAAAAAAAACTGAACCACGAGAGTTAGGGAAAAGTTGTGAAAAAGTCTTGCCCTTAATTTATAAGAAAATAATAACTACATTATCTTTTTTTTTATGTATATTAAAAAAAGGTGACAAAACTACGACTTCTTTACGCCTACATAGGCAGGCCCTTATTTATGGGAGATAAAAGTAAAAAGTTGCTCTTTATGATAAATCATTATACAGGGTGGATACGACTGATGAGACAAAAAATAAACTGCATATACTAGGCACCATTTTCAAGCTCTGTACCAAAAATCTTTTAATTAGGAGCAGTAGTTTGGCCGCAAATAATTTTTCAAGTTTTTTCACTATTGGAGCACGATGTATCTTTCATAGCAGATGATTATCTATACCTACGAAGCGTTTTTGCCACTCCGACGCAAGTAATACACACACAGACTTGCATTTTCAATACGAGAGTGACATAGAGAGAGACAATGACATAGCAAAAATCCCGCGGGTAAAAGAAATAGACATAGGTCAGTGCGTTCTTTCTTATTGCTACCTAACTACTTTCAACTTCAGTTCGCGACCGCTGACCGTTCGGAACGGATGTGCCTACCTACCGGAACACGGAAGCTTACGTTTTTATTTTTACGAATTGAAAACGAGGCAATTTGTGATAGGACACTAAATAAGTTAGGACAGCATTTCTTTTCTCTATTGTGACAGGATACGTTACTTGGGATTATTATTATTTAGTGTTAGTTTTTTTATTGTGATTGACTGTTTTTTATTGTGATGTGATGGAGACACGTTATTAAAATTTGGTTTTGTGTGTTCAACAATGCCTCGTGTAACTTACACGGCGTCAGAATACACTGACATGATTTTTATTTACGGCGAATGCCGTGGAAACGCATCTTTGGCTCTACGAACATACAGAGAGGTTTTGTGACAGCCGCAGTTGCTCTAGAAACGCCCGCACTATACAAAAGTACTACTTATAAATTTAGTGTTTGTTGTGAGCGTACCTACCCAATTCAAAGGCGGCTCAGGCCTCCACTCGCGCCAGGTCATCGCCCCGGCCGCGGCCGTCGCCTGCCTGGGCATGTCGCGCTCCAGCAAGCGCGCGATGTTGCCGCTTTGTTGTCAAGGGTGTTTGCGTTTTACTCGGATCGGTAAGCTATTTAGTTTGTTTGAAATAAAAAAAATCTCATTTTTGTAGCTTTTTATTTTTATACCGTATCGATTTAATACTTAACACGTATAGTGTACGTAGTGTAATTTAATGCCCATCTGTCGTATCCACTCTGTATACAATATCATATAGATACTTTATGTACTTAATAGGTACAATGTGTTTAACCAAAATTCCTACAGAGTTTTCACAACACCTGTACAAACCATAAATCATAATTTACATACAAGTTAATTAAATTTCAATTTAAAAAAACCCTGACAGAAATTCCTCATTGCTTTTCTGTGTAGTTTACGTTATTCTACCAGTCAATTTGATACCTGGAGAACTATAGGCAGAGGCCTACGCCGGAGAGGCGAGTTTTATACCATGACATGATTATTATGTATACCTGTTGACTGTTTTGTTTATAATGACTTGAATTTAAAATAAATAAAGGTGTATTAAGAATTGAATTTATAATTTATTTAAACCCGATTCCTATAAAAAAAGTTATAAACAAATTATTACTAAGAATTGTAAAATGAAATATTGTTGTTATATAATAAAGGCGTGTTTTATTTTATTTTTAATAAGACTAGCCCTGTTGTACAAGAAAACTATGGCTGTGTATATTTTTCTGTACCTAGTAGTCAAGAAAAATATACACATTTCTGGCCTTATAAAATAATAGCAAAAAGTTAATATAATAGTGTCATTCACAAGTCACAACACATTGTTATGTATCGCTTCCAACAGTCTACGGGTTTTGATTACTCTTCCCTAAGTACAGGACTATGTAGGCAACTGATTATTCAGTTTTACCATACCATTAATGTTTTTTTCAGATCGATTACACGGTCGTATTACAGAGGCGCGGCGGGCGCTCTTCTAGTGTACGACATCACTCGACGTGATACCTTCAACCATCTGACCACCTGGCTCGAAGACGCACGTCAGCATTCCAACTCTAACATGGTCATCATGCTGATCGGCAATAAGAGGTAAACACGTCACAGTTATTTAACAGTGCACATCAGCTTTTTGAGTCAAATGTTTTCATAGCCTGCGCCTGGGAGCACTGGTGGTGGCGATCTTAATGTTGTGAGTTCAAATCCAGTTGTGTACCTAAGAGTTTTTCTGTCGATAAATGCATTTACACAATGCTAGTGTTCTCAACCAACCATGTGACAACCGTTGGGGAATAAAGGTTCTCGAATGGTGACCAAGAACCGGAAGACGAAGCGTCGGGCGACCACCCACCAGATGGACCGACGATATTGTTAAGATCGCGGGAAGTCGATGGATGGAAAGGGCTCAGAATCGTTCTTCCTGGAAATGTGTAGGGGAGGCCTATGTCCAGCAGTGGACTTCTTCAGGCTGATGATGAGTGTTCTATTAAATATGCTCAAGAGTACACTTGGTGTAAAACACAGTGTAAATTTGTCAAAAACACAGGGTTTTATTTTCGTCATGTATTCGAAATGAAAAGTAGAGTGTTTAACTCGGGTAAAAGAATCAATTCCTACTCGGACTATAGCAGCCCGCGCTGCGTTAGACGCTTGGGCGTCTAAATACCTCGGGAATTGATTATTTCGACCCTCGGTTAACAATCTACCTATTGTATTTTTTATGGTGGTATTCCCTAAGATTAGGTACACTTAGGAGCTGCGTTAGTCTGCGCTCACGGCCACCACCAGGCAGGCAGCCAGCATCACACTCATTACAGTGCGCGGCTGTAATGTACTAATTATAGATATCCGTTTACAGTGCAAAAGGTTTATTCACTTTGAGTTCAACTTGCTATCCTGTGATTATAAGAAGTATATTTTGTTTAGAGAAAACTGCAGGTTTTGCTTACTAAGAGAGCGTAAAGCATAAAATTATTATTACAATCGTATTAGCAGTTCACACCTTCGCAAGGGACCTTCTACTCCTGAATTTCGTATAATGGACTTTAGATTTCGAAAGGGAAATCATCGGGATTCCACGTAGGTGTGCAAATGTGATTTATCACGCTCATATATGAATAATACATCGCCTATGTGGGATGAATGTATCCATCATAACTCATCTTGCGTTGTTTGTTATGTCGGAGTGCTCAACCTCACTTGAGGAAACATATTAGACAATTTTATTGACAAATCACGTGCATCAAATATTAGTTAAGTATGGAATGAGCCCATAAGCAATGTTATTGTTGGATATTAAGAGGAGATACCTTATTAATGGCCTGCGCACACCTAGTTCGCTGGCGGTAGCGATCAGTGAAACGGTGTCAAATATCGCTGTCAGATTTGAGATTTGACAGCGTTTCACTGATCGCTACCGCCAGCGAACTAGGTGTGTTCGAGCCTTAAAGGCCTGCGCACACCTAAAAACTTTTTGATCAATTACTTGCAAGAACTTATTAGTAACGTTTAGAAAAACATGAAAATGAATAAAAAACTAAATTGATATTGTTCTATTTTTTAAATTTTTGCACTGCAATAAAAAATTAAATATTCTTTACGAATATTTAAACTATGTGAATCGTCAAAAAGTTAACTTATCAAACTACGAGTAATGTTGAATTTGGTGATTGTTAATTCAGTATTTTGCATAACAATTATGCATTGCTGAAAGTACTTACGCAATACTACTGGTTTGCACTAGTTAGTACTACTTCCTTCTGGCTAGTGACGCAAATTCTCTGTTTTATTTTCACGAAAATTTGGTAAATAATGATAGCGAAATACAGGGCCGGACTGGGTCGGAAGGGCTCGGGTGGCTTACCACAAGCCCGGGGCCCGAAGCAACCTTTTTCAATTTTTTCTATGTCATTTCTCTCATAATGTAGGAACGAACTATCTGATCTAGTTTTACATTCAGGTCGCAAGAGCTGGACCCAGCTTGCGCGGGCCTCCTGTCTTAGGGCGCTTGTACACGCTAAGAAAAAACGCCGGGTCTACCCAATCTATACCTGGGTCAAAAAGTTCGTTTTCAAACGCTAATCAGTTAAAAACTTAACTTTTTGCTATAGAAAACGAAGAATGTACCACACAGGTAACAAACTGGTTCTCTAACCGCAGCTTTTCCAACAGTCAGAAACTGAAAATCCGTCAAAATGAACGAGAAAAACGAACAAATAGGTACCAAAAAGTTTTGGCAGAAATGTCATATGCCCAAATATTACTTAAACATTGAGACTTTACTACCATTGAACATAATAACTGCAATAAACGAATATGAGTAAATCAACATGTTTGTACCTAAATGTTTCATCATCATCATCATCCGCAGCCCGACTTAACCCACTGCTGGGCATAGGCCTCTCTTTGCTCCTGCCACTTACCACGATCTTGGGCTACCCTCATCCAACTGTTTACTTTAAAAAAATGGGACATAAAAATGTTTAACATATACAGTACAACGGGCAACAAATATGTATATAGAAAGACAGTTTAAAAAATTGCAATACAAAATGTAGTTTTTCGTTTTCTTTTTTCAAGTGGCTGTGATATTTTATTTTCATAATGGTACTTACTGAAAGCTATCTTTTATCCCAGCATTCGTTCATCGCTTTGTCATCTCAAAGCACGTGCAATATTTGCTCTCAAAAACTCACCTATTTCTCAGGTCTTTATGACGCCGAAAAACAGGCGGCTGCTAATTTTTTATTACCTTATCGACGTAAGTATTCATATCAAAGGGGTTATTGAGTTCGAAAGTGCCGTCATTCAACTCCATAGTCCATTTCAACTCCACATTGAAGCCAACATGGACGTCAATCGTCTTTAGAGCGTCTTCTAAAGTAGGAAATGGTTGGTGCTCCTCTAAATCTTCGTCATTAAATAATATTTCGTGGCTGCGGCCCTCAGCCAAATGATAAACCTAGAATAAAAATATCAGTAACATTTGAAATGTGGCAATTTGTGCATAAAAAAAAAAAAAATTATAGACAATCCACACAACACTAGCCCCAAACTAAGCAGAGCTTGTACTATGGGAACCAGATAGCTGATATAATACTTATAAACATTTTTTTTGTAAATACCTACATTCTTAGAATACAATATTACACCCAGACAGATCCAGGGAGGAAATAGGGACGTTAGGGACTTTAGGGACGTTAGGGAACGTTTGTATGGAGAGTCGCCTGTGTGATTCCCTCTTAATGACGCGCAACGCTTTTGCAGTATAGCGTGAAAACCGTCAACTCTATTTAGAGCAAACATCTTATATTTCATGGGATAAAGAGCACCTTGCACTTTTGAAGTGCATTTCTGTTCATAACTCTGAAGATCCTTTTCAGATCCTCAACATTTTAATTGCCACCCTTGGAATTACCTTCTTTCCGACAAAAAAAAGAATCAACAAAATCGGTTCACAAACAACGAAGTTATCCGAAGTTGTTAATTGAGAAATCCTCCTTTTTGCAATTGGATAAAAATAATAGTTTTCGATTAAAATAACATGAAAACACAAACACAGAACTATGTAAGTGCATGGGTTACTATAACCTTTAATCCAATAACTCTCCGATGTAAAGCTATGTAAAAGTCAGTTACCGAATTTTGATATAACAACTTTTCAAAGTATAAATATGTAAGTGCCTAGATACACCTTATAATCATAGTGAATCCCGATGTATAAATATGTAAGTGCGTAGTTACACATTTGTACGTAGGGTATCAAAAATTCGCTATCCGAGGAAGAACTCAGATTTTGTAGAATTCTGTTGGATTTGCGAGCCATCTTGGAGAACATATGGAACCTCTGCAGCTGATAGTGACAGACATAGCATACTGTATTAGGCATGCCATATTCTGATTCTGTGTCGGACTGAAACATACAGGAGACGGACATAGAGACCCTTCCCACTAAAGACATTTGTATGGGCACCGATCCGTTTACCCTTTCAAATGGAAGCTTCTCAAAACATGTTGTAAAAAATTACTTCCAAACAAATTTACAACTTCCCAAAAGCGGAGGTCGGGGTTGGAGAATCTGGAGACAATGCTGAGGATGTGTTACGTTCTAAAAAGAACCAAGTCTAACGAAGGTTAGGTGTAAAAATCTAGTTGGCAATGCTGTAATAAGTCCATTTTTTTTCAAATTTTAACATGTTTAAATTTAATCATCTAGTCCCAAAATTTACTAAAAGCGTACGCTTCATTTCTGAGTTTAAATTACCACTCACAGATTGTGTGCCAAATCTTCCAAAACGCAAAGTGATAGATCCAAAAAGATGCGGAACCAGAGACGATGCCCTGGTATTAGGTGTATATTACAATGAAAACGTCACCGGAGAACAAGCCATCCTCACGGAGAGTGCACAAAAGTACAACAAACTATGCGGTGGTAAGCTCTGGTACCAGTTGCAATTAACTCCTATCCCAAGACTCGGTGAATATAGAGTGTTTTACGATTTAGAGCAAACGTTTGGATTCGTGGCTGTCGACCCACACGTACTTGAACTCCTGCTTTTTAGCAGCCTCCCGGCACTGACGAAACAGCTGTTTGTTGTTGAGCGTCAGATGCTCGTTTATGTAGATAATAAGCGGCTGGCCAGATATAGATAACTTCGATGAGTCCAGGCCTTTTGTGGCTCGATAGGCCAAGCAGCGTTCAATGGACGCAAATTGGATGGGTGACCGACTCTGGTATATTTGCATCTAAGCGTTTTCTTGCTTTTTTGTGAACAACGGGATATTTACTAAAGTGGCTGAATATTGTTTGACAGTTCTCCATTGAAAAGGAGTTGAAGTTTGCAAGGACAAAACTTAACATGAACGAAGTTGCGCGGGATTCCACTAGTCGCTAGATAAAATAACATTATCGTTTAAAATATCGTAAGATCTATCTGACAATATGGATCTCATGTGTACTCTTGCTCTTTTTTCTTCGGCCCCCAACTCGATATAAACAATCTAAGTTGAGCCACAGAAGACAGGTATTATTCAGCTGATAAGCTCCCACTGAAGGGTAAAAGCCTTCCTTTCCTATAACCATCTTCACAACTTCATGTTTTGACAGGCCATGAGCCTATAGGTAAAATAAATATCTTACAAAAAAAAATCATTGTATTTGGATCTTAATACAAATGGAACAGAAACAGATGGAAAACGATGAATATTACAGCAGCGGGGATTCTTATTGCATAAATATTACTTACCTGCGAGTAATCATGAGGAAAACATTTGGTTTTGGGCAGGCGGCCCGGTAATGGAACCTTATTCCGCCAGCATGCTAACTTGCTCGCTGGACTCTTCCTCACGCCCATGTCAAAAGGCTCCAAGTCTTCCAGGTACTGAAAAGTAAAAAAATATGGAGGATGGAGGTAGTTTAAAGTTTTGAAACCGTTATTAATGATTTTAATTGTTTGCAAGAAGTTAAGATATTATGTTTATGATTCAATCACAACGTTTCAACCGCTTTGAGTGAAACTTTTATTAGGCATAGTTCGTGACCTGGAATATCAAGTAGACTACTTTTATTCGAGTATGAAGCCACGGGCGTTAAGCTATACAGAAGTTACCTAATAAAGTTAGTAACTTGTTGAAAGTAAAAACCAATGTTTACATTCTTATAAAATTCACGATTTCCCATAGGAGTAGGCAGAGATCTCGCATTTCCATTACTTTCCTGATAAATCTATTTACGTTATGTTGTTGAACCACAGAACATAAAAAAAACGGTTGTCTGGGCTGCACTCTTTTCGGCTTCAGCACCTTGAGTGAGGGGTCTTGGAGATGCCTCTTCAATTCCATCTTTTGCTGGATTAACGTCAGCTCCTTTTCTCTGTCTATTCTTTTTGATATTTCCTTGTAAATCTTTTCTTTTTTCTTCTTATGTGATTCCAGGGTCTGTAAAATAATGTGAATATTTATTACTGGCTATGTTGATAGCCAGTGGTAAGCACTGGTATCAATCACTGTTCAATTGCAGTGGGGGTTGCCCCATTGCAAATGAACATTTAAGGGGCCAGCGGAGGGCGAATTTTCATACAAACGTAATACCAAAATGATTAATAGTTTAGGCAGATTTTCACTATATTATTGTAATAATTGTAATTGTATAGTATTTATCTAGGTTCCTGAACAATTTTTATTTTAAATTACTTACCTCAAATGAAATTAACGCCAATCGCATTTGTATCTGTGGGTGCAAACAGCTAAACTTCAAATCATCGACATTTATTTAAATAAATTCAACAACTCAACTTTTCTCAAAAAGAAAACTTACAAAATGCAGCCTACTGACCGCCCCCGATCCCGAAAAAGAACAAATACTAGTCAAAAAGATTGGTTGGTGGAACGGCTTTTGTCTAATAAGTTGATGGCACGAGGTACGTACCATTTATGTTTTATTGGTTCTGAAATAGATACCTAGCTACACACTTCAGTGATTTGATTGTTGTATGTCCGGTTTTCAGGTAACCAAGCTGATAGGGCAATAAATGAATTTTAGGGGATGCTGGCGGGGGAGCTAAATGCTCTTGGCTGTAGCCGGACTGCTGAAGAGTGGCAGCATGTAAGTTATTTCATCTACCTACTAATATTATAAAGAGGAAAGATTTGATTGTTTGTTTTCCGATAGTAAATCTAGCAAGTGATATCCAACAAAACCCATAAACGAACTGTGGGGTTACCGCGGTAACCAAAAGTGCCCAGCGAATTCTTTGAAAAGCTTGGTTTCTCCATACAAAATTGTGGCATACGATAGGCGTGAGGCGTCAGGCACCTGCACACTGAAACTCGCGGTAACCCCACTGTCCATTGCTCGAAGAGTTTAGTGTGCGTTGAAACGCACACTAACAAGTGTAGATGCAGGGTCGAGCATGTTGGTAGATAGCCATAGCTCGGATTAAGTATGCTCATAGAGCATGTAACAGTGTGTGTACTTGCCTATAGGCTATATTCTATTAAAAAAATATGAATCCTTGGGGTAAAAAAATATTGTGAGTTTGTGGCGTTCGTTGTTGGTGAACATAAATGTTTGTTCTCTGTCTGGGTGTTATATTGTATTCTAAGTATGTATTTACAAAAAAAAAATGTATTCAAGTATCATATCAGCTATCCGGTTCCCATATTACAAGCTTTGCTTAGTTTGGGGCTGGGTAGTGTTACATTTTAGTGAGATGTTAAAAGGTCTATTCCCATCTCTACACGTCTATACACATCCGAGGCGCGTCAGGGACGGGGCCGGGCCCTGGCAATGCCGTCGATATAATTTGAACCCTATATCTGTGCATATTGAGTGGAATTCTCGTATTTGGCTCCGATCCGGCTAGAGCTCGGCCAATGGCAACTAATGGCAATTATCATCATCCGCACTTGATGTGCGGGCAGGTTTTTCCGCAAGTAGGCCGCTGGCGGGCCCTTTTTGGGTGATCCTTGACTCGTGTTGCTCAAACTTTTTTAGGTTCTTTGGATAAGTCTTGGTTAACTATTTTTGTAGTAACTATTGCGTTGATGTCATTTTACCAAAAGAAGGTTCTCAGAGTCTTATTTTCATTTTAGATCAAAAATGGCCGCACTATCATAAGGATTGTTGTTCTCTTCCTAGTGCAAACTCGTTGAACACCTCCAAGTATTTCGTTAATAGCCGCGCCGAGCTATAGCTCAGCTGAGCACACAATCAGTGACGGTCTGCACAGACGCACGAGTCGCGATATACGCTCGCTCCGAATAAATCACTTCCTACTTGCGATACAATAAAGCTGTAGCACACTGAAGCTGTAGAGAGTTCATTTTAGGGTTAACGGTTCAAAATGTAAAATAATCGAGTGCTGTCATGAAAAATCGCAATACAACTAAGTTAAAGTAATTGTAATTTTACAAATATTCAGAAAAATATTATTTTTACCCTTACAATTTTTTCCACCGAGGGGAACTATGAAAACTAGTAGTAAGTCGTATTCGTAGGTGAGAGACCATTGTTATGGTCTCTCTTGTACATATTGTAATTAAATAATATATTTATATGTTTATTTATTTATGTACATATTCAGCGGAGTGAGAGGCTGTCTATGGTCTCTCTTGTAAATAATTATATGCCTATTTATGAGACTTCGTCATATGTGACAGCGTTTCAGCTGATCGCCATCACCATCGCCTAGGTGTGCGCAGGCCTTTAGTTACACAGCTTTCAAATATTTAATCGCTTGATATGCAATCCGCGAGATCACCCCTTATTTACTTACTTTCTCGAATTTAATCTACTCTATCCTGAAAAATAAGGGAAAGTGACGATGTCACTTACAAGAAATGAATAAAAACAATATGGATACAACTCAATTTATTTAGCTTAAAAATAATACACAAACCACACAGTAAAAATACAAAATTCAATGTGAAATCAAACTATGCCATTTTACACAAGCAATCGAACTATTACATCATCAGAGCAAAATAATGTAACTAGTAGTAGACCTTCCGGTTCAGATTTAGCACGTTTTTTATCAGATTTGTTTTACAATGAGAAACTGTCCTATAACACAATTCTTGTTCATAAGTCTGTGGTCGCAACGCTTTGTGAGCCTGAACTTTCGGAGCGGCTTGGAACTCACCCTTTTGTAAAACGAATCTTAAAATCAATAGCTTTAACAAATCCAACCCCTACAAAGCCCCCAGTGTGGGATGTTGACCTTGTTATTAAGTTTATGTCTCAAGTTGATTGCACTGCTGATAGCCTCTACCAAGTTTCTAAGCATACGGCTGCTATTTTACTACTATGTTCAGGTAGAAGGCTGCATGATTTAACCCTTCTTTCAGTTAGTTCTGAGAATTGCATTGTTCATACGGATCACATCGTTTTTTGGCCTGTTTTTGGATCTAAGACTGACACTGTGGATAACCGTCAGTCTGGCTGGAGACTTATTTCAAATCCCGATAATAGGAGGCTAGATCCGGTTTATTGGATAAATCGGTTGATAGCCACTGGTAAAAATAGAAGGGAATTGGCAAATTGTACAAATCTTTTTGCAAAATTTTATAGCTGGTGTGCACACACGAAGCCGACACCTATGACAGTAAACATTTACCTTTCAAGGCGGCATTAACTCTATCCAAATCGTATAGTGACAATGGAAGAGGCTCGTTCAACAGTCGTAGCCGCTTGTTCCCCTTCCTGTTGGCTTCGTAAAAATCGTCGCTCAAAAATATGCCTGACGAAAGCCTGTACAGTTTGTAAGCGCACTTGTTCGACTGGAGCCAGTCGACAAACACAATCGCGCCGTTGAGAGAGCGCTCGTCCCCTGAAAAGACGTGACTTTTCAGCTCCTCGAGGTTTCCTTTCATAATTTTAAGGTGGAAATTTATCGTTTTCTTTAATGCATAGTTTCACAGTTATTTGTAGAGTAATTATGTATAATATACACCTGAAAATAAATCTTAAAGTAACGTTATTTGAGAGTACGAATACCATTTTTATATACAACTAGCTGAAGGGACAAGGGGTTGTATTTTTTTGAATGTTAGACCCGATTTCGATGATTCTGGTTTTTATTTATCAGTCTCATAAAAATATGGCAAAGATCTGATGAGGATATTCGGCATGATTAGGCTTGCGTTTGGCCGCAATTGTGTTAAGTGATGATGCGGTACCCTCTTTGACGTGCAAAACTATTTGAATATTTGGTCCTCGAAGTTCATCCATGAGTTCACGTAAATTATTGTAAAAATAAAAATTAAACGCGAATCTTTATTTTCGAGCTAAATAAACAAACAAGCCTGATGGAACAAACATAATAATATGGCATAAGTATTAACCATCGCCTATAACAAACCATTGTCTCGTACTTTACGCACGGAAATTTCCCTGCGATGCACTGCTCTGCGTCTATCAACTTGAGGCATGCAGATGTCATTTCTAAGTATGACTCTTTCCATCTGAAACACGACGAACGAGATTTAAAATCCATGCAATAAAAATAAAAACTGATTAGTATTGCAATATGTTTACAAAAAAAAATATTTTTAGAAAACTAAAGGAGAAAAGTTGAACTCAAAATTACAATGTAGGTAATTAAAGAATAATATCCAAAATACGTGTGATATCTATATCATTGTGAATAGTTTAATTATGTGACAGAAAAATTGAGAAGCAATGGTTGAATAGAATAGAATAGAAATAATTTATTTTGATACAGTTCAACATAAATGAAATGACATACGTACGTTATAATGTATGGTAAATGAGTCTTAAAATGTCTTTCGTCGAATGCGCTGCCGAAACTATTAGCGATAGAACAAAATAATGTACAACAATATTGTCTACCCCGTGCGAAGCCGGGACGGGCTGCTAGTCATAAATATTTGCATTTGCATGCAAGTTTCTGGTTCGACGTACCTATTTACCAAATCAATTATGATTGTATAATCTAATCATAGAGTAGCTTTAATTTGAACGAAAACTGTCGGTTATAATGTTGCAAAAAGTTGCAAATGTTTCAAGGAAATATAATATTTATATAATCAGCGTGTGCTGTCTTTGAAACTTTTGCTTTTGTATTATTGCATAAATCTCACTATATGAAGTGGCACCACACTGGAACTTTTCTGCTATTATTGTTTTTGTTTTCTAAAAGGGTCCAGTTAATGTACACACAGTTAAAACGATGCCACATTTTTTCCACTGGGAAATTATTAAGGCCCGTGTACACTGGAGCAGATAAATATTTCCATTATTACTTTTTTATCAAGCGATGGATGATTGGTCTGAAGAGGATAACGCCTTTGATTTTTATAAAAAAATCATTTTCTGGCTCTGTTTTTTTTATGTTCTAACCTAACCTAACCTATCCTAGTCGGCTCCGCTTTATAAAGTATCAAGGAAATGTTTAAGTATCTAGTGCCAGAACAAAAAAGCAAAAATCCATGTTTGAATAGGCCTGACAACATAGAAAGCTACCAATAACTAAATAATTATTACTTACATGCACTTACCCAGTTCCTGTTTATTAGTATTTTTCTGTACTTACTTATAAGCTATCGACTTTTGACTCTCTTAGTAGCATTACCCCACAAACCTTAGTGGGTTTTTTTAGTGCTATCTATAATAATAAATAAGATTATATATTTTTTTTAGAAGATAAATAAATTAAAAAAAAAAAAGTTGTGTACACCTGCAAAATAGAACAAAAAATTAATAATCTTCGGTACCTACCTATAATGAAACAAATTTTATTTTTAGGAGGCCGCGCCGCTTTCCTCCGCGCCGCACGTCTCGAACCAATTCTTTTCTGTTGGGAACAAAATAAGTGTCATTTTTTTATTTTTTTTTATCTAACCTACATGGTCCCACTGCTGGGCAAAGGTCTCCCCCAAAACCTTCCACTCGTCCCGATCCTTAGCGGTCTCCCACCAATCTTTCGTCTGACCGTCGAGATCATCTCGCCAACGTCTTCTCGGCAAGTGTCATTAAACTGAGTAAAAAGTAATGGTATTTTAGTGATGCTTGAGTCTGAGTCGAACATAAAGCACAGATTTTTGACTCTTTTCAATGGAGAACTGTCATAAAATCTATGCTTGAGGCTCGACTTAAACTCAAGCATTGTTTCTGAAGTCTTCCTTAGAGTGTAAAAGATGAATCTTATAATAGATTGATGAATTTTTCATGCGTCAAACTAATAACTTGGAATTTTGAAAAATGGCAAAATTATTTGTATTTGTGTTGGTCAATCAAAAATGAGTTCATTTATTTTTATACTAAACTGACCTCTTTCGTCCATCTCATCAATCTCCTCGTACTGCAGCCAGTCGCTGCAAAGCTCACCCGTCGAGGTATCATGTTAGTGACGACCATAGTAATCAAACTTGACACTACAAAGACAACAGCAAGCAGCACAGAGCACAGATCTGGTGAAATTGTTGGCGCTGACATGGAGAAAAACACCCCAGCATATGCCTGGACAGCTACCATTCCCGATGAAACATTGAGGATCATGAGAGTCACTATGTAGATCAGTGCCCGCCGATTATAGTCCACGGTAACTGTAAAAAATAATTGTTATTTACCTATCTGTTAATTCTGTTGTCAAATAATCGCTACGCCTACGGTTAACGTCAAGCACCGTGATTGATAAAGTTTCCCGTTGGTGGGGCTGCAGCATCGGAATAATGTTGCTATATCGATGGACATAAAATAAATGTTTATGCACTTACAGAGCAATTTCCATGGGTTCTTATTCTCAGTATTTTCAGTAATATCGTCCTTTCCAGCCCGTAACTTTTCATTTTCATCATTACCAAAATGGATGATTTCATTCCTTGTTTTGGCAAGACTGAAAGAGAAAGATATATTTTTTAGCTGACAGATAATTTTTGTGTGCGTTTGTGAGCCTTATTTTTCGCCCATAGGTTTTGTAAAAATTTATAGTTTTATTGACGACAGTATTTTACACTTTTCGATGTTAAAGGACCTTGAAGGTCTTTTGGTTTCAGAGAAGAATTTAATTCAAAACCCCCTCTATATTTAGTAGGCCTCTTTTTAAAGAAGCCTGAAAACCAGCGCTGCTTGGCATGGTAGATAATGCCTTGTCAGGCAAAAAGCTGAGTCGGGGCCTATTTGGCAGAAATTATCTACCATTATTCATTGTGAACGTCTACACCTATGTCAAATAAATGTATTTTCCTTATTTCTTTCTTCTTTTTTTTAACGCTTTTATTTTATACTAGCGGAAGCTAGCGGCTTCGCTCGCCTTTTTGTCATTACGCCCCGTTGATTTTTCTTTTAAAAGTTTGTTTCCTCTTTTTCTCCTCATATGGAAATCATTTTCCAATTTGCTTTCTTAGTGCACCCCTATGCTATAAAAGAAACATACCCTCCAAGTTTCATGCTTCTAGGACTTACGGTTTAGGCTGTGCGTTGATTGTCAGTCAGTCAGTCAGTAACGTAAGAGTTTTATATATTTAGATTTAAAGGTCCCTTTGATATTGTTCAAGTAAAATCATGTACCAATGACCACTACTACCTGCCGCGGGCGGCCGCTAGTTCATAAAATCTATAATAGGTATGTACCTATACCTACTACAGTCACGAAAAACGCCTTGGTATGCTTGCTACTAACTATTATCTATTCTGTGACGTTACCGTGTCATAGTAACTACTAGCGTATCTGTAGCGTCTTACGCTTTTTTTCGATTTTTATTATGAACTCTACGTTGTAGTCTTAGGGTACATTTCTGCAAAAAATCCGTCCTACGCTTTTTCGATAAGGTCACGTGATCCTGACGCCCTGACGCCCTGACGCGAGTTTAAGATTTTATACCCATTACAGAAAGTGCTCAACGCCGCTAAAGAAGTTTTCACTTCAAAAATTTTCGAACATATTTTTATACATATTACCATATTACTATACATACTGTACTAAAACTATTTATATTATGAATAATCGGTAAGTTTACTGCGTCTATAAAATTTCTCAGCGCTATACAGCGTTCGTAACAAAAACTCAGTATGAAAGTTATCTTTCATTGTTTATTCATAATATTATCTTGACTAGTTATTTTAATGACAATAGCTAACATTTTAGATTTTTAAGTGAATGTTTAATATTATTTATTATGAGAGTAGGTATACTAGCATCTGAAGTTCTACTGCAGTTCTACTAGTTTATTTAAATTATAAAGTAATCAGTTGGTTGATCAAAACGATCCATTGCTAATTAATTGCCAGCACAATAAATTGGTACTAGCTAGAAGCCAAAGTTAACTAACTAACTGAAAATTAAACGAGTGAAAAGCTTAATTAACGCGACCGCAGTTTAATATCAATAATTTTTAGTTTAAAACCAGCATCATCCCATTGCTGGGCAGTATACCAGTTTTAATAATACTTAGGTAGGTATCTAATAGTAACTGCCTACTAGCTACACAGATAAGTACTTATTTATGACAGGCTAACCCCCGAATACTGAAACGCAACTGCTTAGTTTCATAAAAAAAAAAAAAAAAAAGTGGTAAAATGTTGGTCTCCCCCCTCTTACTTCTAAAATAAGAAAATGATAAATCTAAAAAAAAAATATATGATGTACGAGATCTAGTAAGTAGTTTTTTTTTATATACGTCAAATTATTATAATTGATGCATTATTTATTTATTTATTTCTTGATTCTCTAATAACTTAGAGAAGGTTCTATCATTTCTGAAGGAAAGCGTAACTCTGAGATGGAAAAACTCACCCTTAAAGTTCGTAAAAACTTTAGTTGAATATAAATATTGTTCTTTCGTGTTTTGGTACATCCACCTGCTTGGATTATTATATATGACGTAAACGTCAATTAAAACTTGCAATAAAAATAACTGGTACTGGTTATATGATAACTATGAAGATGCTTTTAATAGTCATGAGAGTAAGGTTTTTAGATAGCTGATATGATACTCAAATACTTTTTTTTTTGTTAATACACACATAGCATACAATAATAACACCAAGACGGAGAACAAAAATCTATGTTCACATCACAAATATTTGTTATCGGTGGAGACCGAACCCACGCCCCCCAGTAAGGAAATACGGAAATGGTCAATTTAATACCATGAATGAATCTGAGTCATGCTGTAGCAAACGATGGTGAATGATGATGTTTTTCTTAGTAATTTTGTTATGTGTTGTATGACACACCATTATCATCAGGACGTCAGTGCAGATCTTATTCCCCCAAATCATTTAGAATTAGAGGCCGCTTTGTTACTTCATCAAGACCTAAAATCATGCACAGGCAGGCCTCACTGCTGTCTCTAGTGTAGTGGCTCTACTTTGTATGTTATGGGCTCTATAACCATAGAGGATAAATATGTGTTGTTTGTATCAGATCTGATAAGTATAGCTTATAAGTAAAGCTGATAAGTGAAGTGCTTCGTTTGGGTCTAGTTAATGCTGTGTGAAATTGTCGGTGCTATTTCTGTTCTGTTCTGTTCCATTCTGAATCTTCCCTAAAAGTCTAAACATGAGCGTAATGTTTCTATAGATATCATGAAACAGCGATCACGTAAGGCTGTTTCAATGGAAATGGCAGCTTACGATTACTATCATATCAATCGCGAATAGAAACAAGTAAGGAGTTGTTGCGATGGATAGAAATTGAATAAAGTAAGTTATTTACAGTAAGTTTTTAGTGTTTTACTTTTTACAAATCAAATCAAAAGTGTATTTTATTCAGTAGAATCGCAAGGATCACTTTGAAACGTCTTAAAGCTAGGTGAATCTAGGTGCCAGTACCACGAAACCAAGTCTAGAAGAACAGGCAACAACCATGGCTTGGTTCCTACCATTTTTTAATAGTAATGACACTTAGGTAATAATACAAAAACATAGCTGCAAAGACTGAACACGCTACGGCTCAAAGTAATAATAAAGCCCATTGTACATTTTTATTAAAATAATAGTATTTATGTGTTAAAATCTCTTTTTGTTAGTTTGTAAGGTGTACAATTAATAATTTTCTATCTATCTACCTAAAGTACAGAAAAAGCTAATAAAAATATGATACGAAAATAATACAGACATTGCAAATTGACATGTTAGCTTCCGATGGGTAGCAACCGAATTGAGAACCTCTTCCTTTTTATGAGAAGTCGGTTAAAAACGCTTTCTGCTTCTTTCTTTATAATAAAATAAATAAAAAAGCCTTTATTTCTAATAAGTTAAACACTATTTTAAAAAACTATCTTCTCTTCTTTCTTTAAACACCAACCCTAAGGGTGTTATTAATAAACCCGGCGCAACGCTGGAGTAGTTAAATCGTGTTTTGTCACATTAGCTCGAGTTGACAATTGCATGTCAATGCAAGAGACAAAACACGGATTAACTAGTCCAACGCTACGCCAGGATTATTAATAACACCCTAATAGTTTTAAGGCAACCGCCTTTGAACTCTATTCCAACGATGACTAAGCAAAATACTAACATAATAATAATCGATTATGATATGAGTCAACCTCCCTAAAACGAGTAAGAACGTGCTATCAAATGGATTATACCATATCGCATCAGTATAGTATTTTAGGATTTTCAGAACGGCGGATATTGCGTGCAGAGGTGGAAATCAGGCCTTAAAGGAAGTCAGGAAATTGCTTGGTGGAACATTATCGACGTCGGCGAAAACACGGCGCTTCTTCATGCATTAACATTCACACAGAAAACCGTTTTAAAATGCCTGAAAAAACAAGTAAGCGAGCCAGTGTGTTCATTCAGTTTATAAATAAATAAAAATAGGCCAGCTTTTTTGTCTTGTGCAGCTGTTTCTTGCGACCTTTACGGTTTTGCAAAGCTATCGTACTTTTCAAAAGAAATTGAAATCCTCGGTAGCGGTGTACTTTCTCTCATATATTTAGCTTTTAAAACTTTTTTTACAGTATATATGGGCTTGCGTTTGACCGAAATCGTACCTGCTGTTGGCACTTAGACTCACCTAGCTTTAAGACATTTCAAAGCGATCCTTGTGATATTTGAATAAATACATACTTGACTTGGCTTAAGTCATCTCATTGATAATTCTCATGACTTGGAGACCGGCGATGGCTCCAGCGTCCTTGGTGGCCTGACGCTGAGCGTCGTTGAAGTAGGCCGGGACCGTGACGACGGCATGGGTGACCTTCTTACCGAGATAAGCTTCAGCAGTCTCCTTCATCTTGGTCAAGACCATGGCCGAGATTTCCTCTGGAGCAAAGACCTTTTGGCCTTGGGCAGTCTGTACTGAAACATGGGGTTTGCTGTTCTTCTCAACAACTGCGAAGGGGAAGAATTTGACATCGTGTTGGACAGTTGTGTCACCCCAGTCGCGACCGATAAGACGCTTGGCATCGAACACAGTGTTCTCGGGGTTGGTGGTCAGCTGGTTCTTGGCTGCATCTCCGATGAGACGTTCGCCGTCAGCGGTGAAGGCTACATAAGAGGGAGTGATACCAAGTGACCGCACACGCAGCTATAATATTATTATTATTTCTATGACGTCACCAACTTATATCGTAATTTATATTATCGCACGGCATGTTAATATATATTTGAGCTACGTCTGTGACGGGCTTTATTCTGTAGATAGAAAAATATGCTAAAGGTCTGCGCACTGTAGGTACTGGCTACTGCCTATATGATTTATAGATGTGCGTTACAGTTGAAAAGTACTTGTCAGTACTCTCAAACAGTGAAGGAATACATCGTGAGGAAACCGGCGTGTCGTAGAACCTAACAAAGTTTAAACAACACGGTGTCAAGCGTCATGCAATAAAGGCTAGCGGCCTTCTTGCGGAAACCAGTCCGCACACCAAGTGCGGATGATGAATTTGCCATAGGTGTTTATGATAAGAAAAACCAGTTTGAATTCAAAAAACATAAT
Source organism: Thera obeliscata (assembly GCA_947578465.1). Taxonomy (NCBI): domain Eukaryota; kingdom Metazoa; phylum Arthropoda; class Insecta; order Lepidoptera; family Geometridae; genus Thera; species Thera obeliscata. Next base: position 338,256 of record CANPUM010000016.1, read on the forward strand.
TAATAACAAATAATTTATCAAAAATTTGTAGGAGGATAACTTACGAGGTAAGCGGATTAGAAATATTAGGAGGTATAATGTATATTAATTAATTTATTTTCCTGCATACCTACATGGCTACATAATATGGCTCTATTTTCCTACATACCTACTGCTACATGGCTTTAAGTTTGTAACTATTGATAATTATTTTTTTCAAACTGCACAAGCATTTTTTCATCGTGTAAGTTAAGTTTTTTACTATTCTCCTATCTACTTACCTATTTCTGTCTTTCTTTTTTTTAACCCGTGTAATTGTTTTTTTATCCACTTTATAATTTTTCATCTAATGCTATTAAAATTTGTCAAAGTTTGCCGCATTACGCGTTTAAACATTCTGTGATATTTACAAATTCAACTTTTTAGTTCTGTTCATAATTAAAACATTACTTACCTGTAAAGCAATTATAATATTTCAAACCGTTCAATGATATTTGAATAAATTCCAGGTGATGACTGAAACAAACACTCTAATAAATTGGCCTGCCCGCCTCAAGATTGGAGCTCGTTCAAAAAAAGGTAGCTAGATGCCCTGCCGTTAAATAGTATTTCACCTTTAAGCCACTGTTGACAGTCCTTTGCTAGTCTTATCCGGTCTGAAAAAGGTATATCCAATTCTCTGACATGGCACTGTACGTTATATTATTTAGGAAGCCTTTCTTCTCAAATAAGATAAAAAAGACTCAGAAGTTTGTAAATTGAACTTAGCAGTGCTGTCAGTTGTTCTTGATTTTAGAAACCCTAGCAGGGCGACGATCACCGCTGCGGCGCGCATGGTGCGCGTCCGGCAGAGAGTAGGCACATTTAAAAGAATATAAACTAAAGATACAAAATAACATTTAACTTTTGTTAAAGGTATATGTATATGCCCAAATAATAGTTAAGTAATTTAGGTATAGGTATCTTTCCGAAGGTCAAAATGTGCGAGCGAGAGGTGTTTCACTGTGTCCAGCGCCATAATAAAGGCAAGTATGTACTTATAATCATTTATTTTATAGCAACACCTTTCTGCGTCAGCGTATTATCCTCGTACGTCTCGAGAACATCGGCTAAATGTTCATTATCCCTGGGTTTCTTGAACTGTCTTCTTTTCTGAAACACGTAGACGAGACAGGCTTGATTTATGTGCTACAATAGGGCGTTAATAAATGGCTCGCAAGATCAATTTGAAATTATTCTTCGTATTAAAAATCAATTTATTAGTATAAAATTAGGAAGACAATTAACAAAACAATTAGCGTCGTTTAATTATTGGGTTAATTGCATTCTGATTTGAATAGTAGTTAGTATAGTAGTTAGGAGTGTGGGTATCGCAGGCATGCTCGAGCGACTTCAAAGGCGTGACGATGATGCGTGAGTGAGCGCCCACGGCCCAGGTGGACATGTCTAACATTTCGGGTAGCTAACACATTGCCAACAACCGCTTCTAACAGCTCGACAGCAAGCGATCCAAACTATCGAGTGTCCGAGTCTAATCCGTCACAACAGACAGATATAACCCAAGTGTCGACGTCCTATCCTGATTCTTAATTTTATACAACTCTATGTTGAAACACAGTTTCAATTTATTAATGTTTAATAAATCATGTCGCTACGTTTGAAACAGATTTAGAATTGATTTTTAGTAAAACTTTTAAATGTTGCATAACATGTTGCATAGGTTTTTGCAAGTTCGCGGAACAATTCACCAAAACAGTTATGTAAACGTTGTCGGCTACGTCATACACTTTCTTTCAATGAAAAGGTGGTTTTAATATGCTTATTATCAATCTTCTTTTTCCTACTCTTATCCCACTTTATGTGGGGTCGGCACAACATGTCTTCCTCCTCCATTCATCTTTGTTAGCCGTCACCTTTCTTATCCATGTCATCTTTCACACAGTTCATATCAATAGTTTAAATTAATATTCAATCAACGTATCATGATGGGTTATGCATATTATCTGACATCATCATCAATTATCGTTGTTTTAAGAACGTTCTCCGCAATCAACTTCTTTGTATTACCTACAAGGTTCTCCATATCAATTTTATAGATAAAATTTAATCAATTCATATCCTAATTTACATATTTTTCGTCCGTTATAAATTATAATATACATGATGGTTAGTTTAGATTTAGTTCGATAGGCTAGGTACGTATTATCTCATTATACATTTAAAGCAAACTCAAAGTATTCGTCTTTTCAATTATCAAACTGTGGTTTGAGATCATTGGGTGCGTGTCTAACTGCAGTACAATTGTTTACAATTAACAGTAGTTCTTTTGCGTGCCTCCACTTCATCTTAGAAATAGGGTCAACAGTTTCATTTTGTATCACAGGCAAGTGAATTAGAATCATTGAGCGAATAGTTTCGCATCTTTGTTATCTGGATTGCTAACTTATTTAAATTTCGTTTACGTTTAGAATACATATGATATATATTACTCAAGGCGTGTATTGACGTGCAAACTACGTTAGACACGGTGTTTGTTACGTCTGAAAGCGTAGGTTTCTTCCTGAGCATGTGATTTGTATATTTTATACACGTACGGAGCCGATACCTACTCACAGATATTCAAATAAGATAAATAATCAAGTAATAATTTTGTTTTATTTGTTTGCTCGAGGCATTTTAAATGCAGTTGTTGATTTGCTAAAGGCACTTTTATTTAACACATCTCATAAACTATCCATTAAGTTCTCTATACAAGATGTATTGAATTTTATAAGACTAATAATAATTTTATTATGATCGTAAATAAATGTCGTAAAAGAAATACGTTTTTTAATGTTTCATAAGTAAATATCAGTGGCCATTTTACATTCATTAGCTATACCATCATTTTATCTGGCACCAAACTAAGCTAAGACCTACTTACTATGCTATCAGCTATAATCTGAATCCCATATACTACACCTAGCGCCATCTATTGTTGACAATTAAATACTTATTCTGAACAGTTTCTATATACGTAGAATTTGGTATTTAGAATACTGACCATTTGGTGTATCTGATTTTGTACACTTTTAAAATGTTGTTTACTGTCTTAAACAATTTTAAACTTATTCATTGTTATAAAAGTTTTACAATCAAAGATGTTTTTTGTAGCAATTTCTTGCAATAAAAAAAAATCGTATCATAAAACCGTTTCGTTTCACGCAAAAACCACACCACGAAGAAAACTGACAAATCTAAAATTTATATACATTTTAGAGGTTTTCTGAAAAAAATTGTGTGTCGGTCAAACAATTTTTTCTGACAGGTAATAGGGATTTTTTATGGACTAAATAAAAACAACAATAAAATGTAATAATATATTATCAAGAGTGCATCGTATAAAGATACGGCTCAAGTTTTTATTTATATTTATATTTATTTATATTTAGGTCCATAAAAACAAAGAAAAAATTAAGAAGACTTAGAGCGGAACTCTAAAACAAAAACTTGTGAAAACGATCTCCCGCAGATAGTCGTAGCGGGGAAGCAACGCAACTGCTCCGGCGGTTAATAAACAGCAAACATCTGGGTATGACTGTGTCGCCGCTGCGTCCGGCCACCTCGCCTCTGCCAGCGCCTACCCTGACGCCTCCTCCGCCGCCAAATGGCTCCATCTCACGTTTGTTTCTATAACACCCTTACTTAAGAGGCTCCACGGTCAGATGTCAAGATCGTTTAGAATCATGGCACAGCGGATAGGCGTTCATAAAAATAATGTATTCCGAAGGGTTGGATGTGTGATATTCATAAAAGTTAACTGGATCAGGTCAATTATTATGTTGCATGAGGGCAATGACTCTTTTTAAAGTTTATATTCAGTCTACTGCTTTATTTCATTTCTAAATATAAAACAGTTTATAACAACGGCTAGGGTTTAAATATTTAAAGGCACTAGGCCTTTGTTAAAACTTCCAATCTCATTCAATCGGCTGGGTGGTTGCGTATTCTGCTTCTAACAAATAAATTATACAAACAAGGAACAGCAATCACGTATCATATTGCCATATATTTTCGAACCATATCTATCTAATAGTTTCATATATAGCTAATAGTTTTACAATTTGAAATTCCTATTCCTTAAATTGTCTATTCTTTCAAAGTAATTTATTTGGGTACAAAATAATAACGAAGACGAATAGAAGACTCTGTATGCCACAATTTCGTTCTATTTTCACGTTATAATATTCAGCGGATTTAGCTATTTATGTACCTATCCAGACCTAAAATATGAACAAAAAATTCTAACACAAATAATTGAGTAGGTAATTACTTGCTATCTTAGCACATAATAAAAAAAAACAACTACGTCCCGCGCTAGGTACATGTTATGCCAAATAGGCCCTGGCTCAGCTTTTGCTGCTTAGCGGGGTATGAACTTACCACCAAAAATATTATTCACAAATATGCAAATATAGTTGAAAATGAAACGAAAACCTGGCCTTCAGCTTAGTTAGTAGTAGCTCTGCCTTCTACGCTGTAGGTCGTGGGTTCGATCCCCACGGAGAAGAAACATTTGTTTGGTGAATACAAATGTTTGTTCTCTGTCTGGGTGTTATATTGTATTTTAAGTATGTATTAAAAAAATAAATATATGCTAAGTATTATATCAGCTGTCTGGTTCCTATAGTATAAACTCTGCTTGGTTTGAGGCTAGATAGTGTGGAGTGAATTGTGCACAATATTTATTATTTATTACTATTATTAAAAAACCTAAAAGAAAAGTGAAATAGAAAGGATTAGATCGAAACTCCAAAGAAATTCCAGACGTTGTGTGTGATTTTAAAGTTGAAAGAAGAAAACGTAGAGTAGAACCAACAATCACAAATGGGAAAAAAATGAATGTCGTGCAAGGAGAAAAGTGTGCAAATTCGAAAAGACTTACAGACTAGCGTTTGTTAAATCATCATCATCAGCCTTAAAATCCTTTCACTACACTGGTTTGAAAGAACTGTTTATGAATGCATTAAAGGCCCTTTAACTCGAAATGTGATAAATGGGTTGAAAATAGAAACCCATTAGTGGTCCATTTAGGTCACATGAGAAGCACGTGTCTGTCTGGTGAGTTTGTGCAAACTTTTCACATGCACACGGTTACCGTCTTGTTCTTGGTTTCTTTATGTACCTAAGTTCGTGTATGTTAGAGCTAGAGCATATGACGGCAAAAGTTAGTAAGTCCAAAATTCTCTTATTTATTTTAGAAAAAAAAAAAGCAGCCAAGTGCGAGTCGGACTCGCCCATGAAGGGTTCCGTAGCATCAAATAACATAATATAAAGGTTTTTGTATTTCGTCGAAAGGTAAATTGCGGTTTACGATTTATGACGTATAAAAAAAAAACTACTGACTAGATCTCGTTCAAACCAAATATCGTTGGAAGTTTGCATAGTAATGTACAACATATATTTTTTTTAGTTTTATCATTCTCTTATTTTAGAAGTTAGAGGGGGGGACCAAATTTTTTTTCACTTTGAAAGTGTCTCTCGCGCAAACTATTCAGTTTAGAAAAAAACGATGTTAAAAACCTCAACATCATTTTTGAAGACCTATCCATAAATACCCCACACGTATGGGTTCAATGGAAAAAACATTTTTGAGTTTCAGTTTCAAGTATGGGGACCCCCAAAATTTAAAGTTTTTTTTCTATTTTTGTGTAAAAACCTTAATGCGGTTTACAGAATACATCTACTCACCAAGTTTCATCAGTCTAGCTCTTATGGTTTCGGAGAAAAATGGCTGTGACATGGCCGGACAGACAGACAGACAGACAGACATGACGAATCTATAAGGGTTCCGTTTTTATTTGACTCGTCCGACTTTAAATTTTACTGATATAAAAGCGTGAAGAACGAAACGAGATAATGTCGACAATATTTTATTTTTTTCATATCATTTACCTACAAGTTGTTTATACAATGTTTGACATTGGCTGCATGCCTTGTTGCTTTAAGCAGGCTCAAAGTCCTAACACCCGCTAGTCTCCCTGACCAGACGGGTGCTCCGTAGAGAGCCATCGAACGCACGACCCCGCCATAGAGGCGGCGGACGCCCTCCCTGGGTCCCCCGAGATTTGGCAGCAGTCTGTGCAGAGCACCCACTACCTTCTGAATCCGGGGGACGGAGCGGCCGATGTGCTCCCCGAAGTCCCAGCGACTGTCCAGGGTGAGGCCCAGGTACTTGAGGTACCGCCCCACCTGGACGTCTACGTCACCTACGCGAACCGACATGCTGGGTGGTTCTCTTCCCCTCGGGAGTTTATGGAACCACAGCGCCTCAGTCTTATGAGGCGCTATCCGCAGACCCAGCTCGTGGATCTTGTCCACGACACATGCCACCCCAAGCTCGGCGAGCCCTTTGGTCCCGTCGAAGGAGTCTCCGCCAGCAAATACGAGTGTATCGTCCGCGTAGCAGACCACTCGTACGCCGGTCGGGAGATCGACGCGCAAGACCGCATCGTACGCGAGATTCCACAGGAGGGGGCCCAACACGGACCCCTGCGGAACCCCGCACGACACCTCCCTTCGTACAGATATTTATTTACGCAAACTGTAAACTGTTGAGGAAAACTGTAGATTTACAGTGATAATAATAAAAAAACTAAACAAAACTTTTATTTATTTATTTATTATAACTAACGATGACTTCACCATGATAATTAACTAATCTATTAAAATATCTGTACTGTTGTAAACCTTTTTTTGGAAAATAAACGTTATTGTTTTAAATTGTTGAACTAGTTATTACAAGGACCTAACATCCTTCTGCACAAGGCATAGGTAATTCTCAATTGGTAACTACGCTTGGCCAGCTAATAGTCTCGAGTTTATTTTACACATGGTGTATAGGTACTCGCTAACTGACATTGAATTACAATCTACCTAGTGGTTATTAGTATCCCAAAGGTATAATTAGAAGCAGGTAAGTATGTACATGTATGAATTAGCTCGCGTTGCTATGCAGAGAAACGCGATGCGCCTGACCAAATTATAACAAATTGTAGGTAGTCTTTATATTTTCTAATTTTTCAGTGTTTTTCTGTTTCAGATGCGTTCCAGGAGGTGGGGCAGTGATGTACCAGCCGGGCTACGCGCAGTGGCGATAAGTTTTAGCGAAAAAACGAGTGTTTTATCGCTAAAACGGTGGCAAAGTTAGTAGAAATACCACTTTTTCTAAGTTTCTGTATGACGAGTGAACCCCGGTGCTAGCCCTATGTGTAGGGCTTCGCAGGCCGCTTCTAATGGTGTATCGCACGGCTAGGGCTGTGCCCACTAAGTTTGTTCTCATCTCTATTTGTTGGTATAAAAATGCCAGTGACAAGAGACTTCGCGAACCACTAAAAAAAGTGAGGCATTATGAATGAGGGTGTACAACACTATCTAGCCCGCAACTAAGCAAATCTTGTACTATGGGAACCAGATAGCTGTTAATGTAATACTTTTACATTATCAGCAATTTGCAAATATTAAAGATGGTTTTTTATGGTTGAGCTGTGTGGGAAAATTATGGAAAAACTCGACCGACACTAGAGACGTTTTTTATACAACTTGCTAATGAAACAGGTTAAGGCCCACCTGCTGTTAAGTTTTTGTGATTTTTTTAGCGAAAATGAAAAGCTAGCCGATAAACTTTATTTCAAAGTTATAAATACATTATTTTTGTACAAACTTGTTTTTGGTGCAATAAAGAATTATATAAATAAATTGCAGAATCACTTCACGAGTCACGATCCTTCGGAACATTTTTGACACTCACAACTTCACGCGCATTATTTATAGTTTAAATATCATTCTGAAATGGAGCCAAATTTCCGGCGTTGGCTTTCAACGGATTTTACAAAAAGCGCCATAAATTGGCAAATAATCCCCCGCATAACGCAACCTTTGTAGTTGGTATACCCACAGATAAGATAATACTATACTAGTAGTATACCTAAACTTATTTTCGCCAGACTTTAAACCTACTCATGGTACCTAGGTTGATGATAGAAGAACACCATTATCAGCAGAATAAAGTTTTGATCAAAACGAAATAAGAGTAAAATGTACCTTTCGACGAACTACAAAAACCTTTATATTATGTTAATTGATGCTACGGAACCCTTCATGGGCGAGTCCGACTCGCACTTGGCTGCTTTTATCTGTTATTTCGGTTTTATTTGTACAGTTACCTGTAATAACCGAAATTTGCTCAATGAACAAGAAGTGTGCTGTCTGTCTGTCTGTCCGGCCGTGTCAAAGCCATTTTTCTCCGAAACCATAAGAGCTAGACTGATGAAACTTGGTGAGTAGATGTATTCTGTGAACCGCATTATGGTTTTACACAAAAATAGAAAAAAAACTATAAATTTTGGGGGTCCCCATACTTTAAACTTGCGATGACGCGTGCCTGTGTTTAAACCTGTATTCATTTGTATTTCGACAGTTGCTTAGAAACTAAAATCATCGGGTATCGAAGATTTGCGTAGCGCTGTGTACGAAAGGCCTTAGATGTAATAATTATGTTGCTAGTCAATTTAATAAATGTGATAGATTTACGCCGCTTCCTCTATGTTTATTTGTTTATTTCTCTCACTTAGACTAAGGACAAGGATAAAATTAGGTCTAGAACATTACATCTTATAACTTAGCCTTAACCGAGAGCTGGTACCCAAGGAGGTTTCAAATTAAAACCTGTAAATCGGGCTAAAGTTTGATTAAAAATAAATTATTCATAAAAAAAGTAAAAATCTTAAAGAAAGAAAGAAGATTTCAATGGTAGGGTTGAAAACAAAATCTTAGCGCTATATGTTTTGACCCAGCTGGGCCAGTCAACAAATAAAATTCAAATAAATTAATTACATTTTACAATTTAAATATTCTTTAATGTCATAGAAGCATGCTTCTTGCAACCATTTTCTTATTTTAAATTTAAACACATTTAATGGTAGATCCTTCAGGTCAGTTGGTAATTTATTATAAATCGTAATGGCATGATAATAGGCATTGCGCTTGACGAGTTTTAACCGGCAAGGAGGAACATATAGTCGGTTTTTGTGCCTCGTATTTCTCGTGACAACATCTGAATGTTTCCGAAAGTATTCAGGATATTGTTTGACAAAAATGCACACATCCTTTATATACATACACGCCAGTGGAAGGGTTTAGATTTAGAGGAAGCAGGAACTAGTGATACGATGATGAGGAAGATTAATTGCGAACTTTTATTTGATGCGAAACAAATGTAGAACATACGTAGATATGTAGGTACCTACCTGTAACTGAAGTTCCACATTTTTATGGGTCATCATCTTTACGAACATGTCGTAGTCATTAGCAGCCCAGATTTGTTCGAATAACCTCCTGTGGAAATGAGCTGGAAGACCAGCCAAGTCCCGTGCTGATAGCTTGCAAGCTGCTTCGAATTGGTCCGCTGTTATTCCGATGTCGTCCATGAAAGAGCCCAGCATTACATCCACCTGGATATAGAGACCATCAATTAAAACTCAGAAGCCTATATAGTCTGCTGCTCCCTTGTATGCTTGCTTACTTACCACGGTGATGGTTATCAACTTATCATACTATGAGGTAGGTACCCACCGCTCTGATTAGCTGTGGGTGTGGGTGCCGGTGAAATTACAGGCACGTGAGGCTGAATATCTGTATGCCTGCAGTTGGTGGACGCAGGGCAGTGCATCGTAGGGCGCGTTCCTGACGTGCGTGACCTACAAGGCATTGCTTTGTTATAGGCGATGGTTACCATTTAACATCAGGTGGGCCATATATGCATGTTCCATCAGCTAGTTACATAAAAAAAAAAAACTTGTATGAAAAACTTACTTATTCATAATTTTTTCTTTGTGAATATTCTCAAAGTATAGTTTTTCGAATATCAACTTATAAATGATGCCTATAGCAATATAGAATTGGCATTTACTATAAATTTTCCTATGTACTAAACAGTTAAACTATATAAGTTAACTCAGAAAGTTGGAGCGAAACCGCAGCAAAATGTGAAATTTCACCGTGTTACAGCGAAACTTGTTTTCACTTCTCACTCGCTTGAACGGTACCTAACTTCAGAACGAGATCAAGTTTGCAGACAGCTTACTTCGAGTAGATAAGCACTGAACCTGATGACTTCTAGCTTGAATAACAACTTCACTACCTGAGACTCGATGAACGGTTTCGCAAATACCATATAAGGCAAATAAAATAAAATAAAAATATATTTTTTAAGTCCCGAAATATATTCCAACCCATTCCAACAATAAAAATAATGCTTCGGAAACAAAAAGATATGCTAGCTTACACAGAGTGAAAAGCTTATAATTTTAACTAAGTATTTAACAACGATAGGCGATGAGAAAGGCAAGACAGTGCGTTGCCAAGCTTTAATTTATGGATGATTTGGGTATGTAGAGATAATGGATGAAAGGAGACTAACAAAACAAGTGCATCAGGTCAGTGTGAATGGAACTGCTGGAAAAGGAAGACCTAGGGGCATGTATATCGTTCAGATAGAAAATGTTTTAGAGAAAGGTCAGGTCAAGAGTACCCTAAATTGACGAGCATGTATGAAGAATGTTATGCGAGTGAATGAAGCGAAAGAGGTATGTCAGGATCGTAGCAAGTGGAAATTCGTGATCTCTACCTATCACCATAGGAATGAGGCGTTATTTTAAGTACTTATGTATTTTTTTAAATTGTGTAACGTTACCATTTTAATAAGCTATGACCATTATATCCTGTGGTCAGGTTTGCCGTCTGTCATCTGTCATGTCAAGGAATGTCAAAGTATTTTGGCAGATTGAAGTAGGTAATTTTATTTTGATATCCTTGACCTTTCTGTTAGAAGTATGTATTTTTTGTCTCTAAGACACTTCTTAAGATTCTACAAAAATTATGTAAACATTTACTCAACTCATAATAATTAATACTTAGCTTCAACATTTTTGAGAAATATTTTTATGTTGTTTTTGTTTCTTTTTTGATCTGTTTATTATAATGTATATTGCATAGTTTAAGTATGTATTCCTTTAAATAATGATTATTATAGTATTCTACACCTTTCGTTCGGGTTTATTTATTTATTATGTTTGAAGTTGTTAGTATATTTTTTTTTAGTTTTATCATTCTCTTATTTTAGAAGTTATATAGGGGGAGACACACATTTTACCACTTTGGAAGTGTCTCTCGCGTAAACTATTCAGTTTAGAAAAAAACTATATTAGAAACCTCAACATCATTTTTGAAGACCTATTCATAAATACTCCACACGTATAGGTTTGATGAAAAAAAAAATTTTGAGTTTCAATTACAAGTATGGGGACCCCCCAAATTTTAGTTTTTTTTGTACTTTTGTATTAAAATCACCGTCCAGATAAAAAAAATGCAACCAAATTGAATTGAACTCTTCGTTTTTTATTTGAAGTCTAACGAAAGTATAAAGAAAGTAAAACTACAATTTCTAGGTACTACATTTCAAAAAAGCTATTATTGCTCATTCTACGTTTAAACCGGACTGATCTCTAAAATAACTGTATGAATTTTCCCAAAAATGGTTGTGTAAATAACCATCCCCTATATCATCCATCCCCCAGATTTACATCATCGTGCTTCAGCATCGCATTTCTTAGGTCCATAAAGAATATAAAAGTAAACAACAAGGCAAAACAATGGACGACCTTATCACTGGGAGCGGTGTCAGGAAACCGATGATGAAGTACTATTTGCTTCATCATCATCATCATCATGAACCTGAAGACGTCCACTGCTGTGCATAGGCCTGTCCTACACATTTCCAGGAAAAATGATTCTGAGCCCTTTGCATCCATCGACCTCCCGCGATCTTATGTCGTCGATCCATCTGGTGGGAGGGCACCCTACGTTTCGTCTTCCAGTTCGTGGTCGCCATTCGAAAGCGTTATTACCCAGCGGTTGTCGGTTCTTCGAGCTATTTGCATGTTCATGGGTAAGTTTTAAATAATTACAATCTTTATTATTTTATTTTATTACTAGTAGTTGCCCGGTTTTTTTTATTTTTGGTAAACTGTTGTTGTGAATTATATTTAAATACGAATTACTTTAAATATTAATATTTTTCGATCTTACCGACATTATAATAAACTCCACTACTCGTCAATAGATGGCGTTCTCTCTCAGCTCCGTTCGTGGGTTCGATCCCCACCGAGAACAAACATTTGCGTGGTGAACACAATTGTTTGTTCTCTGTCTAGAACTCTTAGGTGTTGAATTGAATTATAAGTATGAATTTAAAAAAATGTTTATAAGTATTATTTGATTAATATATAGCTTCAACTATTTATTTAAAATAACATAGATTTGAGCAAACAATTTACCATTTTTTAAATTATGAGAATGAAAACAATAGCTGAATAATGCTGGCGAGCCGTAGCCGAAGGCCCGCCAGAGAAAAAGAAAAAAAAAACCGGGAAGGCGGCAATTCAATCTTCATTTTCACTAATTTTTCTTTCATGTTTTTATTTTTACTTTCCTTGTATTCGTAATGAAAAGCACAGTGTTTACCTCGGGTGAAAGTCTTTTATGTCCCTCAAGCTCCATTGGCGCCCTCCATATTTTCGCAATGTAGTCTATTAGTCCCCTAGACGTCTGCAATGATCTTGGGCAACAGTCCGCGGAGATCTAGGTATTTACTACTGCCAAGGGGTAAGTCATGCAATGCCAATTTATTTTCTGTCGCAAAATCTTTAATTATATATAATATGAAAAAAAAAATATGAAAAAAAAACAACTAAAAAGTAAAAAATAAATTATAGTTTAAAAAACTAAAAAAAAACGCTTTTATAACTAATTGAACTAAAAAGTTAAAAATAAAACTAAGGATTTTAAGTAGAGGCTCCTTTCGTCTTCTTGACACATATATTCAAACTTTTTTCAGGTACTACGATATGCCGGTTTCCTCACGATGTTTTCCTTCACCGTTTGAGAGCACTGGCATAGTGTATAGATAAACATTTTTGGGCAGAAAAACTCATTGGTACACGACTGGATTTGAACCCTCGACCTTAAATTGGACCTAAGCTCGCTTAAGCATTAACTGAGTTCAGTTGGTACATTTTTCTCTAAACGCGTTTAAAGACCTGTCTGTCTATGTCGTTGCATTTCTTTTGAAAAGGGCTACGTACGTACTCGATTAATGAACGCGTTTACTTATAAACGAGTTTAGCTAAACGCGTTTAACGGTGAAATCCCCCCTTAGACGCTTCGCTTCGCTCGCTCAACTGACCTGTCCCCCCGGCACCATCCGTTTCCTGTTCGCCACGCCGCCCATAGGCTCGACCAATTGCACTTGTACATGGGAACTCTTGTCCGAGCGCACTTTGTTGGTGTCGTTCTGTTTCTGCACCGGTTTGATATTCCCTCGGATGAGGACTTGTGTTTTTGTTTTTAGGTCCGGCGTCTGGAATGGAAAAAATCAAGATTTACATTTTTTTATACTATTAACATGTCATATGACGAGAAGAGTGCTAGATATGAATGTGGATGCCCCTAAACTAAAGGAAAAGATTTACAAGACAGTTATAGGACCTGTCGTTTTGTATGAGAGTGCTGGGCCGCCAAAGGGACTGATGAAAGAAAAGTGCATGCAGCGAAAATGCGAATGTTGAGATGGATGTGTGGAGTGACGAGAATGGATAAGGAATGAATATTATTAGGCGCAGTTTGAAAATGGCACCAGTGTCTGAAAAGATGAGAAGCAATAGGTTAGCATGGTACGGGCATGTCATGCGAAGGGAAGAATGTCGTGTAACGAGAAGAGTGCTAAATATGAATGTGGATGGTTATAGAAGTAGAGGTAGGCCAAAGAAAACATGGATGGATTGTGTGAAGGATGACATGGGTAAGAAAGGACTGTTGAAATGATGGCTAATAGAGGAGAGTGGAGAACGAAAACCTGTTGTGCCGACCCTACATAAAGTGGGACAAGGACAAGAGACTGATGTTGCATATCCTAGGACCTAGGGACGCCCTGTAAAGTGTTACTCACGACGTTCTCAAAGCTCATGGCGGGTCCTTGGCTGTAGCCCAGCATGAGGTCTCCGGAAGGCAGCACGCGGCAGCAGGCGAGCGGCAACGGCATAGCGTCTGCTGTCGCGGCTTGGATGGTCACCGAAGGCTTCATGGGTTTCACTGATGATCTGGAATAAATACATAAATATATTAGGCAATCCACTCGAGAGCACTGGTGGTCTAGTGGTAGCGGCCCCGCCTTCCGATCCTAAGGTCGTTCCACGGAACCAATGAGTTTTTCTGTCGAAAAATTTATGTGCACTATGACAGCACTCCTGCCAGTCTCTATGCCAGTACAGTAGAATCTACCAGACTGGTCCAATCTAGCAATGGACCGAGAAAGTTGCCCCGCAGTGGGACAAGATAGACTGAAAATAATAATATAAATAAATAACATGCCAGTACTCTCAAAACGGTGAAGGAAAACATTGTGAGGAAACCGGCGTGTCGTAGAACCTGTAAAAGTTCGAGCAACACGTGTCAAGGGTCACGCAAAAAGGGCCCGCCAGCGGCCTACTTGCGGAAAAACCAGCCCGCACATCAAGTGCGGATGATTTTATTTTTAGGCAATTCACTCAACACTATCTAGCCTAGCATAGCTTGTACCATGGGAACCAGATTGCTGATATAATACTTATATAATTATTGTTTTGTTAATACATACTTAGAATACAATATAACACTGTACCTGAAGTCCCAGTGCGTTTACAACATTTCGTTACCAAATGTTATTTTCGTTTCGCCTATTTGTCTCTGTCTATTGTAAGGAGAAAAGATGAGACAACAACTCTAACTACGTAAAGTAAACAATACGAAACGAAAACAACATTTGGTAACGAAATGTGGTAGCAAAACTCCGACTTCGAGTTCAGCTTACAAAAATATAGGCTAGTCACACTTACCCATTTAACGTGTGCGCATAATAATGTACCACTCCACTTCTAGTAGCCAGCAGAGCCTTCAGCTTCTCGTGCGGATCAGCGCTCTTCCGAACGGCGACCGAGCTTTCCTCCACCATGTGAGTGCAGTTCACACCGTCACTTCGGATATACCTTTTGACGACACTCTCCATCTTACGAACTAGTTTATCATGTTCCCGTGTTTACTAAACTAAAATCCTAGCGAGAAGTGAGCGGGCACTGCTCGTGCGAGGACCGAGGAGTGGAAGTGAGGCGAGACCGGAGCTATCGATTTCCGCCCGCCCGAAGGCTGTATAGCTACAGCGTGCGCTGCCTTGCGCGCTCCACGCGGCCCCGGACCTCTCTCAAAACAATACCAGATAACACGCTGTGGTTTTAGATTATTGTGATACGCACTAAAAATAGTGTTTGAGCTAATAGACGACCGCTATTTTTACTAAGCGAGGGAACTGGGTCAGCTGTTGACACTATCTAATGCATGGTTCTTATCTAAGTTTGGTACCTATTGTTATGTATAGGTGTAGCGAGTCATCCGTGTCGTTTCTATAGGACTGTGACGTCATATAGAACTTTAAAACTTTTTTTCTGGCAGGGGCCAAAAAAAAAGTAAATTTTAAAGCGCGCTGTGTAAAATACCTACCAATATGTTGGCTGCATGAGAATTCATACTAATGAGTAACTTCACATAACGACGATGAGATTGCTTGAGTCTTGACTGGCCAGTCAAGACTCAAGAAGAGAAGACTCTCTTCTGCTTTGTGCTACTAAGGACTGCACAGCAAGAAACTATTTTCTCACCTTCTTAACAGCCTCATCAATAGCTTTCTGTATTTGCTTTTCATCTCGCACATCTACAATGCATGGTAGGGCCTTGCCTCCGAGTGCCTCGACTGAAATTAAACATTGTTATCACAAATCTTATTTTTTTGTTTGTCGTAATCTGGTACTTATAGGCCCATATTCAGAAACACTTGAGTCTGAGTCCAGTCTCAAGCATATTATTTATTGATAGTTTATTGAAAAGAGTAAAAAATCTATTGCGATGCAGTTCGTGGGTTCGTTCTCCACCGAGAGCAAATATTTGTGTGGTGAACGCAGATGTTTGTTCTCTCTCTGGGTGTTATATTATATTCTAAGTGTGTATTTACAAAAAAATATGTATAGTTAATATTAGGTCCATGGTTGACCCAAGGGACTATGATCGCCTCAGATTTTTACAAATGAATGCCGCCCACCCTAACACCTTTGAAGAAACTATACATAGGGTGAGCCTCAAACCTCTCTGCTATAAGGCCTTGGTTCCAAACGGAATAGTTATTATGACTACTTTTAAGGTGCATTTGGGTAAGTGGCAAATCTAATGTTACTCGTTAATTAATTAAGTGCTTAAATGATAAATACCGTAGGCACACTATAGATGATCCTGAAATTAGTTGTATGAGTCAAGTGGCCATTTAGGTACAGATACCTAGTTGCCGTTAAATAAAAGCGAACTGCATACAAGCACATACTTATTTTTATTTACTTTACAAATACCTTTGTGTAAGCCTTGAAAACAGTAGAATAACTGCCAGAGCCTAATTTTTCAGTTACAACATATCCGTCAATTTTAGGAAAAGCCATAACAAAGTTTTGGTAAGTTTACTAAAACTATTCCTTCAAAGTTTTACCTGTACAGGTGTTGTTTGAATAATTTTTATCTTATCATGATTCACAATTTCACATTGTTAAATTGACTTAGTGGCTTTGTATTAGATTCCTATAGGAAATAATACGGAGCGTTTCTATGGTGACCGTACTGATCACTGGTAATTACTTACCACTGGTAGACTTTGTAACTTTGGTGTTTTGCTGTAGGTAAGCTTATCTGCTACAACCATGCTGTAAGTTACAAATACCTGCATGACGTGGTTTTATCAGAGAAAAAAATATATTGGGAAATGTCATGTTATTCACATAACCAATTAGCAGTTTTGCAAGCTAGCCGTCAATCAGTTACCAATATAAACAGGACTAGAGATGGGTTTTTGCCTGGGCATTTATGTTTCCTCAAAACTAGGCCTGAGGATAGAAGATGTTCCTGCGGTTCACATCTCCAATCCCAAAACCCTGGAGTTCCAGGTCGTTAGGACTGTTCTACTGCCCGGTCTGCTTAAGACTATAGCTGCCAACAAGAAAATGCCTCTTCCTCTAAAGTTGGTTTTGGTGCAATTAACAATTAAATAAAAAACATCAATCAAAACTTTTATTTTTATTAAGATAACATACGATCAATCTTCGGCGATCTAAAGTCGTTCAAAAGAAATGATACCCTTTGACTTTGATCGAATTAAAGATTAAAGAACACCCTGTACCTATGGTTACTTTCGCCACATCACAGGAAAGGCAAGCCCAATGTAACCGCATACGTTGAGTAACATTAACGAAGTGATAAAACTGTGGCGAAGGATGTGACGTACGTATTTCCTTTATAACGAGACGTTCGAAAAAGGATAATATAATCAGACTTCTGTATGTATATCATTTTTTTATACAACTAACTGATGGAACAAGCATATAAGCTAAGTGGTAACCATCGCCTTTAACAAAGCATTGGGTCACGCACGTCAAGAACGTGCCCATGCCATGCACTGCCCTAAGTCCATCAACTCGAGGCATACAGATATTCAGCCTCACCAATTTCACCGGCACCCACAAGCTTCAAACCGAAACACAGCCATGCTGCTTCACGGCAGAAATAGGCATGGTGATAGTACTTCCTCGGATGAACCCTTCAGTATCACATGGACCCTGTGTATCCGAAAAGTTAAGAGCCGATCGGGATTTGAACTCAAGATCTTCTCATTGGTACAGGGCTGCGCTGACCGCTATGCCATCGGATCCTAAATCACACTCGACCATTTAACTCTTAGGGACTGTGTCAAAGACGTAGTTATACCCCACGTCTGGCAAATAAAACACATTTCATTCATTTATTTTATTTTCGTCATTTTTATTGAAGAATTTAATCATATGAGCCGATTTGACTGAAATACTTTTTAACTGACAGGTGATGCTTCCAGTATTGGTCCCATAGAAATTTAATCAATTTCAGTTTAGCCGTTTTGTTTAAATAGTTTTTTATGGTTGTTATTGCATATTTTTTTCATTTATGAGCGGAATAGAAAAAAACTTTTTTTTTATCTGAGGCCACGGTCGGCCGCTAGTACCTGATTAAAATTTTTTTATGTTCACCTAGTAGTCCCGAAATCAGTCTTTCTTGTGATTCTGTACCTAGGCAAGTGCCTGCCAGACACCGTTACAATACACAATGTAAGAATGATCCAGGGAGTTTCTTCGTAGCATCTCGCGCGTCCGTAACAGTCATACTCCGGATGGTCACTAGAAAAAAACAATAAAAATAATGTTTTTTTTTTCAACTGAATAACACAAAAATAAAAATAAAAAAGCTGAGTACTTTATATGCGTGAGTTTGATTCAAATATTAAGTGTGATGGCAGCAAAATGCTTAGCTATCAATTATTTAAAAAGAAAATACGAAAATACTAATTCACTGTATTTTAACTTTTTCAATAGAACGAACAGAACAGCACGCAAGTTTATTTTAACACGAAGTTATAATCTTGTACTAAACAAATAATTACAAAACACACAAGAAACAGTTGAGTTATCTGCAGACCGTTACAAACGGTCTAGAGATAGCTAAAAAGATCCAAACCAGTACGAGATGGAAGTACTGATTGTTTTCCTAAGAAATAAAAATGAAATAGAATTATTAGGTTCTTATTAATTATTCTAGTTTTCATCCAAATCGGTCAAGGATTTTTTAAATCGGTCCATTGGTAATTTCAAATTTATGATATTCGCATTTAGGATATGATGTGAACTGGCGCCAAACATGCATCGTCCAGTGTGACGTCACAGTGACGTCACAAATATCACCCGTCCCGACAAATGTTCGCAATGCCGACCGTTTTGGGGTGTAGCCAACATTAATAGCCATGATATTTGGAAAAGCTCTGAATCTCGGATAAAGCTGCATTTAAATAAACATTTCGATACGAATAAGCTATGTCTGAAGACAAGTTGACGCTATATAAATCATCTACAATAGATGCAAAGGGCTGTTTACTTTTTTTTTAGTGCTGTGTAGATCTGCCATAATATTTATTTATTTATTTTCGCAGTTATTAGTGACTAAGTAGTTATTGTAACCTTCAAAATATCCAACACTTCCCATCCCTGAGTTTAATCAACTGATTTATCGTTGTTTTTGAAACCAAAACACCTTTATTTTCCGATATCACGACAAGGAATGATTGCTACCTCTGTTTCAATACTTACTGGTTGATTTATCATCGCAAACAAACATCGTAAATCAGCAATTAACACGTCGAAAGAATTTATATTGTAAACACATTGAAATTTCAAAAACCAACAAAATATTTGGTTAATCACAATCTTAAATAAAGAAATAAATAATGCGGACAATCCACACAACACTATCTAGTCACTAACTAAGCAGAGATGAGCGTACCTATTCATACCTCAAACCACGTTGTTTACCTTTTGGAATATAAAAGTGACAACCCTAGCACATTGTTTTATTTGTATGAAATATTACAAAAATATTGTTTTGACTTTGCCCACTCATGTTTGACCGTTAATATGAAACGATTAAGCTATAATAATAAAATCATATGTGACATTTACTATTTCTGTAGAATTAGCCTTAAATCCTATGATCATAAGGTTAAAAATAGCGATGTTAGAAAAGTTTCTGCACAATGGGCAAACTTGTAAAAGTTATTAATATTTGGCCCGCTTTTTAAATTAATGTTTTTATCACATTCATATACATTTTATTGGTAATATGATATGTTCTATACAAAGTGCTGGACATTTGACGTTGATGTAACATAACCACGAATCAAAAGCTGTATTATTTTTTTAAATTTTCAACGTTAGATCAAAGTCCACAAGAAATTTGGGCAAAGTTGTACGGTTTTACGGTATGGTTGTAGGCAATAAATATTGCACATCGGCTTTTCGGCTTTGTAGAGGCTTTGTCATTGTTGTTACTTTGCAATTACTACTACTTATTATTAATTTTTATAAAGAGTGTCATCACAGTGTATTTTTATTATCTTGAATTTCATCGAATTTTATTTTATTAATGTACCTAGGTACAATTATACGTATTTTATTAATTATGCTATGTTTAGACCTGTAAATTGATTTACCAATAGACGACATAATATAAGACAGCAATTTTTGTTTAGTAGAGTGCCATAATTTAGTATTGTCGTTTTCCACTATATTAATGGTAATATTACTTTTTGAGCTGTCTCATGTTTTATTTGACTATCTGCCTTTGCAACACTGAACTTAGCTTTAGCTGTCAATCAAATGTTCAGATTCAAAGCATACCTTTATAAGGCGGTTCTTTCCAGGGATGTGCTTGCCAATTCTAAAAATTTTTACCGGCTCGGGACAATTTTGAATTAATTTATTTAAAATGTTTAGTATTTCCTTCTTGTCATAATCAAATTTTTCATTGTTGTCTTGGTTTAGTGACTCCGGTATTCCCATGACAATAATATTTTTTTGCCTCTGAGTACGCTCCTGACACTCTAAAAGAACTTCTTCGTAAGTAAATGAAGTCGGTTGTGACTGTGATGTGGATGTGGATGGCTGTAATGTATTAGACAAATTCATGAAGTCCTCATTTTCTGAGTCACTGTCTTCAACAATTCCTTGAGCATAATCTGGCTTTTTACCAGAAATATACCTCTGTACTTTCACCTTTTTCATAGATATTTCACCTGTAATTTTTAATATGAGAAATGTAAGTATGTAGGTATTTTGCTTATAACACCAACTTTATTGACACAGACGTGCGTACTATCATCTGTGTGGCATCTTTTACTACATAATTATGTACAACAGAGTGTTGCTGAATTGAGATAAATTTCTAAATGATTTTGTGTATGTATATTTATCAAGTTTAAATACTATTTCAGTAACTATTCCAGAACAGTGACCAAAATCTGACTGAGGAAATGAAGGGTGCACTATCAACCGATAAACCGAGGGCATTTTGCCTTTTTATGCCTATCTGTACAATGTTGGCCCATGGACCCACACATTCATTTTCTTCTTGGGTTTTAATGTGTTGACACTGTTGACACAATTTTGACAGCCATAACCATAACCATTATGAAGCTCATGGTAGGCCAGCAGGTCTGCGCCCCATTAAAATATTGATGGCATTAGTACTTAAATAAAACTGTTTAAAAATAATCTTTATAAGAATTTGTGATTAACCTGGGCTATATCTAATAAAGTTGTTATATAATATAATGTTCTCATATAAAGGATAATACCTAATGTAGCATTAAGTATGAGAAAACATGATTAATAAAAAATATTATGCAACCACTCTATAACTTAATAGACGAAAAATTTAAAAGTTGTAGATAATACTTAAGTAGGTATGTACCTACTTAACTTACATAAATCTACTTTATATTTTCTGTAAATTGTAATAGAACACCCAGACAGAGAACAAACAATATGGCTCTTATATTCTCTATTCAAAATGAATATTCAGTTACAGATATCATCTTGCTAAAAACGCCAACATTGTACAAACCATTATATTATGTACCTACTCGTACTAGTTACTGCATGTGTGTTATGTGTAAAAATGTGTATAGATAATATCCCTAGCTATACCTACAATGCCTATAATACAGAGTGCATCTAAGATCCTGTTGACTTTTAAATAAGATCTCAGTTGCCCTTGGCTTTATTCGAGCATAGCTGCCTTATTTATAAAGACAGGAAGAGCATAATCATATGTATACTGTGTTGCCTCATTTTTATTCACCACCATTCTTTTTAAGACGGAGATATTCTGCTAACCACGATTAACAGTTATAATCAAAAAATCTCGGCTATTCTTTAGCTTTACTGTGCCGAGTCGAAGAGTCGAGATATAAAAGGCAACCAGTATAAATAGATCTCTAGCTCCTTGAGTCCTCTTGGGGTCGTTGCTATTGAAGATAATGAATTAACTAGTCTTGGGAAAATTATGTCCTGTCAAAATAATAGTAGTGTTACTCACTTTATGATTAGTTAATGGAAATATTTGTCTGTAGTAAGAAGTTACTGCAATTTGAGGCTGGCAACTATTCTTACGCCGCGAATCATTAGAGCCACTTATGAGTCCCGCACATGGTTTGTACAATAATTAGTTCTCCATTGCAGCTGTGTGACCAATCCTTTTTGGACAAGTTGACTGAAAACACTCAATTATTCTTGAATATCCTAAGTTTAGGTTTAGGTTCATACACTAGTGCAGCGGTTCTCAAACTTTTTTGGTCACGGAACCCTTTTGACAAGCAAAATACTTGACGGAACTCTACAATAAAACAATAGTTTTTAAAAGTGTATTCTTTATTATAGAAGCATAATAAAAGAACAATGTAACAGTTACTAATTATTTTGTTTTTTTTTTCTAAATTCTTGCGGAACCCGAAAAGTCGTTGAACAAAAGTTGTTCCCCGGGGGGTGGAAATTCACCCCCCTTCGGGATAGTACACATGTTTTGATACACGTTGTATTATAACCTAAGAACAAGCAATATCGATAAAAGTAATGGTCTACTTGCGGAAACCAGTATGCACATACAGTGCGGATGATGAATTTGCCGAATTTCAGCCACGTTTTTAGGCATGAACTATGTTTAACTTGATGAAGGGCACTTACTGTGACATTACTAGATCCGGTTGCAGGACACTCGCCTTCCGTATCGTTATCACCAGAGCCATATGCTATTTTGATCCCAGTGTGGTTCAGCATTCCCACCATAGCCACTGACAGGTTCACCTTTAGCCCGTACACTATGGCCATGCCTATAGAGCCTAGGACGGCCAGGATGTACCGTGAAGGGAAGTATTCTGAAAATTAGTGCAACAATTTCATCAGATTCTTAGGTGAGGTCTTCGTCCGTGGCGTCAACAATTTCATCAGATCCTTGCTGCGGTTTTGGTCCTGTGGCGTCCTCATCAGATATAATTTTTTTAAAGAAAAAATGAGATGATATTATAATTATTCATATAAATATCTATTATTGTAGAGCTTGTACTTTGGGGACGAGATACAATAAAAAAATAAGGCGAAAAAAGTTGGTCTAAATTTAACTATTGATTGGTACTTGATTTGTTTTTTTTTATATAACACTAGCTGATGAAACAAGCATATGGCCCACCTGATGTTAAGGTTTGCTCGCAACTACCTAAACAAAATAACATGGACTTAGTAAAATGGTGTCAGAGATTATGAAAAACATCTCATTAAAAAATATTGCATTTGTTATCAATGAGCTGAGCAGCGTTGTACTAATTGGGCAATCCCTGTTACGTGCCACCGCCCATGTGATTATACAGGGTTATTCATTATTAGCTGCAAATACTCAGGAATTAGGTTCAACAAATAAAATAAAAAATATTTATGAAATGATTTTTTTAAAGTTTTGTTATGAAAATCCCGAGAAAATCGGTAAAGGAATCATTGGCGCCTGACCTATTTTGACCTTTGAACCGCGCCCGCGCGCCGTGAGCGACACTCTACAACATGACAGCTTTATCAGAAATATCATCGAAGGAGAGGTAGAAGGGAAGAGAAGGGGAAGACCAAGGATAAGCTACTTAGGACAAATAAAAGCAACCATGTCATATAAAGAAGTTGCCCTCAAAAGAAACACCTGGAGAAAAATACATGCATTACGCCGACAAGATAATAAGAAGAAGTAAATAAAGATTCATTTTTATGTTGAACTTACCTGCCACAATTCCATTTGTATAGCGCTGTCCAGCTGGAAAAGTCTAGTTTCCAAGTTCAGCTGCTGAGTCTCGGGCTTGGAGATGCTTACATTGCCAGTTTGGGATTGCTAGAAAAACCATAATTAAACTTTAATGGCAAAGCCTCCTCATAGCCACATCATTATAAAAAAATTCTCCAGTGATCATTTCCTTAAATATTTTGTTATTTCTACAATAGCCTACTATGTCTTGGTCAGTTGGTAGTCCTTTGATGTAGGCAGAAACTCCAGAACATTAAAGACAAGTTACAAGAGTCTAGGTACTTTTTAGATTTAGGTAGGTATACATAAAATGGCCATTTAACTAACTTAATCCAGAAACTGAGTGTTGACATAAACCGATGACTAAGCATGCATAGAAGTATGTAGCATTGCTTGTAACACCTCATGTTTTGATTTTGGACTAAGTTATGGAAAATGGCCATGAAAGAGTAGGTTTTTTAAGCTTAAATTAGTTGCTGCAGCTTTAAGGACCATGTTCTAAGTTGGTATTTCAATCTGTTAACACTCTAAACTCTCTGCTGATATGATTCCTTAGATAATTCACAGAACAGAATAACTAGAGAACCATTTCATAGGTGTTTGGTGAGCACAAATAGCATTTGAAATAAATAATAAAAAAAAATGATCAATAAAATATCTTATTCAACCATCCATAGGCTCGCACTTTTCACAATTTTTCTGATCTACACATTTCCTTAATTATTAAAATGTTTATCACGAGTTCTGTTGTGTAATTTTGGTGGTATTTTAACCAATATTACTTGAGGCTCAAAGTGTTAGCAGTTGGAATTAAAGTGTATTATGTAATATTCTGATTTGATCGAAAATGTTTCAGATGGTTTTGGAAAAAACGGCCATCTTTTTTTTAAAGAGTTTACCTTTCATTCAATCAACTCTATTTTTAATGGCATACCAGCCAGGCTTCAAATATCTGGCCACATGGTTATGAGGTGAATAAGCTAGACAAGCGACTTTCTGCTACGAAACCCTTCGTATGGGGATGAGGCCGGACAGTAAGACGAAGCGTAGGGCGCCCACCCACCAGATGGACCAACGACGTTGTTAAGATCGCGGGAAGTCGATGGATGGAAAGGGCTCAGAATCGTTCTTCCTGGAAATGTTTGACAACTATACGCGGTAAATTTAAAAATTGAATGCTACTGATATCAATAAGTTATCGAACTCTATTGTACAGGACAAAATCTATGATTTTTATGCCGACTATAAACTTTTGCTGTACCTAATTAAAATAATAGTTTAAAACTCCAATAATATACATTTTTCAATTGATTATTACAGTTTTATTTTTAACTTTTTAGTTCAAATAGTTATAAAAGCGTTTTTTTTTAGTTTTTAAACTATAATTTATTTTTTACTTTTTAGTTCTTTTTTTTTCATTTTTTTTTTTCATATTAATGCATTGTCATCGACCTTTGACAGGTGTGCAGTTTGAATCAAATCTGATCGTTCAAAGTAGGACAAAATCGAGCTCAAAGTGGTCGGTTACATACAAGCAAACAAACTTACATACAGGTGGTACAGTTGAGCAACGCTTTGCAAGGCATCGTCCGAGTCGAAGGCTTCTGGCGGAGTGGGGTTCACTATTACCTGACCCCCCGATAGCGTCTGCTTGTTTATTTGATTTATCTGAAAGAAATGAAGTCACGCTTAGATACTGGCTTTGAAAAATACAAAACATATTTTTGTTTTAAATGAAGGTCACTCTTAGATAAGTAGTACTTTAAATTTTCTGATGAATGTTTATGTTATTTTTCACTCGAATAGGATTTAGATCGGAAGAAGGAATCCAAAATCCCAATCGATGCGATGGAAGAAAATCAAATAAACATCTGCTGCAGCTTTGAAATGAGGAAAATAAACTTGACATAAAAGTCTTACAAAAATAATGGTAGATTGTTCAACAACTCACAACAGAATAAAGTGATGTTTTTCTTTAAGGGCAAGATATTGAAACCAGAGCAAAATGAATGATTCTATAATAGAATCCGGAAAATCAGTAATAGCATAGTATTTACAATTTTCTCACAGCCTTATTTAAGTGAGTCTCTTTAATGGAAACGTTTTATATTAAAGAGTTGTTGCATTACTCGACCGCTCCCCACCCGGAATGATGTTCCATTACCGAAGAATCCTCCGAGGATGACGAAATAATTCTTGTACGACGAGTTTTGCACTTCCTTAAAAACTTTTCTGATATGATATTATCTTCATCGTCGTGCTTCCTTTTAGGCATTTCGACACAAAATTTAATCGAAATAGAAAAAAAGTATTTTGCCTAATAGCCGCATGACAAAATCCGACATCCCGCGGCATGATATTGTGGTCTGTCATATGCAGTAGGATTTTAGCATTTCATGTTGAACCCTCTTCTTACCCATGTTCATGTTAAACCCGTGAGGAAACCGGCATGTCGTAGAACCTAAAAAGTTCGAAAACATAATTATGTCGAGCGCACAAAAGGAGCCTCTTTAAATACTTTCACCAC
Source organism: Thera obeliscata (assembly GCA_947578465.1). Lineage (NCBI taxonomy): Eukaryota > Metazoa > Arthropoda > Insecta > Lepidoptera > Geometridae > Thera > Thera obeliscata. Next base: position 364,618 of record CANPUM010000016.1, read on the forward strand.
ACTTGGTTCGGAAAAACCAGTGCCTTGATTGAAGCCTCTTCTTGATGGAAAGATAAAATTACCTACGTTATGATTTGTATATTGTTATTGGTTGTTGTTATTGGTTTTCAAAACACATTCAAAATGTACTTGTTTTGAAAGATACTGTCAAGCCAAATAAAAAAATAAAACCGTTATGAGTACCTACTCCACCGACAGTACTCTTCCTCCGGACAGTACAGTCCGGCAAGTATAACTTGGCGGGTCTGAATCTGAATTGGCCAATAACGATCGAACAGCTCACTTCAGACCCGCCAAGTTATACTTGCCGGACTGTATTCTTCCGCCAAAGAACCAACGAAACGAAGTACGAACCTCATTCCGCGCCTGTGGTGACCGGTGCGGTGCGGTGACTTACGTCTAGACCACCAGTGCTCTCTGCCAACGAGCTTACCTGATGGTGGATTCAGAGGAGCTGGTAATCATTATAATCATATATGTAGGTAGGCGTTCTGTGGGAAAATGGGACTTCTCAGCAAATAGGTGGGTTACTTATAGGTACTTAGGTAGGTAACTTATCATCATCATTATTATTATTATTAAAAGCCTGTTGTGTCCCACTGCAGAGCAAAGGCCTCCCTCCCTTCTCTCCATTCATCTCTTGTTTGGGCTACTGTGGATCATCATCATTATTATAAATTGTACAGATTTGTATTTTTGTAACGAATAAACTCAAAAACTACTGGACTGATAAACTTCTTTTGCCACTATAATGCTGAATTATCCCCGAATAACATAGTTACATTATACCTAGTTCGAGCAAATGAAACCTACAGGAAATGAGTCTCAAAGGCTTCCTAAAGGTGATATCAGACGGTTCACTCGGATGAATGTTCACTCGAGTGAATGGTTAATTTTTCTTTCATGCCATGTTCACTAATATTTCATTCGGTGTTCACACGTTTCATTTCGCGTGAAAAGTGCCGAATGAAAAAATGGAGAGAAGGTTGTACGTAGTTTCATGGGAGAGAGAGATTCAGGTTCATGGATTCAGGTAGGGTGGACTAAGTTTGCATTTCAATTTTTTTTATTAGGGGAGGCCTTTGCCGAGCAGTGGGACAAAGAAGGCTCATAATAATAATAATAATAATTTATTTTAAGCCTTAATTACAGATATATTTTTATAACTAAATTTTATTTTACAATAAATACGACATCGAAATCGCATTTAAAATTATAAACAAGTCAATGCAGTAGGTCTAACCGATTTTAAATGTAAGTTTCTAAACTAAATACTTCATAATATACTACCTACCAAATTTAGCATGCTAGTTAGACAACCTGATATGCTACCTATTTCAATTAGTTCGCCGAACATAACTTTAGAAAGATAATATTATTACTGTTTTTGTACCTACCTACTTACTTTACTGCTTACATAATGTAGATTCGAATTGGTTAATGTATAAAATACATCGAATAGCTTAAGATAAACAATATTGTAACTGTGAGTCTAAGATTAAATAAATAAATAAATAAATAAATAAATAAATAAATGAGTTGTCCCGATTTTGTATGGAGGCTGGTTTTTTATTCCTAGATGCCTTTAACTGGAACCACTTTATGCTGAACTTTGAATGCCTAAAACATAGAACTTGAAACCCTACTTGAAAATTTTTTAAAGCCCTCCATTGTTTTTAAATAAATTATTTTTGAAATAATAAAAGTTTCAAATCGCGTGGTCACATTGTTCCTTTTTATTTAATTTTAATTGGTACCGACCGTCGAAAGCTTAGAATACAAAATGTCCTATAAACCACATCTGTTTATGATACATATGTACAATTGTTCATGCATACATGATCCAACAACTTTCTCAATTGTCCGGGGAACTAACCGCTGGAGCTATCAGTAATTATAGCCCAAGCAGTGACGCTCGCATTATTACGTTTCAATTGAAATACCCTTTTTTTTGCCATTATTACCTTCCGATTTGTCGTGGGTTCAAATATTCAAATCCAGTCACAGTTGAACATGCAGCTGTCAGATTGACCACTGGTTATATTATTTTTTACCTTTTTATTTGTATTAATAGAGGGATTATGCTGTGGGTGCGTAAGGGATAAGACATCAGCCTTTACATCAGTAGGTGATGCAGGCTCGAGCAATTTTCAATTCTATAAAAAAAAAATTTGGTCTCGATTCCCAAACAAATATTTTTGTGGTAAACCCAGATGTTGAAACGTTTGCTTTTGTATTATTGCATACGTCTCACTAAGTGAAGTGGCACCCAGAGAAAAAAAAAAAAAAACCGGGAAGGCGGCAATTCAATCTTCATTTGCACTAATTTTTCTTTCATGTTTTTATTTTTACTTTCCTTGTATTCGTAATGAAAAGCACAGTGTTTACCTCGGGTGAAAGTCTTTTGAGTCCCTCAAGCTCCATTGGCGCCCTCGCTAACGCTCTGGCGCCAAACCCGTCTCGGGACTCAAAAAACGTGACTTTCAACACTCAGGTAACAATGTACTATTATTACCTCGCACTAAGATATAAATAAATATTGCGGACGATTCACACAGCACTATCTAGCCCCAAACTAAGCAGAGCTTGTACTATAGGAACCAGATTGCAGATATATATAATACTTAAATAAATTTTCTTTGTAAATTTATACCTGGAATACAATATAACACCCAGACAGAGAACAAACATCTGAGTTCACCACACAATATTTGTTCTCGGTGGTGATCGTCAGGAACATGGACATATCTTATATTTCTGGATTGTATAAACATATTGTCAAATGAGTATTCATTGCCTTGGGGATCACAAAATACAGCATTTGTGAACGAAATGTTCATATAGCTGAAAAAAAATATGTATTTACAGTCTTAGAAGATTTTTTGCAAAGCTAGAAATTTTGTCAAGAGTGGTAGAGCTGACAGTATTATTTAGGGATATGCTTACCCATCCACAGAACTAATGCAGCCGCAGACATAGGAGTCGTTTCTAAGATCCACAGTAACATTTTTGTTTTGTAAAGCTTTGACCAAGCAAAGTAAGGTATTGACTACCTTCCTTATCGCACTTTTTAACTTGACTGTCCAGAAGTCTAATAAATTTCAAGTGTTTTGATGGAAAGTGGTCTTCGAAAAGTACTAAGATCCTCATCTTGGTTTTCAGTGCTATTCTAGAGAGATACAATGTGTAAGTATGAAAAGGAAAATAGAAGAAAATAAGAGAAGTCATCGACTGAGTTCTTGTATTTTTCCTTGGTTTTTGGTGAACAAGTTTATTTTTATTATTCCAATAGTTGGGTATCGTGATAAATTTTTGAATGGTGGTGGTCTCGAGAGCCAATTATCTTAAATCGTGAGGTTAAGCAATACTAATGTTAGCATGAACTAAGAATTACGATTTCACGTTCATACCTCTCAATCTCTGAGAGTGAATAAGTATTATTATCCCAATTCGCTAGCTAATTATCGCGTTGTCGATTCTTAATAGTACACATTATTGCCCATGAGTTATGATCGAATGAAAGCGTTATTGTAGTTCATAACAATGAAAATATAAAAAGCATGCTTTGAATAAAGTTTGCTTTATTCAAACTTTGAAAAAAAAAATTTTTAAATAATTTAAATTACATTAAATGAGAGTGGTGGTATATAATTATGAGATAGGTACAATAAAATGGCTAGATGACCCATATCCTGGACGAACCTAAGGCTGCTACTGACTGATGTTTCTCCCAGCAAGCGAGAAAGTTGTGAAAAATCGTCAAGCGAGCCACTGCTTTGACATAGCGACTACCACCTCTGTGTCAAGAGTGTTACGGCCATGAAGATGATATAAAAGCATACATTTGCATGTTTAAGCAAATCTTATCTATATTACAAGTAATAAAAACAAAATGTTCATTTTTGGTAACATTTTTGTATAGCATATCTCTGTGTGTGAAATTCTGTCCGGGGAAGTACTACCACCGTTCCTTTCTGTATGCCGTATTAAAAAAAACTAATATCATGGTGATCGTGATGTGATGGACATGAAGTCATGGGTGGTTTTATGGAGCTCTTATGAGTAAGAGCCCTTTTACAAGGAAAGTGCTTGTTCTCGTTGGCTTTCATTAATAATTATCCTTTCATACCACTCTAGTTTAGCAGGCTTCTTAATCGGTTGCCATCTTTAATGAAAATGACAAGAGCACTGGCATAGTGTACATACATTTTTGGGCAGAAAACTCATTGGCACACGACTGGATTTGAACCAACGACCTTAGAATCCGTTACCACTTGGCCGCCAGCGCTCTTATGTTTATGTTGACAACCACAAAGTGCGGTCCTATGCGGTTATAAGCGGTCGAAACCTTACTTTGTTATAGATGCCTTTGTTACGCCTTACTGTGGTACCTCGATTGTTGAGTTGACAATGTGTGGTTTGTCTCCTTTATTCAGGGTAACCACTGTGGCCAATGTTAGGGTGAAGCACTATTCTTAGCTGCTTCAATAAACGGTTAGCAAGTTGATAACATTTTCTAGTGGCCTAGTTATGAATACAGCAATTTAAATCTACCAAACATGGTCTGATTTTAGTATCTTGAAACCAGCCCTAAGTTTTATTGATTGTTTGTGACGAGTCAAAAGAACATATTTTTTTTATCTACGAAGTACGAGCCATTAAATACCAACCACTGCACGCATTCAAAATTGACACATTGGCTGTATCAGATAAAAAGTTGAAAAAAAATCTACAAAACGTTTTTATCTTCTTCTTCCAGTAGGAAGACTAAATGAGAGCCCTATAATTTTTATTAATGATCTCAAGATTCAGCTCATGTGGATGTTTTTTTTGTTCTAAGTAAATTACAGATTTTTCTCATGAAATCTCAATGAAAAATGTTGGAATGAGTCTTATTTTGCATGAAAGCTGGTAAATGTTCGCAGGCACTTGGGTAGTTTTTTATTTCCTTTTTAAATAAATAAATATTGTGGACAATTCACACAACGCTATCTAGCCCCAAACTAAGCGGAGCTTGTACTATGGGAACCAGATGGCTTAATATTACCTAGACACTGTTTTTTTGTAAAAACATCAACAAAAACATCAGCAAAATATTGCATGATGCTGCCAGTCAGGGATAGGGAACGCACCCGGCATATACTCTCAATGAAAACAATTCTACAATTGGATAAGAAAAGGCAACGCAGAATAAATGCAACAACACAAATAGGGACACAGGTGCCAGGACCGTTGCACAGTATAATGTTAAGGCGAGGGTTGACAGTCGGAACAAGTTGCAATGACAGCCTTCCCGCACTTGTAAACAGAATTTGAACTGAAATATCTACTAGAGAGTAGAATATCTGATTAATTTGTACTTAGTAAATTTCTAGAGCCTTCGTTCCAAATACCTGACTTATTTCGCAGCTTTTTAACGACTTTTTAACAATCTCAATATTAGGTTTTTATATGTAAAAGAAAGAAAAATGTGTTCGTAACTTATGTCTGTTCAGAAATTCCGATATTGCAATGTGGAAAAGCACCAAAGATTTAAGAAGCGTTGATGTTTGGTGTACGGTACAATTAAGGAAATTTTAAAGGGACCTGAATGATTTTTATGTACGTATAGGTACCAAACTAACAATCTCATCTTTAGCCACTAACACTGTGTCGACTTTCACGATTCCACTTTTCAAGCGTAAAATAATATCCTATTTTTTGACTATTTTACTTTTATTTAAGGCTTACCTACCAGGCATTATTTTCAAAGGGAATCATTGGGTATGCAGACGACAGCACAGTCGTAGAGAGCTACATACCCGACACACGTTCTAGCGGATTGCAGATCCAGTCTTGTAGAGAGGCCATGGTTGATCGAATGAACTTGACTTTGAAAGCAGTTGCTGATTGGGGGGATGCCAATCTGGTCAAGTTCAATGCTTCGAAGACCCAGACGTGTCTATTTTCTACTAAAAAGAGTCCATTCCACGTGACTCCTACTCTCCGTGATGTATCTCTCCCGATTTCGGACCAACTTGAGCTTCTAGAGTTCACGCAGCGTGGGATAGAGCAAGAAGATGATGATGATGATGGTATGAAACCCTTCGTGCGCGAGTCCGACCCGCACTTGACCGGTTTTTTATTTCGTTGAGCCTTTATTGGCTCTAGATTGGGCGCTGCACGACATCTTTATAATGGAAAAGGTTAATAAAGAGAGAGAAATTCATAATTTAGTTCATAGCATGGTTGGTGCCGCTATTTATGTGAATAATGTTTATTTTGAAGCAGGTTAGTATAAGTCATAGACTTTTTGACTATTAATTATAATAGGTACTTACACCTGTAACTTTGTACTTTTCTTTATCAAAACACTGAAAATTAGACATCTTTATCCTTTAGTTAGACTGTTGTCTAGTAAAGAATTATTCCAAATCTCACTGTAGCGAGCTCGAAATACAACTGAATAATCTCGAGTTTTTGCCAGTAATCGCTGCGCAGTTTTTATATTCGATTATTTTTGAATTTTCGAGCAAAAATATACGAAAATATTTTTTTTATTGTTTTTTAATTTGTCCCGGATAGATTCTGTATTAATTTGATTATAGTAACTATATCTACACTAGATATACTTTCATCTACAAACTATCGAATCTGATTAGGTAGGTAGGTAGTTACAGTGCCTGTGGTGCCTACAGGACTAAAAATTCTTTACAATAGGTATTTTTCTCGCCGCATCACGAGAGAATATTCACAGTGGTCACTCAGATCGATAAGGGGTGGCTATAAACTAGTTGTACCTACTTACCTAGCTACAGGACACTCGCTGTGTGTGTACATATTATGTATACCTATCTGGTATGTAGGTATAGTACCTATAGGTACCTACCCATTAATCTGTCCTGTGATTGAGTTAAGAAAATCCAAATCCATTCGAATTCCATTTATGATTTAAAAGTGTAAAATTGGATATTCATAAAAACATGCATACATAGTACATAGGTAGCCTTTGAAACGAATCCTAGCTATAGAAACAGCTCGAACGAAGAGAATAATAATTTTCTTCACGACCAAATCCGCGTTCATAGAGAGTTAAACAAACCATGATTTATTAAAAATAACATGATTTATGCTAAAAATCTAAGCTTTATAATTTACAGTTTTAAGGCTATGTTAACTTAATTTGGATTTACGTTTTATGCGAATAAAATTTTAAATTTGGAACAGAATTTTAGGAATAAAGACTTGCGCACACCTAGGTCGCTGGACGCTGGCGTCGTTAAACTTGACAGCGTTTCACTGAACGCCGACGCCAGCGAAAATTATTTTATCTACGTAATATATTATCATCATTCTCATTAAACTACTCGACACTGGCAAAATTGATCCGAAAAGGACAGATGCCATTCATTAAGAAGAAGAAGAAGACCTAGGTGTGCGGTAGGCCTTATCAGAGTAGCCACCATTATCAACAGCCATCTATTTAAAACTAAGTTAAGTTGCGTTTTACAGCGAACGAGCGCGTGCTATTCATGCGTCTGTATCTCCTGCAAGGCATCGTAGCCTACCATCAGAACAACCGCGAGGAGGCTCGCAGGCTGCTCGACAAGGCTGAGGTGGAAATCAATGCTCTCAGGGTAAACTACTTCAATACTTTTTTAGAATTTAAATAGATAAATGGACGCTAGGGTATGTTCCTATCGTGCATGCAAGGCAATGCTTTGTTTTGTTTCACGTGATTGTTACAACTTGGAGTGTGTTCTCTACTTGTTGATTGTTCCATCAGAAAATAGTATAAACCAATTTAATTTCATTACTACTAGCCCGTAGATAGCTGATATAATACTTATATACATATTTTGTAAACACATACTTAGAATACAATATAACACCCAGACATCTGAATTTACCACACAAATATTTGTTGTCGGTGGGGATCGAACCCACGGCCTACGGCCCAAAAGGCACAAGCTCTGTCTGGTTCTGTCTCTGGTTTTGAGTCTGTGTGAGTGTTGACTAAATAAATCCTACGTCGGAACGTCACACACACAATATGCACTGATGTGTTTTTATCCTACGATCCTTTTACATTTTTTTTTTTTTTTTTTTACATATTATAGGCTTGCGTTTGACCGCAATCTCACCCGCTGTTAAGTGATGATGCGGTCGACGGTGTAGCACGCTTACCTAGAAGATACCTGTTCACTCTACTCTTAAAAACATCCAAGTTATAAGTGTCCGGAAAAACAGACGCCGGCAAGGAATTCCACTCCTTGGCTGTCCGCAACAAAAAAGCCAACAAATGATAGAGGTTTTTAACGAGAGCTCGAAAGATTTGGTAATTCAGAAAAAAATTGCCATTTAGTATTCGACTTTTATCATAGGCACTAAGATCTCAGAAAATTAAAACATTTCAATTAGGTACCTACTGCGATAAATCTAGAATCTCTATTTGTATCTTTTTAAAATAAGCAAGAAATTGAGGTTAAATTCAATGTTTCAAATCGCTACAAAGAACTTGCGATTACATTACATTTTTTATTTTTACAAGTTATTAGTAATTTCCTAAAGTGTGTTCAGCATAAAATGATAATAATATAAAATTAAGTAATAAAACATACTCCATCAAAATTTGAAATTTTGAGTAATCAAAATAAGTACTGTATTAGGAAAAAAAATTGTTAGACATGGATAAAATAAGTATCAAAATTAACTAATAAAAACAAAAAATATGCATATGACATACGCCATTTTAAATAATATAATTCGTTGGTTCTAGATGGATAATGGAAAGAGGACAATCATCTATTCATAATTAGCAAACGATCGTACGAAATATGCGATGCGATAAACCTTTGAAAATCTACCGGCTCTTCTGGGAGCCGGGAACAATAGAAAGCCTATTGTATCTGAAATCTGGTTAAAACGAAGCGCAAACAAAAAAATTGGCACTTCACAATGGCATTTAGATTTTTGCACAAAACAGCTACGCATCGCAGTAATCGTAAATCGTTTGCAATTCAGAGAATAGTTGCCTTCGAATAGTTTGATCACCGTTATTCTCGCGCGTTGGAATATAAGACGACAATTTCTTTTTCGTAAATAGAAGCATTCATTTTGCTGATCATTTCTTCATGTAATCAACACAGGTTTTTCACACGTAATCATAAAATTACTTACTGCTACGGAACCCTTCATGGGTGAGTTCGATTCGCACTTGGACCCTTTTATTTAAAATGAAATAGATTCACTAAGGTCTCAGATGTCTTGGTTGGTTATTAATTTTTACTCGTCTGCCCAGGAAATTTTATTTTGACAATGGTTTAAGATAAATCCGTTTCAGGTCTAGTGCTTAATAGTTTGTGATGTCATTAAGTAGTATGCGGCCTGAGTGTCAGTCAAACCTCAGACTCAGGCACTGTTCCTGAATACAGGCCCAAATTTAGATATGACTCATTCAATTTGAATAAAATCATTCAATTATTGCATGTGGTTCAGCAAAACTATCAGTAAACCGTGTTTTATAGCAAACTGTTTCTAAAACAGCCAGTTCCAAAGAGAATGAACACTTGCATCAACTAAATTTACCATTGTTATATTGCAAAAATCTGGGTAAAATGTCTGAGATTGTTGAATAATCTACATTTGAAGTTGACTGAACCTTCATTGGTTCTTGTATGTACTTCTGAATAGAAATATAGTTACTCAGTCCGCTGCCTCATGCCTTCACAGAATCGGGTCAATACAAATAGCCATGCCAGCTATTTTTCAGTTCTCATATTTTTATGAAAAATAAACCGCTATATAAGAATTTTTTATAGATAGAATGGCAACCCAGGTATATCGTCTCAAAGAGTCGAAATTATTCAATGGAAAACCTATTTCTTCTGCCATAAAATTAGGCTTCTTGATTTTTTCACTCCATTAGCGTGCTTGCTCAGTGTCTTACCTGAAACAATAACGAATAAAAAGTTACTTTCATAAATAAATTAAGGTTAGAAATAAAAAAGGAGAAGTAATATATATCTCAAAACGTCGCACACACGCTAAAGAAGTTTTCACTTCAAAAAAAATCATGACACTTTTTATTTATTTCAATAAACATAATAGAAATTTTTTCTAAGATTGAGGAGCCATACAACTATGTAGGTTACTTCCTACTTCCTAGTTGCGTAAGCGCAGCAAAAAATGCAATGTTGTTTTCAATATCAAATCGATCACGATCTACACACGCTAACTATAATACGGAACCAACTAGTATAAAACAACAATCATCAATTTATCAGATTGTCTACACAGGCTATTAAAGGATATGCTTAAATAAATTAATATAGGTAAATGGATTTTATTTTATTCACAAAACACTATTTAGATTAGACCCAAACTAAGTTAAGCTTGATGAGT